>CM076584.1:1676644452-1677205188 GCA_034641835.2 Pinus albicaulis | reverse complement strand
CATTGAATATAAAAGGTTTTTTATCTCATTGTTTGAGACCATGGATATGAAAATGAAAAGCTTCTATTTAACTATTCCATAGATTGACTGTAGGGGCATTTACTCTTGGGTTAAAACCTATGTTTTGTATCAAATCACTTATGGTTTCAATGGGAAACTTTTATGGCTAATTTTTTTTACATGTTGAATATAAAAGGTTTTTTTTCTCTCTCTCATTGTTTGAGACCATGGATATGAAAATGAAAAACTTATATTTAGATCTATTCTAGATATGTGGCTAATTTTTGTTTTACATGCATTGAATATAAAAGGTTTTTTCTCTCATTTTTCATACCATGGATATGAAAATAAAAAACTTCTATATTTAAAACTATTCCAGAGATTGATTGATTATAGGGGCATTTACTCTTAGGTTAAAACCTATGTTTTGTATCAAATCACTTTTGGTTTCAATAGGAAAATTTTATGGCTAATTTGTGTTTTACATGTTGAATATAAAAGGTTTTTTTCTCTCTCATTGTTTGAGACCATGGATATGAAAATGATAAACTTATATTTAGATCTATTCTAGAGATGTGGATAATTTGTGTTTTATATACATCGAATATAAAAGGTTTTTTCTCTCATTATTTGAGACCATGGATATGAAAATGAAAAACTTCTGTTTAAAACTATTCCAGAGATTGACTGTAGGGGCATTTACTAAGGTTAAAACATATGTTTTGTATCAAATCACTTTTGGTTTCAATGGGAAACATGTATGGCTAATTGTTTTACATGTTGAATATAAAAGGTTTTTTCTCTCTCTCATTATTTGAGACCATGGATATGAAAATGAAAAACTTATATTTAGATCTAGATTCCAGAGATTGACTGTAGGGGCATTTACTGGATATGTCACCTTTCATAAAAGATGAGATCCAGAGGCTACCTAGCCCTTTACAGACTCTGCCAATAGAAATTGTAGAAGTTAACACTACCTGTCCCAAATATACCCTATCAAGGGTGTAGAAGACCCGTGGAATCACTCAAACTACTTTACATAGACATAAGGGTGTATAAGAATTCATAAGAATGCATGTGTTTTACATTCAATATTTTTCATTTTCTTAAGAATCTATTTTCAAAACAATTAACTATATACTTAGTTGAAACCTATATTTTTTGTATCAAATTACTTTTTGTCTCTAAATACTATGTTTTTTACATTGAATATTTTTCATTTTATTAAAAATCTATTTGAAACAATTTTAAACTATATAAGGTTAAAACCTATGTTTTGTATCAAATCACTTTTGGTTTCAATGGGAAACTTTTATGGCTAATTTGTGTTTTACATGTTGAATATAAAAGGTTTTTTCTCTCTCATTGTTTGAGACCATGGATATGAAAATTAGAAACTTCTATTTAGATCTATTCCAGAGATATGGCTAATTTGTGTTTTACATGTTGAATATAAAAGGATTTTTCTCTCTCATTGTTTGAGAGGTCATGGATATGAAAATGAAAAACTTATATTTAAAACTATTCCAGAGATTGACTGTAGGGGCATTTACTCGTAGGTTAAAACCTATGTTTTGTATCAAATCACTTTTGGTTTCAATGGGAAACTTTTATGGCTAATTTGTGTTTTACATGTTGAAGATAAAAGGGTTTTTTTCTCTCTCATTGTTTGAGACCATGGATATGAAAATGAAAAACTTCTATTTAGATATATTCCAGAGATTGACTATAGGGGCATTTTCTGGATATGTCACCTTTCATAAAATATGAGATCCAAAGGCTACCTGGCCCTTTACAAACTCTGCTTATAGAACTATCAAATCACTTTTGGTTTCAATGGTTTGTTTATTGGCTAATGTTTTTTTATCAAATCAATTGGATGCAAGTTATGTGCATATGATGGATGATGAATGAGGTGATGTTGATCATAACCTTTACATCTATATGATAGGAAGATTGATATACATAACAAGGTTTAGACTAGATAAAATTTTGGAATTTATATTAGTTGGAATATTTCAATATAACAAAGTCATCTATTACTAAAAAACAGATATTAAGATACAAGTAAAAGAGACTACAAACAATGGACTATAGTACCCAAAAGGTGAGAAATTTACATTGACAACATAGAGAGATTCAACTAGGCTTGTGTGGATGACATGAAAAGTACAAGTGGACAATGTATAATTCTACTTAGAATATTCTTTGGTTGCATGTTTAAGCAATAAAGAGTCATTACTTGGAAAATGTATAATTCTACTTGGAAGAGTCTTTGGTTGCATGGTTAAGCAAGAAAGAGTCATTACTTTCTCTATCTAGAGTAGAAGTGGAATACATAGTAGTTACTTCTTTTAAATGAATATGGAATGAATCTAAAAATGAATATGGAATGAATCATTGTACATTATGATAAATCTTGTATTTAATGACATTTGATCTATGAATAATATGGAATGAATCATTGTACATTATGAAGAGTCATGAGATCCACATTTCCACCATACTATTTGCAAGTTCTATATGAAGATATGTAGTCTAATAACTAATCAGCTATGATATTTGTGTAAATATGAAAACGGTTCTATGATATAAAGGCCAACAAGGGATCAAACTACAATGTTACATTTCATTCCATCACTACTATTCCTCTAAATCCTTTAGCTTTGTATTATGAAAGAAAATTTATATATGCTATGCTATATTTGAATGCTAGATTTAAATGTATACAAATGGTGAATGGTTAAAGTATTAAAGTATAAATTGGTTGTAGGTCAAGTATAAAAGATAAACTTCATTTGCAGAAGAAGAATTAACATCACATTCTTCATATCTCTCCAAGAGGACTATATTTATCACAATGTTTTGAGTAGATCATGAAGATAATAAAAAAAAATACATTTGGAAAAGGAAAATAAAGATCTAAATGCATATGACAGACAATAAGGTAGTGCATGAATTCAAGCAAACAATGAAACAAAGCTCAAAGAAATACTAATATTGCAAGGGTATTTCATACATGCAATAAAAAAATCAGAAAAAGAGGGAAACAAAAAATTTCACAATCAGATATCATTGAAAGAGACACTACTAGTACTGATATATTGAATAACTTCATACATTGAACTACTACAAATGGAAATGAAGAAACATACATCAATAGACTCTAAATGGCCTTTCATACAATTATTTTTCTGATAGAACCCTCTATAGCCTCTATTAACTACTACCTTTGTTTAGTATTTTACCTTATAGAAATATAGTATATGTTGTTGTCCTAGAACATGAGGTCTTTAAGTTACCTGTTACCTTTTAGAGCCACTCCTACAAAGACCGAAAAATCAGACAGATTAGGGGATATGTTGGGATAGACTACAAGCCAGGAACACACAAACAAGTAGCCTCAGATATGTTCATAAATGCTACTCGAATTTTCTGGAAGGTATAGCCTCTATTAAATACTACCATTGTTTAGTATTTCACCTTACAGATATACAATATATGTTGCTATCCTAGAACATGAGGTCCTTAAGTTACCTGTTACCTTTTAGAGCCACTCCTACAAAGACCGAAAAAGAAAACAGATTAGGGGATGCGTTGGGATAGACTAGAAGCCAGGAAGACACAAACAAGTAGCCTCAGATATGTTCATAAAAGCTACTCGAATTTGCTGGAAGGTATAGCCTCTATTAACTAAGATAATACAAACCATATAAGTATTGTAATGATACAAATAGTGTGTAAAGCTTACTGATAGGGTATTCATACTAGTAGTTAGTTTTATTCCATGATTAATGGCATTCTATCAAGTAAGTACAAGATTATCATGTTACTTATGCTTATACCTGTGACCTGTAACAGTTAAAGCTCATATTAGAATAGGTTATTTATTAGGTAAACATAGGTGTAATTATGATAGCATAACACGTGATCTGTTATATACCTTATAGCTTATAGCTCTCTACTATTCATATATGTGCTAAGTAAGTCCATGGATATCAATCATCCTGATAATCTATAAGGTATTATAAGTATAAATCCCATATAAGCTAGTAGTTAGTATAATGCTTATCCTTATTCATATAAGCCCAATCTCATGCTTCTGCTTAACCTGAACAAGCACATATATATAACAATGGTTTTTAAGCTAATAAATAGTATAGGGTAACCAGTAATCACTTACTAATACTTATGCCCAACTTGTTTGGCACATATGTAACATACCCTTTACACATCTGTAGCACTCTAAGCATATCCCTAATTAAGGTGATAATATAAGTAAAAATTCACACACTATCTGTACTAATCTAGTAACTCTAATCAGTTATGACTATTGAATCACCTTATCTACATAGTGCAAGTTGTTTCACTTATAATAGAGCATGCTTTGTTTACACTATACTGGATTAGAGATGTATGTTATCTATGTAATCAATAAAGGTGATTTCCAATGTGCTTCTTGAGCATAATGTACTGGTATATAGTAATCAGTTACTTGTATTACTATAAGTAAGTATGGGCACCACCAAGTAGTTAGAAACTAGTAAGTATGGAATTACTATGTTCGTTATTATAGTACTCTTTCCCATCTTAAAACACATTGTTCTAAGATTAGGAAGGTAGCTCATACCCAAAACAGTAATCAATAAAGGTGATTTCCAATGTGCTTCTTGAGCATAATGTACTGGTATATAGTAATTAGTTACTTGTATTACTATAAGTATGGGCACCACCAAGCAGTTAGCCACTAGTAAGTATGGAGTTACTATGTTCGTTATTACAGTACTCTTTCCCGTATTAAAACACACTGTTCTAAGATTAGGCAGTTAGCTCATACCCAAAACAGTGAACACTCATGAAGGTTCATTATGGCTTGTACACGATCACACAGTAAGAATAACCTGAAAGCATGTACTTAATAAGCATACACATTAAGCAAGTAAGTTCAATCCATTGCATTTATACAAATAACCTATTCGAAATCTACATGGTAAGCTATTCCTGTAATATTATGAACATGTAAACAGCATATTCCATAATAAATCACCTCAAATAATTCATTTCATTGTAATATTACAAACATGTAAACAACATATTCCATAATCAATCACCTAAAATAATTCATTTCATGGTTAGATAACCTGGAAATTCGCTTGGCGCAACTTCTGAGCAGCAATTCACGAGTGCCAAATTAGCAACAGAGCAGCAGCAGCGTCATAGAAACAATTCATGGGCACCAAATCAGCAACAGAGCAGCACCACCACCACAAAAATGAATAGAAACGAAAATCACAGTAGAACCCTGCGAAAAACAGATAATGCAAACAAGGACGCGTGAAAATGAAAAAAGTTCGCGGGTGATATATTTATAAAATATGAGTTTGGCTGAACTATTTTAAAAGTTTGGCAGAACTATTATTGTTGGTTTTCCCATCTCTGGCCAAAAATATGTTTTCCCACATTGTCATTATACCATCAATCTAAACGGCAGAATGAGTTCGGCCGAACTTTTTAGAAATTTCGACAAAATGAGTTCAGCTGAACTTTTTAGAAAGTTCGGTCGAACTATTGCCGAAAAATGTTTTCTACCCCCAATTCTCACAAAAGTGTAACCCAAATTCACATTTTCACCCTATTATCATTAATGATGTTTATATGATGCATAAATATATATGCACATGAGTAAAGGGGGAGGGTTCCCTTGGACATATTAAAAAACCATTTGGGTTTTAAGGTTATCATAAACCTTAAGGAAACTATAAGAAAATGTTTTCATATGTTGATGTGCTAAATTCCCTTGATGAATAAATGTATACTACATATTTTGAATGTTTGAAGATAATTCAAAGCTATATTTTTGAGATTTTAGAGAAGGAAAAGGTGTAGGTTACTCTAAAAATTTAACATTAAAATGAGATTTGAGGAAGCAAAAGTTTATGTGGTCATACAAATGACTTTGGGGAGGATGAAAAGAGAATGAATGGTTGGTTCCTTAAGCAGAAAACAACTCAAACTAATGAAAAACATGTAAGCCTATAAATCAACTAGGATGCATCAACTGGTGAAAAGAGGAATCACCCAGGAAGAGTAGATAAAGGCTGAGAAGTAGAGATCCTAGGAACATGATCATTGATGAAAAATTGGACCATAGGACAAATGAACTAGATTAGGAGCAAGTTAACAGAATGCCTTGACTATAATACTATAACAGTCTCTTCAACGGCCATACACAAGAAAACCTTGGTCAAGTAGATCACCTAAGAAAGGGGATTTCTTGGAAATCCAAATGGTGAATAACTAATAGGAAGGGGAGGCTTTTCACAAACTCACCATATTGGGAGGATGGATGAGTATATTTTATTGCAAGAAGTGAGCTAAATTTTTACATGTGGAAGACTAATGAAGTATAGGACGATCACACATAGAAGTATTAAGTTGGAAATTTCAATTGTTGAAATGCATGTTGCTTTGTGGAAAATGAGATTTCCCATGGAAATAATTTAATTATTGTATATGGAAATGGTGATAACACATATTTTATGTTGGTTTGCAGATGTAGATACCATTTGTAACTTTTTAGGTTTGTAAATGACCATAAAATGAAGATAAATATTTTTTTTGAAGTAGCAGGAAAGGAAAGGAACATGTGAATCTTTCTTATGTGAAAGTGCAAGGAAAAATGGATGAAGAGGATTATGTTGCAAATGCAAAAAAGGACACATCAAGGAAGTCGGTGCAATTAAAAGGTAGCAGTACATAATATGTTGCAATGAATAGAAAATCACTTGAAATAGTGCAATGCTACTGAATATAATACCTAAGAGGTTGTCAAATTTGACGACAATGTTCCTTCAAGGGGGAGGGGATTGTAACATCATTTTTCCTATCCCAAAGTTTTGTAATGTAATATAACGATGATAGTGCTAGAGGGATATCATCGATATTTTCCCAAATTATTCAATGTAAATATCCTCTTTAATTAAATTATAAATTGATAAAACTAAAGATGAGGATAAGCCTATATAGATCCAAATGTCTTGAAGGATAGCTTGCTTAGGAAGCTTGTAAAGGAGATTGGGAATTTTTCTACCTCCATTGCATTTAACATTCTAATTCATGATGTTTCTGGTTGAATTATCAACTACTAAAAATAATTATGAGAGAGTGAGGGAGGAGGTACAAGAGTTTCCCAGAGTTGGATACATACCTCATGGAAGAGCCTTATTGGCCCCATAGCTTGAGAAGAGACCCCTCATGTGTAAAGTAGTGCTCATGGGGAAAGGAAAGGGGAATTCATTCAGAATTGTTTAGTTGCGGAGTATTGCAATGATGTTGGAAATGCTACCAATACTAAGAGAGGGAGGGGGGATGTGAATCATGTGAATCAGTATTGGAAACTTTAACAATTTTTTAAAACTTCAAAAACAACATAAAAATAATACTTATCAACAACACATTAATTTATGCATGGAACTTATCTTAAATAGTTTCAATGTTTACAAGTACCAACTTGGAGGCAATAATCCCAAAGTTTACCAGCACCTACTGGAATGAGGCACCAACCCCCTAATTTATAAGATTCAACCTAAAGGAAGCTAAAACTCACTTTCCTTGTTCCACCCTTCCACCCTTGCTTTAATAAAGAAAGATAGAGACTCCCATTCCAGGGATATAGACCCTTTCACATACACTTCAGAAGAGAAAAGGCTACAGTAGTACCCAATGTATAAGGTGTGGGCTTGTAACAACCATCTAACCAGAACCAAAAACATTCAAAAAGTGTGCCAAAACCCTTTTTAAAAATGTGCCAAAAATAACTTCAAAAATTGTGCGAAAACCCTTTAAAAATGTGTTAAGATATCGTCCATAGATAACCTCTCCAATCAGGCCTCTCCTCACTTCTTTTTCATGAGATATGAAACCTAGAAACACTTCTTTTCTTCACTTGTTTAAAAGTATATGAATTTTCCTTGATAAAATTTACTAAAATTATTTCTCCTCACTTCTATATACAGTGCTCTTTGGCATCCAAACCATCACTATGGGGTCAACTTCTTAAAGGAAACATAATTAATAAACTTCAAACTTTTATATTTTCTCAATCATGAAGAGTTAAAGAAAGTACCATACATTGATGGAAAGTACTTGGAATAAGATTTCAAACCATTTATGTTATGCTTCCATTTGAGCTAGATAAATGGAGTTAAAATGCATTCAAATAAATGGAATCAAATTCTTTTTTTCTTAGATAGCCTTTGACATCAATGACAACTTATTACAACAAATGATTGAATACAAAGACTTGAACTGTATGTATGTGAATCCTAAAAACCTTGTGAAGTTTTGAATCACATATGTGTAAACATGTGAACCTATAAACCTGTGTTAAAAAATAGACCACATAGTCTAGGCTTTATTTGTGATACCTGAGGAAACTAGTTGGAGAACCTTTCACCTGTGTTGGGTATCCTCAAGAGAACTCTACCCTTTGAATGTCTTTATGGATGTGAAGCATTGGAAAAAGGGAGGATCACCAAAGGAACCATAAGAAGTTGTGAAGGGGTCTCCCTTTGTGGTGGGTAGGCCCTCAGTGGCCATATTTTGTTGTGTATTGAGCACAGACTCAATGCTTGAGAAGTGGCATGCTTGTTTCCCAACCAATGAAGGTGATTGGCCTTCATTTTCTATTGCTAAAATTGACCCATTTTTGGTGTAATACCTTGAGAAATTCATCCTTTAAATATTATATTTGGCTCATGGTTGACCAATTGTAATTGTGCCTATGGTTAGGCAGAGAGTGATAGTCCCTTATTTAATTTCCAATAGAATTTAGTGGAACATATAAGTGTATTCTTCCTTGTAAATGGGATGAAAATGATGTTCAATACTTCATGTTTAAGCATTATGCTAGATTTACTATGTATGTGTTCATTGGTAGCCTGAGTGTTGTTGTATGATTGAAATGGATATGGATAATTAGTGTAGTAAGTAGTTAACATGGTTTTCTTGATCGTTGAAATGCATTCCTTATGAATATGAAATGGTGTGTGAAATGGAAGCCCTTCTACTATGCTAAGTGAGAATCTCTATGTGTTGTATGCTCATAAATGGAAAGTTCATCCTTGATTGTAATGGACATATTTATCAAATGTGTTGTATCTTAAGAGACAATCCCTTGGCTGTATTAAGGAATCAGTGCCTAAGACATTTTTACATGTATGTCACAGAATTTTAATATCAAATGTCTCTACTTAATCACCTTCATATGTTCTATTATTAAACCCTCAAGAATCAAATGCAATAAATGCTTTTCAATGCCATTATTTGTTGATATCAAATAGAATGATGAGAAGAATATGAAGGAAGGAAGCCTAAATTGATATGTTGATAAACAGTATCTATCGCTTTAAACTTCAGAAGAATTATATGATAGAAGATTAATTAAAATGAAGGAGCGCCCATTAAGGATTTTAACTCTTGTTCACATATGTAAAAAGAGAACAGCAACTTCATTACTTCCTTTTATTCAGGAACATAAAATACATAATGTAGACTGGAAAACATATCAATATCAACAAATGCTAGAAACTTGCTTTCCATTCATTAATCATTTGAAAACTGAGTACAAAATTGGCAGTCTGAAGGTCCAAAACTCAGAACCTTTCTATTTCTTGTTTTTCTCTTTAAACACAAAAGAAAGCAATTTGTAACTGTTGGAACTAATCCTAACTGCTTCAACTACTTAGGACTTCGTCAACTACCTATTACATGTCATCAAAAATGTCTTATTACAATTACATTCTCTTTAAAAGAGGAAAATAACATGAACATAAATCCTAATCTATTTGTTGAATGTGAACTGATGATGTTGTTGCTGCATTTCCTTGACTGGCTGGTTTATCTTTCTTTGAAGTCGAAGAATCCTTTGGTAGATCTGTCATCCAGACTCTTCATTTCTTCCATATCTCAATGTTTGTCTTAGGTGAATGAACCAGCTTGTGATATTCCAACATATAGGAAGTGATTATGTTGAATGATGGCCTCTCTATAAATAAAGTCTTCACTAACCACAGCAGCTGAAAATTTCATTGAAGGAAATTGATCATTGTTGCTCCTTTAAGAATCTGAGTCTTTTCATGAGTATTGTCTACCTTGATTTTTGCCAACACCAGTAAGGGTTCATAAAAATCCCATGATAAAATACTACCTCCAAGACCCCAACATGATGGCAAACCTACTCTTGCTATTTTGTCAAACAAATTATCAAACTGGCCCACTGCTTCCTTAAGCTCAATCAACTTCTTCTCTGTAGACTTCCTACAATAATTTTTGACAATCATCTTATTAAATTCCACAGCATATAAAATTGTCTTTAATCTCATTCTCTTCCAACTCTTGATCAGTTTTGGAATCAGTGAAATCAATGAACTTTCTTGCCCAAATGGCCCTGTTAATTGTCTTTTTCTTGTCAAACATGACTTGTTCTTAAATCTCTCTGATAATACTTCTTTCCTTTGCTACAATAGTCAGAAAACCCAAAATTTCTTTGATTTCTACAATGATATCATTCCAGATGATATCTTTACCCTGTATTAGGGATATATTTCCCTTCAATTTTTCCTTGAGATTTTTAATCTTAGCATCTGCAGTCTGGCAATATGTTTTGTATTTACTAACTTCCCCCTCTTTGGCTTGTATGATCTTTTTTGTTGTCTCGAAATCAGCTTGTGCCTTTTTGCGATCACTCTCTGCCATCTTCAATTCAATAGTCAATTGAGATATTTGTGCTACTGGATCTTCATTACCAGATGGAAAAACAAAAAGTACAAGTATGAGATTCAATGTGATTCTGCAATGATAGTGCAGTTTTCTTTAATTTATTAATTTCTTCTTCCTTTTGCAAGAGATGCTGAAGAAGATTCTCTTTCTCATTTTCTACTTCTACAGTCTCTGCTGCCATGGAGTTCTCTCCTGTAGGAAATTTCAATTTCTTCTTCAACACATAGATTTCTATTTCATCACTTTGCAAAAGCTTCTGTACAATAGACCTTCCATTGGGATCTACCCAAATCTTCACAATAATCTTTTTGAGTTCTTCGTTTTGGATTGTTAAAGCCCTGAAATTTGCTTTCTTTAACTTCAATTTCTTAATAACTTTTCCAAGCATGTTTTCAGCCTTGAGTTCCATTGCATTGGTTTTGGTTAAGTCATTCACAATCAGCTGATCCGTTTGCATATGTAGATTTACTTTTTCAAGCAATGGAATTTTCTTTACATCTACAGTTAGATTCACAGTATTAAAATTATTGGATGAACCAATAGGCATATCAGAGGGATGTGAAAGGAAAATCTTAAATTGATCCTTTTCAAGATCCATTGAAGTTAGGAATCTTGTTTGCTCTGGGGTTATCTGGTACTCAGCTTGAGCCTCCATGCTTGCTTTCATTTTCTAATTGCTTTCTACAATCTGAGCAAACATTTGTTTAATTAAGGGCACTTGTTCCTAAATGCTTTCATGCCTTCTTGGTGAAGCAAAGACGTTTTTCTCATCTCCTAATTGTAGTGAGAAACCAAGTTGAGCATCTACAGAATCCTCATTGAGCTTTGTCCTCTTTTCAATCCTCTGTTCTTCATCCTCTGAATCAATCATTTCTTCTTTACCTCTCTTAGTTTACTTCTCTGATATGACAGGAGTTTGTACATTTTAGCTCATAGAACCTACAAAACCCTTATTTTCCATCTTTTCTACATCAAGTCTACTTTCATGAATGAATGTTGAATAACCATTTTCAATTCTCCTATTATAAATCACACTATGAGGGTCATAAGACCACTTCTCTCCTAAGAGTAAGTGCATTTCATCTAACATCTCAGTGACTTCATCAGTTGCATGTCTCATATTAACTATAAAAGGACTAATAGTCATTTGCAATTTGAACATATGACCTTTCTTCATATGCACAAAATGTATTTGATCAACATTTAAATTTTGCCTAATGAATTCCAAAGAAAATAATCTCATGGGCACAAATACTGGAAGCCTATAAGGTTCCACACCAACTCCATAGAGTCTAATTTCAGAATAATCTTCAAAGACATACCAATCACCAAACTTACAATTTGTCCCCAGCTGCAAGAATTCTTGAGCCTTTGGCAAGAAGCATGGAGGAGAGATTCCATTCAAAATTCTATATGCAGTAGACATAAAATGACTTGAAAAGTCAAACAAACCCTCCTCATTCTGTTCTTTTCTTACTATGTATGTCCAAAATACCACTGATTGTCTCCTTTTATTCATATCCATAATATTTAACCCCAGATGCATGAATTCTTCTACATTTTGATATAAAAAGAGGTAAATAACAAGAGAGGGAAACTTGAATGAACCCGTCAGTGATAGGCTCATGAGTTGAGAATTGACAGCTTCTTGCCAATAAGATGGAATATCCAGCACTACCCCTGGCTTCTTCATCAAGGTGAACATCCCCAGAATTGATTTGTCTACTGTGTTGTCATCGCATTTTCCCAATATCTTCGAAATGCACCGCAACACTGGTATGAGTTCTTCATCAAAAACCTCCATGGAGAATTCTTTATTGTCAGGTGCAAACTGCTTCGTATCTAGCTTCAAGAAAAAGATAAATTGATTGAATTCTTGACCTGCAAGGCTATGATAATGTGCTATTAATGAATCGTCAGTGAAATTGACATAGGACTCTGACTCGGGATAACACAAAGCTTGACAAATTAATAGAGCTGAGACCTGCAAGACATTTTCTCTTGACAATTCATCACAAAACATTTCCCTGGGTACATGACTAACACTAACCAATAAACAAACCCAGGAAAAAGGTGTGTTCTTGGAATGCATGCAGACAATACACTTGTTTTAACCATGGAAGTGAAAATGGGAGAAGTTTTATCATTTAGATAGACCTGTTGATAAAACAAAAGGTGGTCTAGAGAATAGACGGTATCTCAAATGTCCCTCTTAGTGTCCATGAGAAGAATGTGCCTGGAAGAACCTGCAAGGGATGGATGCTTCGCCATAATTAAGCTTGAGATGATAGACGACGATAAGGTGGTAGACAATAGAGAAAGACATAGGGTGGAGAAACTATCATATATGGAAGAATAATAATAACACTAAAATAATGAAAACCAAACTTAAATAGGTGGTGCGAGCTTAAGACTTAAATGCTGAAATGACGCACCAAAAGACCATTAGAAGTACCCTGACGTGGTTGATAGCTGTCACCAACTGGATTCTCACGTCACTGCGGGAGATCTTGAGGTACAGAGAACTCGTCAGGTTCATGCCCCCATAGTTAATCTTAGCCACATATCTGGATTGGCCCGACAGTCAACAAGGTCAATTGTGGAGACACCTTCCTCGTTAACCCGTGTGCTAAATGTGCCTACAGTTTGACACTTTTATTCCTTGCCTGATGAATTATTGGATCCCTCTTTATAACCTGCTTGCTATTTAGCTGTGTACTGGGACCCGCGTCCACAAAGCTTAAAATATTAAACCTTAAACTTAATGTAACCAATATTACATATTTATGCTAAAGTAAATGAAATTTTATACTTTAACATACATTTTCACAATTTTGTATTTTTTTGTATTTTTGAAAATTTAAATTAAAGGATATTGTGAATGAGCCACAACATCTGGCTCCACATGGGGATAGTGTTTTTTTACACGAAACACTAAGAAATACAGATTAGTGTCTTCACTTCGGGCATGGAGTCAAATGTTGTTTGATGAAATATGAACAATAAACAAACTGGATATATACAATGGTGACCATGAACTTTTAATGCTAGAAATAATGTTTTAAATACTGCCCATTCACAGGCAATTCAACTTTTTCTCCATCAAGACCTTCCAACATGAAAGTATTATTCGATCTAGCCTCAACACTCTTGTATGGGCCATACCAAAGTGGATCAAACTTACCATGCTTTCCCTTCTCTTCTCTTCTGGTATCCCACCTCAATACCAAATCTCTAGCTTGAAAAAGAATCTCCTTAGCCTTCCTATCAAAAATGGTCTTCATTTTTTCTTGATAAGTGATCAAAATCTCTCTGACTTTGTTCGTGCTCTCACTTGATTCTATAACCTTGTTCAATCTTCTTACTAATGCATTAGGCTCTTCTTGTGCTTCTTGAAGAAAAGAAATCACTGGTCTGGCCAACTGAGTAGGAAATAAATCTTGAGTACCATAAACTAGTTCATAAGGAGACTTACCTGTAGATCTTCTAGTGGTCATTCTTACTGCCTAAAGTGAAAATGTCAATTTTGAATCCCAGTTTTTCTGATTTTCATTAATTGTTTTCTTTAGAATCTTGACCAATGTCTTATTGGAAGACTTAGCTAGCCCATTACCTTGAGGATGATATGTTTTAGAATGGGATAGAATGACATTATATGTTTGACAAAAATTAATGAATCTAGCTGAATTGAATACCCGGGCATTATCAGTCACAATTTTTATAGGACACCCAAACCTACTAAAGATATTCTCTTCCAGAAACTTCATTACTACCTGATCATTTTCCTTTCTAGTAGGTATTTCCTCAACCCACTTTGTAAAATAATCAGTGGCATTCATAATCCACTTAAACTGCCCACTAGATGGTGGATTGATTTCTCCAATAAAATATAATCCCCATTGCCTAAAGGGTTCTTCAAAAAACACTGGGAGAAGAGGTAGAGGAGCTAACCTTTTCTTTTCTGAAAATAATTGACATTTCTGATAGCTTCTAACCAGTCTGTATACATCAGCAAGCAAGGATGGCCAATAAAAATCTAAATTGAGGATTTTATGAGCAGTAACTTTGCAATTGTAATGACCTCCACATAAATTCTCATGATATTATTTTATAACTTCCATTGATTCACCTTCTGACAAGCACAAAAATAAAATACCAGCATGATCCTTCCAATATAACTTAGCATCAATTATAACATATGGTTGAGCTTTGAGTTTAAGAGCTCTGTACTTCATTCTTTTTATTGAGGGTGGACAAGAGAAAAAACACAAGTAATGAATAATATCTTTATACCAATCAAAGCATAGAAACTTGTATTTAATTGCTAACTTTGTACTTCTTTGACTCCTTTCATCAACAACTTCATCCAGGGGTGCTAATTCCCAGAGCTTGAAAATTAGATTCTGTCAACAAATTTGCCAAGCCCTATCCCTTTACCAACTTAGTAGGTTCGATATCTAAGTCATATTCTTGGATTTTAACAATCCACTTTCCTCTTTTCCCTTCAACATCACTTTGAACTAACACATCTTTTACATCTGAGTTAGGTACATATGCAACTATTTAAGAGTGCATCACATAATTTATAAAGGCTTTTAATGCTTTAACTAGTTCATATACCCATTTCTCCAAGATATTATATTTGAGTTCTGCATCTCTAAGAAATTTACTGAAAAATGCCACAGGTTGCTCTTTTCCCTCTTCATTCTTCTGTAGCAACACAACAGAAATTGTAGAAGGTGATGCAAATGAAAATATTTGGAAAGGATTTTGATAATATGGACTGATCAAAACAGGAGCTTCTTGAAGAGCTTCTTTAATCCTGGCAAAGGATCCTCTTTCATATTTATCCCATTTAACTTCAACATTTTTCTTCGACATATCTATTATGTTCCTGACAATGTCAGCATAACTTGGGACAAATCTTCTTAGAAAATTAATTTTTCCTAGGAACCTCTAAATATCCTTTTTACTTCTAGGCAAAGGAATTGTATGTATAGCTTCAACTCTTGCTGGATCAATTTTCACCCCTTGATTTGAAACTATATGCCCTAGAAAATTTCCTTCTTCCAAAGCAAACATAGATTTCTTAGGATTCAATGATAACCCAAACTTTCTGCATTTCAAGAAATCCTTCTACGAATTCTCCAAGTGCTCATCATCGGAACCTAAAAAAATAGTTACATCATCCAAATATATGACTACAAACTTATCACCCACAAATGCTATGTCCATTTCCCTTTGAAAAGTGGCCCCTACGTTCATGAGACCAAATGGAATCCTGGCATACATAAATGTTCCCCAAGGTGTGGTAAAAGTTGTTTTCTTCTAATCTTCCTTTTCAACAGCTACTTGGTTGTACCCAGAGAAACCATAAACCATAGATAATCTATAAGCTCCTGTCACTTTTTGTAAAACATAATCTATCTTTGGCAAAGGATAGTTGTCTTTTACCACAACTCTATTCAAATTCCTGAAATCAACACATAGCCTTATCTCTCCATTATTTTTCCTCACAGGAACCAGATTAGAAACCCAGTCTGAATATCTAAGTGGGACTATGATTTTTGCTTGCAAAAATTTCTTCACTTCCTTTTTAATTGGGGCAAGGAGCAATGGATTAATCTGCCTAAGCTTCTACCTGTGAGGCTTAACCCCATATTTTAATGGTATTTTATGCTTAATAATATCTAAATCATATGTCTTCAAATCTTCATAGGACCATGAAAATACATCCATATATTTTCTGAAAAGATCAATATACCTTTCTTTATAATTCTTAGGAACTCCTTTGAATAACTTGTCAATCTTGGGCTCCTGCTGAGTTCCTAGATTACAGTCCTCCATTTCACCTTATTGAGATATCTTTTTTTTATCTAGTGCTACATCATTTGCATCAAACAACATTTCAAGAGGAACCAAACCTCTCGGTAATACATTGTCTTTCAATTGTATTATCTTTTGATCACCTATTGATTGCTTAATATTTTTCAACTCCTCATTCTGATTAGTCTGTTCACTTTCTTGATATATTTCACTATCTTCAAAGTTTCCAATCATTGTTAGGAAATGATTAATCTTCTCATCATCTTCGAAGACCTGCCAGTGTTTAACATTGTCAGGGATTGAATTTCTATGCCTAAACTAAATCTCATATCTCAGTTTCAGATTAATAGGTGGCTTGAAAGCACTGGCTGCAATTGCCAGTGAATCTGCCATTTTGTTTTCTTCCCTTGGAATTAATTGAAGGTTCAAAGCCTCAAAATAATTCTCAATCCGGTCCCACACTTCATTCCTATATGATCTCAATCTTGGGTGTTTGGTTTGACACAAAATTTTAATTTGTCTTATAATCAACTCAAAATCACCAAAAATGGAAATACATTGAATTCCCATTTTTTTAGCAGTTTGAAGACTCAAAATTAATGCTTCATACTTAGCTACATTATTTTTTGATTCAAATTCAGGCTTAAAAGAAAAAGGCTAAAGATTACATTGTGGATATATAAGTAAAAAACTAGCTCCTATGCCATCCTTCGAATAGGCACCATCAAAATAACACTTCCATATTTTATTTGAACCCAGCTCATTATGTATAATTGCTAAAGAGAGCTGCTTCTCTGAGTTTTCAACAAATTCTACATCTTCATGCAACATAAAACAAGAAAGATCTTCCTTCTCTTGACCATATATAAGGAAATTTCCCACATCTTTCTTTGTGGTGGTTTTAACAAATTTTGTTTCTTTGCATAATATTATTTCTTCCGCATTGAACACAGGAATGATTGCATATATAAAGTCCAGTTTTAAAACACCTCCAAGCTTTTCTCCCCAAGATCTGGACAAATTCATACCAAATGTGGCTGGAATATCTGCAACTACTACATCCATCATAATACTTTTGGCTATAATTTGGGCTAGTGATACTACCATATCTTTGATAAGCCCAACACACTTCACCCTTTTTGAATCAAAAGAATAGAGGTCTCTATAGGGCTTAGTGATTTGTAAATTCAATTCTTTCATTACAAATAATGGCATGAGATTATGTGATGCACCAGAATCTAACATACAATTATGCAGAATAAAATCATGAAGAAGCACTGATATATAAAATGGGGGAACAGAAGAATCTACCTCTTCCACATGTGGACCAAAAGTGACCACTGGTTTTTCTTCTTGCAAAGTTACAGTATGACCAATATCATCAGACTGAGAAAGATTAACAAATTCTGCAATTTCCTTCTCGTAACCAAGTGTCTTAGCTAATTCAAGCAGTGGTACTTGAATTTTGATATTTTCTAGTTCTTTGGATAGACTAAAGGTTTGATTTTGTTTATTAATATTCTCAGGTTCTTGTTGATTTCTATTAGGATTAGCATTTTTCTCAAGTACAGTAACAATATTCTCCAAAATATTAGAATCAATAGACTTATTTTGGGAAGTCTCAACTTGTTGTTTTTCATTTCAACTCACTAAATTCATAGGTTGTTTCCCCTTGTCTGATTTTTTTTTCATTTCAACTCACTGAATTCATAGGTTGTTTCCCCTTGTCTTATTTTTTTACTAAGTTCTTTGGTTGTGGAGTCACCATTGGAGAAGGGATTGACTCTGGATCTTTTTCCTCATCATCCTAAGTTCTTAATCTCTTTTTTGATCTTAATTCATACTTTGTATGCAACTCTGCTTGCATAAAATCTATGAATTGCTTACAATACTCATCCATTTCTTCCCAATCAAATGACACATCAGCTTCTGTGCATTCTTCTTCACATTCCTCTTCCTCCTCATCATCTTCCATATAAACATCAGATATCTAATCTTCAACTTATTTCTGGTCCTCCTCAACAGACTTTGAAGGTGTTGCTTCTATATACAAAGGTGCTTGAACTTGATCCTTATCTCTCCCTTCCCTCTACAAAATCTGCAAGGGTTGCTTTCTGAACCATGGATTAAAAACTCCTTTGTTTTGTTGTGCAGGTTTCTTACTGTCCAATTCCATCTTAACTAATTTATTTGACAAATTCTTGATAACCTTTGTTATGTCATCAATCCTTTGATCCTGTGATGAATCTTCTTTGGCCTTACATTTATCTTGAACTGACTGCTTTTCTTGTGTTTTTCCAACCGCAGTCATCTTTGCTTCAATCTCCAAAGCATCAGTTTAGATTTGTTCAAGAGTAGCAGATCTTCTCTCTCTCAAAGTGAAACTAAAATCTGATACAAAAGCTCAAGCAAAAATAACTCTTGCTCCAATAGGATGGGGTTTCATTCTGCAGACAAACTATTATACAATTTTTTGAATCTTTTAATGAAATCATTCCTATTTTCATCAGAATTTTTCTTGATAGCATTAAACTCTGTCAATGAATAATCATGATCTCTCTTTTCACCCCATCTTCGGATGAATTGTGTTTCTAATTCTTCCCAATTATTAATCGAGCCATTTGGCAATCATTTAAACCATTTTCTTGCCTCTCCATTCATAGACTGTACAAAAAGCCTCATTACTACATCAAGATGTTCAACATTTAAATTTTCAGCAAAAGTGAAAAACAAAGGCAAGTGTTGTTATGCGGTTACTTCATCTTCACTAGTAAATCTAGGAAGCAACTTAAGGTATTCCTGGGGCATTGCATTCATAGGTTGTGGAAGATTTAATGGTGCATATATATTCATTAAGAAAGAAGTGACAGGAGCTGCCATGTTTATGCCTTGATTAACATCTCCTTAAGTAGGTGGGGTTTGTATACCAGTGGTAAATGTCGATGGATGAGGTGAAACAACAGATATGGGAAGGGGTTGATTAACAATAGAAGAAGAACTGGAAACTGTATTAGGTTGAGCTTCTGTAAATGTGAATGAAACAGACTCAAAAGATTGTTCTTTTAACTTTGGTTCTTGGAAATGAATAGATGGGGAAAAGGTTTCTTGTTCCAAGAAAATGAGTTTCTGGGAAATATCCTTGGATGAAAGGTTATGGGAACTGCTACTTGGTGCAGGCAGTGTAGCATCAGGTGTAGAAAGCGTTCTTGATTTCTGGCCTTTTTTAGAAACCAACTTTTCAGGATCCGACAAAATAGTTGCTTTCTGCTGAGAGGTAAATAAACACACAGCCTAATATTTCCTCCTCTCTGAACAACCAGAGGAAATATGAATAAAACCTAGGGAAATAACTTCTCTTCTTCATCCCAGGCAACAACACCAAAAAATGTTGTACCTTAAGAGACAATCCCTTGGCTATATTAAGGAATCAATGCTTAAGAAATTTATACATGTATGTCACAGAATTTTTATATCAAGGGCCTCTGCTTAACCACCTTTAGATGTACTGTTATTAAAACCTCAAGAATCAAATGCAATAAATGCTTTTCAATGCCATTATTTGCTGATATCAAATGGAATGATGAGAAAAATATGAAAGAAGGAAGCTTAAAGTGATATGCTAATAAACAATATCTATCACTTTAAACTTCAGAAGAATTTTATGACAGAAGATTAGTTAAAATGGAGCACCCATTAAGGATTTTAACTCTTGTTCACATATGTAAAAAGAGACCTATAGCTTCATTACTCCATTTTATTCAAGGACAGAAAATACATAATGTAAACTTGAAAACATATCAATATCGAAAAATTCTAGAATCTTGCTTTTCATTCATTAATCATTTGAAAACTGAGTACAAAATTTGCAGTCTGAAGGTCCAAAACTCGGAACACTTTTCTTTCTTGTCTATATCTTTAAATACAATAGAAAGAATTTTGTAATTGCTGGAACTAATCCTAACAGCTTCAACTACTTAGGACGTCGTCAATTACCTACTACATGTTATCAAAATGTCTTATTACAATTACATTCTATTTAAAAGAGGAAAATAACATGAAACTTAAATCCTAATCTATTTGTTGAATGTGAACGGATGATGTTGCTGCTACATTTCCTTGACTGGCTGGTTTATCTTTCTTTGAGATTGAGGGATCCTTTGGTAGATCTGTCATCCAGGCTCTGCATTTATTCCATACCTCAATGTTTGTCTTAGGTGAATGAACCAGCTTGTGATATTCCAATCTAAAGGCAGTGATTCTATTGAATGATGGCCTCTCTGTAAATAAAGTCTTCACTAACCATAACAACTGAAAATGTCTTTGAAGTAAATTGATCATTGTTGCTCCTTTAAGAATATGAGTCTTTTCATGAGTATTGTCCACCTTGATTTTTGCCAAGACCAGTAAGGGTTCATAAGAATCCCATGATAAAATACTGCCTCCAAGACCCCAGCATGATGGCAAACGTATTCTAGCTCTTTTGTCAAATAAATTATCAAACTGGCTCACTGCTTCCTTAAGCTCAATCAACTTCTTTTCTATTAACTTCCTGCAATCATTTTTTACAATCATCTTATTAATTTCCACAACATATAAAATCTTGTCTTTAGTGCCATTCTCTTCCAACTCTTGATCAGTTTTGGAATCAATGAAATCAATGAATTTTCTTGCCCAAATGGCTCTGTTAATTGTCTTTTGCTTGTCTTCCATGACTAGTTCTTCAAAATATGTGATAATACTTCTTTCCTCTGTTACAAAATTAAGAAAACACCAAATTGCTTTCATTTATGCAATGATATCATTCCAGATGATGTCCTTAGCCTATATTAGGGATATATTTCCCTTCATTTTTTCCTTGATATTTTTAATCTCAGCATCAACAGTCTAACAATATGTTCTGTATTTACTGACTTCCCCCTCTTTGGCTTGTATTATCTTTGTTGTTGTCTCCAAATCAGCTTGTGCCTTTTTGCGATCGCTCTCCACCATCTTCAATTCAGTGGTCAACTGAGATATTTTTGCTACTCAATCTTCATTTCCAGATGGAAAAAAGAAATTAAAAGTATGAGATTCATTGTGATTTTGCAATGATAATGCAGTTTTCTTCAATTTGGTGATTTCTTCTTTCTTTTGCAAGAGCTGCTAAATAAGTTTCTCTTTCTCATTTTCTACTTTTGTAACCTCTACTACCATAGAGTGCTCTCCTGTAGGCAACTTTAAATTTTTCTTTAGCAAAGAGATTTATGATTCAGAACTTTGCAGCAGCTTCTATACAACAGACCTGTCAATGGGATCTACCCCAATCTTCACAATAATATTTTTAAGCTCTTCATTCTGTATTGTTAAAGCCCTATATTTTGCTCTCCAACTTCAATTTCTTGATCACTTTTCCAAGCATTTTTTCAGCCTAGAGTGCCATTGCATTGGTTTTGGTTAAGTCATTCACAATCAGTTGACCTGTTTGCATATGTAGATTTACTTTGTCAAGCAATGGAATTTTCTTTTCATCTACAATTAGATTCACAATATTAAAATTATTGGATGAGCCTATAAACATATCAGAGGGATGTGAAAGGGCAATCTTAAATTGATCCTTTTCAAGATCCATTGCAGTTAGCAGTCTTGTTTGATTTGGGGTTATTTGGTACTCAGATTGAGCATCCATGGTTGCCTTTATTTTTTGATTTCTTTCTGCAATATGAGAAAACATTTTTTTAATTAAGATAATTTGTTCCTGAGTGATTTCATGTCTTCTTGGTGAAGATGAGACATTTTTCTCATCTCCCAATTGTAGTGAGAAACTAGGTTGAGCATCTACTGAGTCCTCACTGAACTTTGTCCTCTTTTCAGTTCTCTATTATTCATCTTCTGAATCAATCACTGCTTCTTTACCTCTCTTGTTTGACTTCTCATATATGATAGGAGTTTGTACATTTTAGCTCACAGAACCTGCAAAACCATTATTTTCCATCTTTTCTATATCAGGTCTACTTTCATGAATGAATGATGAATACCCATTTTCAATTCTCCTATTATAAATCACACTATGAGGGTCATAAGCCCACTTCTCTCCTAACAACAGGTGCATTTCATCTAACATCCTAGTAACTTCATCATTTTCCTATCTCATATTAACTATACAAGGACCAACAGTCATTGGCAACTTAAACATGTGACCTTTCTTCATAGGCACAAAATTTATTTGATCAACATTTAAACTTTGCCTAATGAACTCCAAAGCAAATAATATCATAGGCACAAATACAGGAAGCCTATAAGGTTCTACACGAGCTCCATAGAGTCTAATTTCAGAATAATCTTCAAATACATACCAATCACCAAAGTTACAATTTGTCCCCAGTTGCAAGAATTCTTGAGCCTTTGGTAGGAAGCATGAAGGAGAGATTCCATTCAAAATTTTATATGCAGTAGACATAAAATGACTTGCAAAGTCAAAAAAATGCTCCTCATTCTGTTCTTTTCTTACTATGTCTATCCAAAATACCACTAACTATCTCCTTTTATTCATATCCATAATATTTAACCCTAGATGCATGAATTCTTCTACATTTTGATATAAAAAGTGGTAAATAACAAGAGAGGGAAACCTGAATGAACCCGTCATTGATAGGCTCATGAGCTTAGAATTGACATCTTCTTGTCAATAAGATGGAATATCCAGCACCACCCCACACTTCATCATCAAGGTGAACATCCCCAGAACCAACTTTTCTACTGTGTTGTCATCGTATTTTCCCAATATCTTCGAAATGCACTACAGCACCGGTATGAATTCTTCATCAAAAACCTACATGGAGAATTATTTATTGTCAGGTGCAAACTTCTTCGTATATGGCTTCAGGAAAAAGATAAATTGATTGAATTCTTGACATGCAAGGTTATCATAATGTGCTATTAATGAATCATCAGTGAATTGGACATAGGACTCTGACTCGAGGTAACACAGAGCTTGATGAATTAATAGAGATGAGACCTGCAAGACATTTTCTCCTTGAAAATTAATCACGCAACAGTTGTCTGGGTACATGAATGACACTAACCAATAAACAAACTCAGGAAAAAGGTGTATTCTTGGAATGCATGCAGACAATAAACTTGTTTTAACCATGGTAGTGAAAATGGGAGAAGTTTTATCATTTAGATAGACCTGTTAATAAAACAAAAGGTGGTCTAGAGAACAGACAGTATCCTGAATGTCCCTCTCAATTTCCATGAGAGGAATGTGACTGGAAGAACCTGAAAGGGATGGATGCTTGGCCATAATTGAGCTTGAGATGATACACGATGATAAGGTGGCAAACAACAGAGAAAGACACAGGGAAAAGAAACTATCAAATATGGAAGAATAAAAATAACGCTGAAATAATGAAAACCAAACTTAAATATGTGGCGCGGGCTTAAGACTTAAATGCTGAAATGATGTGCCAAAAGACCGTTAGAAGTACCCTAACGTAGATGATAGCTGTCACCAACTGACTACTCACGTCACTGCCGGAGGTCTCAAGGTACAGAGAGCTCATCAAGTTTATGCCCCTGCAGTTAATCTCAACCACATATCTGGATTGGCCCCGCACTCAACAGGTTCAACTGCGAAGGCACCCTCCTCGTTAACCTTTGCGCTAAATGTGCCCACAGGTTGACAATTTTATTCCTTGCCAGATGAATCATCGGATGTCGCTTTATAACCTGCTCACTATTTAGCTATGTACTGGGACCCGCTTCCACAAAGCTTGAAGTATTAAACCTTAAACTTAATGTAACCAATATTACATATTTATGCCTAAGTACATGAAATTTTATACTTTAGCATACATTTTCACAATTTTCTATTTTTTTGTATTTTTCAAAAATTAAATTAAAGGATATTGCGAATGAGCCACAACACCCATCATGGTAGCGCAGCCTTCTACCTCTAGCTTATAGAGATTCTTGACTCGAATCCCTATCCTCTTGGCTTGAATTATTGTTTTATCGCGAGAATGCTTTTCCATTCACGACGACATCATGTCTCTGTCCTCCAACATTGCGGCCGGGACCAGTTTTCTTTGAACTGGAACATGCATAACATATTTCAATTGAAATGGTTTACCTAAATCCCTCTGTGGTAATGGTACCAGTAGATCACACTATATGTCAATATCATGTGATATCTGTAAATTGGAGATATTTCTCCTCCAAGTCACTGAAAATATTCTTATCTCCCGTCATGTGGAAGGAAGCACCACTATCAATATACCACACCAATCCCATTTTGCTTGATACCAAGCATGTGATCAAGGAGAAATCAAGGTCAAATTGCGAGGCAATGGCCTCACCAGCTTCATCTCCAGCAACCTTCTTGTTCTTCCTTTTCTGTGGGTAATTAGTGGCAAGATGCAAATGTTCATGACAATGAAAACACTTCACCTTGGACAAATCCAACTTCTTGCCTTTAGCCGTGGATTTTGAGTGGAATTTCTTCCCCGTCTATTTCCTTGCCTTGACAGCCAAAGCACAATCCTATTCATCATCATGCATTGATGAAGAGCCATCTCTGGTGTTCCGCCTGAACTCCTCCTGCACTAGATCTGACCATAGTCGTTCCCAATTCAGCAGTTTTTCCCGTCCGTTGACATAGTCTTGATAACTGTGCCAACTCTTAGGAAGTCCCAAGAGAGCCAAACTCATAAAATCATTCCCACACTCCCCAGTTCATCCTGAAATTGGACAAACTTTGTGAGATGCTTAAGAATATTGTTTCCCTTCTCCATCTTGATATTTCTGAGTTTATCCTTCAACGCCAATTTCCTATGGACGCTACTGCTTTGGAAAAGATCCGTCAAAGCCTTCCACATAGCATATGGAGTGGCTTTCCCATGAAGGCTTGATACAATATGGTTTCACACACCTTCCAACAGACTCCTTCTGGTCTTCGCTACTTTCATTTTCCATGCGTCAAGTAGTGTAGCATCCGTCGAAGTGGGCTTAGGAACATCACTGTCGATGAATTCCTTCACGCCATTATCTTCAAGCACCGACTCCATCCTGTCTTCCATGAAATTTAGTTTGAGCTTCCCTCGAGTGCATACTCTAGTCGCAAACCATTGAAAGCTATTTCGATGTTTACTCAACTGTCGCACCAAGAAATTCTTGTAGCAAATTCGAATTGTTTCCACTAACAAACTTAGCTACTGCTTCAAATTTGAAATCTTCTTTGCTCTGATACCATGTAGAAATTTTAATACAATTATGTATTACCTGGATTATCCTGATCTAAAAATTATATGCCACTGTTAAATACATAATCCTTCTACTAAAATCTTTGCGAAAATTTAATCGCCAATTGGAAACACATGAGGAAAGATCAATCACACATAACACAGATGTTTTTACCAGGAAAGCATAAAGTTAAAAACCCCACTATCATATATTATGTATATATCATGGATCATGAAACAATATCATACAAAACTATAATCCAAGAGCTCTCAGTACAATATAAAATCGTCTCACACTGTCATACAAAAATTGGCTAATACATGCTCCAATTTACTGCCCCCTGACATCCTGCCTCCACTGTGCAATCCCTGATGATAACAATCCTTGAATGAATGTGATATTTCCTTGCCTTGACTGTGTAATCCTCATTTTCATCTCCAATTTATGTGTGGTTGCATGAGTGCACACACTAATGTCACGATAGATAATCAAACTCTCCCTTTCACCTATCTCTCAATTGGGTCTCCACTGGATCTGACATGCATGTAGTTAATAGTAGTAAATATTTAGTTTCATGTGAGATCAATCCATGTGAATTAATTTAATATTTAATTCACTGATCTCTCGCTAGTGTATCTTTAGTTACAACTAGTTACAAGTAGCACGATTGAGTTTAACTCACTTAAATGAGTTAAGCTACTTTACAACTCACATAACTACACATCCAACTCTGTTACAACTTCAAATCACTCAGTTACAGCTAAGTCCACTTGCGTGTGCCACCAACCAACCTTAGAACTCAAAATTCCTTCAACTAACTATTTTTCCACTTCAGTTAACTGAAATCAAGTGCTTCAAGAGAATAGATTATTATTTATTGTCCAATTATTATTAAGAGATAATAATAGCCGACATGCATTCTATTTTTAGACATGTGATCTATAAATAGACTTTGCCCATGCATCTAAAAATAGAAACTCATCTATAAATACAATTTTCTCACCATTCTTAAAATAGACTCCCACTATAAATAGAATTTTCTCAACATTCTAAAAATAGGCATACACCTAAAAATAGCCTACGGGCCCCACCTAGTGTAGGTGCTTAATTTTCACTAGGATCATCATCTTGTTGAATCTCAAAATAATTTTTGTTGGAGAATTATTGTCGAACATGACATTGTTCTAATCTATCCTTTTCTTTTAGAGATAGGAATTTACTTTTATCTTCAATCATATGTTTGGAAAAACCACTATCCACATACAATCTATTTTCTTGATCATGTGCCGATAGAGCAAGTCCACATTCCATGCTCTTTCTAGACGTATGTTTCCAATTCATCTGATCCTTTTGAAAAACTAACTTCCAAGCATTCTGGTACTTAGATGAGTACTCAAATATTCTTTTGCATTTAATCGTCTTGTGACGAAACTATTTCATTTGAAGCATTCAACATCATTTATCATGTGAGATAAAGGATTTTTTTTTATGGAGTGATAGTTTCATCTCTTTCAACTTTGAATATTCTACAATCAACAACCTTATGTACAAAGATATTAAATTTATAAAAATGGCCATAAAATAGAATAGAGTACATGAAGTTGGAAAGTTCATGAGTTTTTACATGAAAGTACCTATGTTGTATTTTTTATTGATTCATTCTCCATTGGTATGAATTTTTTGAGAAGTTGGAATTCTTATTCCAGTGAAATGCTCCCCTATTTCTTGCTACCATTTTATCTTCATTATTTCTTTTTTGATGCACCTTTACATAGCTATGAGGTTCCTCAAATCGTGCAAACCTGAATTTCATCTTCATCATAGAATATTCATGTGCTCTATAATTTCCCAAACCTATTTTGTTCTTTGGAGACCTTTGAATGCTCAAAATCTGATCTATCTTTCCTGTCCCTTTTGCAAAATTTTAATTTACACACTTCTGGGTCTCCAGTCCCTAAAGATCCATTCTTATAGAAACAACTTCTGCCTTGAGACTCTGGAATTTTTCTTCGCATTCATGAATCAAATCATTAAGAAATTATTATTTTCACTTAGCTTATTCTAATTTAAATTTTAGGGAAATAATTTCTACTTCGCATGTCTTTGAGATCATATTCTTTACTTTGAACAACTCCTCCTTTATATGATTGCTCTCTTCTTCTAGTTTCTCACATGTTTTATGTTTTTCTTCTAGTCGAATAGCTAATATGTATTTAATTTTAATAACTTATTCAAGTTTTTATTTTTGATAAACAAATTCCTCATTGTAGGAGTTAATATACATACATTTTTCAACACATTGCAGTTGTTCTTTTAGTTTCCTATCCTTTCTTCTGGCCTTCTTTAACTTATAAAGAGAACTGATGAGTTCTCTTTAAAATTATAGTACTCCTACTTCTTCTTCTTCTTCTTCTTCTTCATACTATATGATATTTTCTTTCTTGGATTTTTCTCCAAATTCCATGAATAACCACCCATTTGACTCATCTTTTGAGGGGTTTTTGCTATCTAAATCTGGTGCTGATCTATATTCTTTGGAGTATAGCCCCTTATTCATAGAGAGGCTCTTATTTTTTTTGTTTTTAAGCTTTTCCTTTGAACTTCTAATTAACTTCCTTTTATGTGCTTTATTTGTAAGGGAGTTTGGACAAAAAATGTCGAACTCTCCCACAGTGAAAGGTTTTGAAGGGTGTCTTCCCTTTATCCTTTCCTGATCCACACTTTACTTTCCTGGAGAAGTGAGCTAGCTCCTGATTTTATTCACAACTAGAGCAATCCTGATGATATTTGTGCTCCTTTTCCTTCTTGGACACCTTGAAAGCTACCTCCTTTGCTTCAAAATTTTCTTTTCCTACTCTCATCTCATAGACTATTAGAGTACCAATAAATTTGTCCATTGTGAGACTCTTTAGAGGAATATCTTCAATGGAAAATATTTTGGCATTAAATCTCATGGGAAGAGATCTTAAGACTTTCTGAACAATTATATCTTCTTTGATGATTTCACCAATCCTTCTAATCATATTGGTTACTTCATTAATTATGATGAAGTATCCTACTATACTTTCTTCTTCACTCATTTTTAAGCTTTCAAGCCTCATTCTGAAGATTTGAAGTTTGGCCCACTTGAATCTCTCATCTCCTTCATGAATTTGATTGAGTTACACCCACACTTCCTTGGCATAATTACAATGCATAAATTTTACAAGCTCAGATTGACTAAGGCCAAAGAGAATGGAATTATTGGATTTAACATTATTTCGATACACCTTTTTATTGTCTGCATCTATGGGAGGGATATCAGGAACATCATAATCTATCAACAAAGGAATCAAAACATCTACCTGTAAAGATATATGATAGGCTTCCATCCTAAATTTCCAAAAATCATATTTTGTCCCATTGAAGACTGGTATCTTTCTTGATTTAGCATCTCAAATCTCTTTTCTAGGCATAGTTCCTTATGGGTTTACCTTCTAGTGGTTAAATTTTTCCTAAAGGAACTTGACTCTGATACCAATTGTTGGAATAAAGAATTACTGAGAGGGAGGTTGAATGAGTAATTATGAGGTTCTTAGTATTTTAAGAACAAATATTTATTTCTTTTCACTACTGCCAGTTACTTGTGAGCGCATTCATAATAATATATAAATAAACAACAATATAAGCCATTCATATGTACACACAATCCATCAAATGAGTGTCCACACATATTGAAACATGTATTTTTATGCTTAAACCAAAGGGAGAAGCCCGTGAATTTGTTTGTTCTTATGATGTAAATTAAACACCTACTTAATTATGTCATTTTGTTTGTGATAATCCACTCATATGAGGCCCCAACCCCCTTCAGATGGCAAGCCACTTCATACCAAGAGGCACCAACCTCTTAGGAATGCATGCCACTACTTTCTCTAGCCAATGTTATATTTTCATACAATTTTCAAACTTAAAATAGAGGCTAATACATATACACAAAAATATAAATATGATCTACAAAAATACCAAATACTTTCCTTCATCTCTACAGTTATCCTTTTAATTATTCTCTCTTCTACTCAACCAGCTTTGGTCTCGACCCTCTGCTACATTATCTCTTAGTTAATACTTGGCCCAATCACTCGTTTGTCTACTCACTCATAGTGTTGCATTCTGCAACTCACAAAAATTTCAGATTCCCCACTTTGCAAAAATAAACTTCACTATTTTCTTCCTCTGTTGTGATAGGAAAAATGTTGTCTCTGTAGTCCTTTATGTTGTATATGTTGTCTTTGCTATCTCTACAACCTCTACTTATTTTTACCAGATAGTATGTTTCAACATGCCAATATTTCTATTGTTCCATTAAAAATTCTAAGCCATTACAACTATATTAAATATAAGAATGGGCCACCTTTGTATTTTCCATATTGTGAATTTAATTTCAATATTCCCTGTAAACTCAACAAGAACTTTTATTGAGTTCACCCTGTGAAGATCACTTGGTCATCCTCCACACTCCAACCATGCTCCCTATTCCTTATTAATTGATTCTCAGAGACCTAAGTGTACTAAAGGGGTGTCTCACCTTCATGCAGTAGCTGAAGCACTCTATCATAGCCCATAGATTTACTGATAGGATGTCCCATAACCATTTTCTTCATTTACTTCCCGGTGGCGTGGAAGTAATTATCAGAGGAAACTTGGTTTTGTTCGGGACATAATTTACATCCACTATTAATAAGTGGAACCAACCTCTCTATGCACATTTACTTTCAGCTTCAGACTCATTCATCCTATGTAAATTATGAATTGGATATGATGACTAATTCATGGTTGTGATATGGAGAGTTGTTGACTCATAAATCCTTCAAACATATGCCCAACTATTTCACCACAATGTCCTTTTTTTCCTTTTTTCCAGTATGTGTGTGTGTGTGTGTGTGTGTGTTTGTGTGAGTGCGTGTATGCCACCATTGAGTTGAAATCACAGATTCTGCATGTCGATAACTTTTAGTAATAATGTTTCTCAAGATCTTACGAGCTCTCATGATTCTGAGCTTGGCCCAACTAGCCTTATAACTTTCCTTGGAACCTTTACTTTCATTTTTGCTTGAGCTCCCTCAAATACTTGCCTATAGTGTTTAGCCTTATTCATGACTCGAAGGCCCTTGGTCATGAAAAATCATAGAACTCTTGCACAACCAAGTCTAGTGCATGCCTTTCGATTCTTGACAGAATGTTAAGTGTTGGAAAAATATCTCTCTACCATATTTGTTATTTTTCGTAGAATCTGGATGCTTTGTCCCCTTTTTTCTTTTAAACCTTACAGGCTTCTAGGCATTCTAGGGTTCTAGTATTCTTGGTTTTTTTCCTAATACCCATGGCTTAATTCTTATCCCATAACATTTTTAAATAATCCTTTAGGGTTCTGGGACTTCCGGGGTTCTGGTTTTTGTTCTCGCTACCCCAGGTTGATGCCATCCCTAAACCTGTATTTTTATATAGACCTCTGGGATTCCAGGCCTTCAAGGGTTATGGGATTCCCGCTACCCTACTCACTGCAATCCAGTAACACTTTAAAATAAACCTCTAGGGTTTCAAGCATTTTGGGGTTCTGGGGTTCCAAGCTCTACTGTGAAGGACTTCAAGGTAATGACTTTGACTAATCATAAATTTTGATCCAAAGTGCCATTTGTAGAATTCAACACACCGTTGGAAATATTTTTCCAAGTGATTTCAAAATATGAAACTTTTAGGAGAAACTGAGCTGATATCTTGAGATATAATATCCTCCAAATTTTGGGACCCCCCAACCATCATATTCATATTTTTATTTCTTCTCCGCTAATCTTGCTACTATGATGATTCTCTACAGAAAACTACATCAACAATGGGACTACCCCTAAACAACATGCTCATCAATGGAAACATATAATTCCTCTAACCTCAATACTAGTTTGGTTGTCATAAATTTCAACATACCAAGTGCCACCATCCATTCAGATAGTGCTAATATTCCAAAAATTACCTAGGCATTTGCTCATCAGGGAGGCATGGTATCCAAGTAAAATAAAGAAACAAATTTCACCACTGTTTCACAAAAATTGAAAGGCACAAAGTGAGAAACAAACGAAAGGATGGCAAGCAAGGGATGGACCGATGGAAGGGAAATTCACAAAGGAAAAGGTTTCACCGGTGATTGAGAGCTCTACAACCCTTCAAATGGTAAAAATGAATTTTACTGCTGGTATTTTTTTATTTATTTAACGTTGTTTTTTTTGCAATCGAGTAAACATGCCGACATCGATTATTTACGAAGCACATTGTGATTTTTTAAATTAAAAAACCTACCGCAGTGCAACATGTTATTTACACACCAGGGTGTTTCAAAACAAGAATAACATCAATGCTTCATGGGAGTATAACACGAAAATGGTGAAAATGAATTTTATTACCGACATTTGTTAAATTAAACCTTTGTCTAGTGCTATCGAACAATATACACACTGGTGCTCCATTTTCACCTAGCACACCATTATTTTTAAATTAAAAACCATGAAACAATCCACCATGTTGTATATACATGTGGGCGTTCCAAAAATTTCAAAACACGGGGGCTTTGTGGGAGTATAGCACCGAAATGGTGAAAATGAATTTTACGACTAACATTTTTTTAAATTTACACTATTATGGTGCTGTCAATTGGTATACACACCGATGCTCCAGAGTTATTGAGTGCACCATTTTTTTTTTATATAAAAAAAAAAACCTCGAATGGTGCACCATTGTTTATTAAGCACCGAGACGTACAATTCTATCTATCACTCCAATTCTTATTATATGAGTAGCACACCTTGTATTTAAAATTTAAAATATTTCCCCATTACACCATATTTTTACATGCAAGGTCATTTGTAAAATGGGAAAGCATCGGTGTTTTATGTGAATATAGGAAAAATGAATTTTACATCTGACATTTTTTTAAATTTCACCCTTATCTGGTGCTATCCAATAGCATATTGAATATTATCTAAATTTGTGTATCTGCCCAATTTAGCAATTTGATTCCTATTTTTAAAGTTTAAAAACATAATTTACAATAAAATTTTGTATTTTAATATTTTAATATATAAAAAATATTTAACACCTTCAAAAACACATAAATTATACTGAATTACATTTTAGACAATTTCATTGAAAAAAATACATGTACACAAATGGCCTCCAATAAGATTCTATTGTAATTCCATTGTAAGTTGAATATGATCCTTGCGAAATTCAACAACTTTTTCAAATTTTGACACCGTTGTCAATCTCATAATAATATTCCATTATTCCAAATTGATTAACCATTTGCATGTCACACCATAAAATCTAAAGTGATTTTAAAATTTAGAAAAGATTACAATCAAATCTTTTGAGGTTTTTAATTTTTCTATATAAATAGGGTTCAGTCAATATTTAATGTGATGCTGACAAGAATATATCATACAAATGTTTCATAATAATAAGCGATACGACTACATGATTATTTTAACAATGCATACATATAACATCCATAAGGTATAAATTTTGAATTTTTTAATCCATATGAATTTTAAATTTAGAATAACCCTACCACAACTTACTATTGTTTGTTACTCAACATAAAGTTCTATTAGCTAGACCGATGCTTATTTTATACCAAGTGCATCACCATTTGTAAATAAAACTCTTCCATGTGAAACATGTTATTTATGCATTGGGGATTTCGTAAATAGGGATATAAATGGTGCTTCACAACAATATAGTGTACGCACTGGTGTGCATTATAAACGTAGTGCATTGTTGTTTTTATTTGTATAAAAAATAACCCTATAATGGTGTACCATTTTCTATTAAGCACTTTGGCCTTTAGTTCAATTAACGACACAAGTACATATGATATAATATGCGCATCATTATTTTTAAATTAGAAACACCAAAACATTTCACCATATTGTTTATGCACTTGGGTATTCGTATATTGGTTTACCACCACAATGTCATGATAGTATAGAACTGGACTGGGTAAAATGAATTTTACAACCGATATTTTTTTTTATTTTTTTTTAAATTTAACCCTTTTCCAGTTCTATCGAGTAGTATACACACCGATGTGTCTTATTTACTTGGCACACCACTGTTTTTTATTTATATAAAATGTAAATATGGCATAGTGCACCATATGGTATTAAGAATCGGTGCACCCATTTATAATAATACACCGGTGCATTAGTGTATTATAAACACATAGTTAAAAAAATACGCTAAAAATTCTGCCTGCCCAACTCCACTAGTGAGATCCAATAAAAATGGATTTTTGGGCTACTTTTATAGGGGCTTATGAAAAACCGCTACTAGAGGGTCTCTTCCTTGTAGTGTGTTGATGAATTTGAATGGAATAGTCCCATTATTATCAAAGACAAGAAAAATTCAGATGATATCAGGCTATGTGTAGATGATCATAGTCTTAACAATGTTTCAATTCATCATCCATTTCCCACTCCTTTCAATGACTAAGTATTAGATAATGTTGTGGGTCAAGAGGTTTATTATTTCATAGATGTTTTTTTTTTGTATCATAAAGTCAAAATTGTTAAAGAGGATAAGAATAAAACTACCTTGACCGCTGGATGGGGATCATATGCTTATCATGTCACTCCTTTCAGTCTTAAGAATGCACCAACTATCTTTTCTAGAATAGTTATTGTAACATTTAGGGAGAATAAACATAAAATTCTTGAATTTTATATGGATTACTGGATAAATTATGGTCTTTTGAATAAACACTCTAGTCTATTGTGGGTTATGTTTGATAGGTGCAAACAGTTGCAAATTTCCTTAAATGTGAAGAAATGTATCTTTGTTGTGCCTTTTGGAACTATGCTGGGGCATATCGTATGTAAGGATGGTGTATTAGTGGACCCTAACAAATTTAAATTAATTCTCAACATGCATCCACCTACAAGAATTAAAAATTTGTGATCTAATATGGGGCACACAATTTATTATTAAAGATTTATCCACAACTATGATTTGATCACTGTGCCACTAGAGAAGTTGCTAAAGAAGATTGAGCCTTTTTATGGACCAATGAGTGTGATGCCAATTTTAACACTTTGAAAGAGAAGTTGGAAAGTGCTTTGATTCTATTCTATATATATTGAAATAAATAACTTCATGTGCACTTTGATTCCTCATGTATTTTTCTTTCTGTGGTATGCTCACTTCAAAAAATTTGGTGTTATTTACTAGAAGGTCATTTTAAATTTTTCACTAATAATTCTACATTGAAATATCTAGTTAATAAGCATGTGCTAGAAAGAAGGAATTGTAGATAGTTTTTATTGTTCCAAGGGTTTTATTTTCACATTATTGTTAATCTCGGTCGAACCAATGTGGGACCTAATTATCTCTCACGATTAGAGTTAGGAGATTCTGGAGGGTCAATTGATGATGAAGTACCTTATGTAGATTTGTTTAGAATTTAAGATATTAAATATTATGTTGAATATATTACATTTTTATTGACTATTGGTAAGTGTCTAGATGATTATTCCACCACTCAAAAATTCCATCTAGTGGTGAGAGCATCTAATTATTAGTTGATTGTAGGAAAATTATACAAGACGAGGCTTGAAAACATTTTTTGAAAATGTATTTTGAACCATGACAGGGATGGTATTTTATGGGAATGTCATAATGGTGTTGTTGGAGGACATGTTGGAGGAAAATCCATTATGAGAAAGGTACTCCAAGCAAGATTGGAGTGGCCAACTTTATTTAAGGATGTGAAGGAGTTTTCTAGAATTTGTGATTTTTTCAAAGAGTTGGAAGGCCTTCTCATCAAGATGAGCTTCCACTGCACCCATTTAGAGAAATAAAATCCTTTGAGAGATGGGATGTTGATTTTATTGGTCACATAAATCCTCCTACACAACACTCACATGCCTGATGTGTCATCACTGCAACTAATTATCTGACGTGATGGGGTAAAGCAACTCCTGTCAAATATTGTACTGTTAGTACTACATCCATATTCATATTTGAGAACATTATTACAATATTTAGTTGTCCAATGAGTTTGAAAATTTATCAGGGATCCCATTTCATCAAAGAGAATATTGCAACTTTGACGTGAGAGTTCATGATTCAACACCACAAGAGCAGTCCTTATCATCCATAAGAAAATGGGACACTTGAATATTTCAATAAGATATTAGAGAAGGGAGTCGCCAAAGTGTGTTATTCTAATAGGGGGTACTGGGATGGGAGAGTTCTTGCTATTTTATGTGCTTATCACACTATTGTCAAAAAGCTGCATAAGTATACCCCTTTCCAACTTGTATATGTATGTGAAGTTGTGGTACCTGCTGAGTTCATTGTTCCTAATTTATCTTTTGTGCAAGGCACTAAGATTTCTGAAGATGGATTTATTGCAGATCATTTACAAGAGCTATGGGAACTCGATGAGAAATTCTTTCTAGAATATTTTTGCCACATTGTAGACAAAGAAAGACAAAAATATTGGCATGACCACCATATTAAATCCAAGTTTTCTCAGTTGCGGATCAGGTTCTCCTATATGGTAGTAAGTATCTAAAATACCTTAGAAATATACAAATGCATAGGCTGGATCATTTTATTGTTGCAAGAATAAGAGAATATTGAGATGTAAATCTCACACAACTTGATGGAATCCTCTTTCATAGTTTTGTGAATGGTGCATGCCTTAAGCCATACTATGGTGATGTTGTAGCTACTACAATAGCCCCATATTGAAATATATGTCATCCTTTACCTCTCATCACTAAGGGTTTCTTTCCCTCCTAACCTATCTAGGTTTTCCCCTTAGACTTAGAAAACCTAGAACCAACAAACTAAAACCTTGAGACTTGAAGGTTTCCTCACAAATTCGTAAGTCATAATTGTAATATGAAGTTACAATTTCACTAGACACTGAATTTTCACTTGCGGCCATTTATTTTAGTCACTAGTAACATCCTTAAAAAAAAGGCATTCTTGATAATAATTTTGGTTTTAATTTGCGACCTATTTAATTGCTCTCTTCAAGAGTCACAAAGTCACATTATAGATTCCTGGATACCCCTCTCTACAACTTGATGTTGTCACCTACGACCCCACTTAGGCTAGTTGCGTGCGATGAAATATTTATGAAAATTTCCTTGTGACCCCCTCTAAGTCATGAGGTCATACCATAAGCTCATACCCCTCATGCAACTTCTCGATGTGATTATGACTTGAAACCATCGCCTTAAGCTAGTAACATGTAATGAGCTCTCCATGTGGTTTCTCATTGCGACATCATTTCACACATGGGGTAATATTAGAAAAAAATTCACACCCATTTCATCTTAATTCCACCTCCAATGAGTAAGACACACAACTATCCTCAATTTGGAATTTGCAAGTGTGACCTTCTCCACAAGTATGTAACACCTCATAGAGCTTGCAATCATTATTCTTTTCTATCATTGACAGGTGTCTAGTTCTTCATGGTCCTGACCCTATGCATTATTCCTCTAAAATGTTCACTCCTCTTTCTCCCTCCTATTAATAACCCTAATAACATGATCTGTGACTTTCCTTGAACCCAGGTCTACCAGTTTATCAGAAAATTACCTCATCACCTCTTGCATATATTGTGGCCCTCATACTTTGGTGAATTAGTGGCTTCGGCTCTGGTGGCCCCATATACCTTAATCAAAGTATCTTCATTATTCCCTACCTATAATCCTCTAAATAAACCCCACATAAATTGTTACTTTCCAATCATTCCTTGAAAATTGAATCCCATTGTGGATAGTTTGAACGTGTTTGTAGCTTGGGTGCACAAGGGAGAGGTTTTCCCTTAGATCGATTCATGACCCTATTGTAGCCATTTCTCAACTATCGTTTTGGCACAAATTGTGCATCATAACCTTGCATTGCATCCACAACTGCATTGAATCTCTTCCTTTGTCATTTTCCTCAAACACCCATCCCTTTGGTCTCACATCGCTCCCTAAATATTCTTTTAAGTATGAAACTTACACACAATTTCCAATCACAACCTCTGTGAAGTCACAAACTCATTTGTTAGCAATAACACATGACTCTGTGACTTGAGACTAGGTTCCAATTGACAATCATAGGAATAATCAATCTTGTGACCTTCCATGCAAATGTAAATTTTGACTTGCCTCAGTTTTTTGTGACAATGCTATCGTTATCTCACGATTCACAAATCACAACTTGAAAGGTAAATGGTTTATGTAGCTTTCTCTATCACGCAACCTTGAAACCTAATATTTCATGTGACCTGTCTTACCTTTTAGGTATGTGACCAATCTTATCAACTGGAAATGTGACCCTAGCAGGACCCTTTAATATTTCACCTTGAGGCCCCACAAAGATACTTTAATTTTCTCATTTATTGTTTACTTATTATTATTATTATTATTCATGCTAACACTCATGTCCTCATATCATGTTTTTGAAATCTTAGGCGAGATTGATCTAGACTACATCAGTATATCATATTTCTCTAGAGAGGTGGATACATTGATGGTAAAAGGTTCTCACAAGGGTTTGGGAAAGAGTTCCACCATATTTGAAGGCAATATTGAAGGGCTTTTAGATAGTCCAAAAAATCTACCCATATATTGAAATACTATCAGTAATATTGGTAATGAAACAAAACTTTTCTAGTGGGATATTTATTTAGAGTTTTCAAATAAGGACATCACACAAATTCGATAGGATTTCAAAGTATACATTAATATGAAGAGATATTGGTTACACAAAGTGTTTGCACACTCACCAATGTTCCCATGTACTGGTACAATATACTGGATATTGCAACATGTATATAAATATCATTGGGAGATCAGGGGGCATACTGGAGAGATTATATTATCATTTACCATTTTTGACATTGATATCTATTACTGGCTACATGAGCAAGAATATGTCTTCATTACCAGATGGTCATGAGCTTTTAATGAACATACAAAAGACATACTAAAATCAGGGTGTTTTGAGGTAACCAAGTTTAGGCTTAAGGTATACCACGTTTATAAGATAGAAGGCCTCTAGAAGGTATATCATCTAATGATAGCCATGATGAAAATATTGTATGGTAGATAATATATTGATGCTTTTATAGGATCATGGGTTCCTATAATGCACACATTTTCCACAAAAGGGACACTATTTAATTGGGTAAGCATTCTTGCATCATCACTCAAGTAAAACATTCAAGAAACAAAGATTCTTGTGAAAGGTCAACCATCAAAATTTTATATGGCTTTTTATATCCTAGATTATATTTTTGCAAAATGTGAATTTGAGGGATTGAATCTATGATGGACCCAAGAAGAGAAAGATCCTATAAAAATTAATTATAAAATATTTTGGATCATAGGTTACAAAGTCATGTATGAGACAATTGGAAAATATTTCATTGCTCCTTTGTATCTTGCACTCTTTGGTGAAGATCCTCCATGTATGTCTGAAGGGATAGGAACACACTCCCTAATGTTGTAGATTGGTTCCCTATTGGAGAAGCCGCATATATTATGGTTTTCATTGCCTATAAACCTCCTCACTATCTCCCTACGCTGGTGATAGATAATGTGATTTTACAAGAGGTTTCCTATCAATTGACTACTATTTCCTCCAAAACATTAGTGAAATACAAAAGGGGGTCATGGCCCATGTTCCCTTTGAAAATTGGAGCATATACTCTTGATAACTTTAAGGATGCTGAAGCGGAAGTTGAGTACTTCAAGGGTTTCTATTTTGTTGATTTAAGGTTCTGAAAATATGACTTGAAAGGTATTCGATCTGCACAGTGTAAGGAAGTTGGCTTCAAATGGTCTTATGCTCATTTTGAAGATGATGACTAGGATAATATAAATATATTTTATAATTCTTCCAGGGAAATAGGACCAAATTAACAAAAAATAAAAGAGGGAGGGGCATCTTATAATGATACCCAAGAAAGAATGAGTCTTGAAGCCAAGGAAACCATTCTTAAAATTAGGAAGAAAGGGCTAGAAAATAGTAAAGAAAAACAAAATAAACAGAAGGATGATAAGCAGGAAGAAACTAAAAATAAACAATAAGAATAGGATGAAACCCTAAAGAATAAAGGATAAGAAAATAAGGGAAAATAATGTCTCGAAAAGAGGAATGCAACAATAACTGAAAAGAAACAAGAAATGAGAAATAAAAGAGAATGATATGAAGAATTGTGATCTACGGATAAACCAAATTCCCTAAGTGTGGTGTTTATCACTTAGAACAACAGAGGAAAGAATAAATATCACTTTCTCTAAAACAAGCAGATATATAGAATGTTAAAGGAGCCTACTTGTGATTATTTCGCTTCTCCTTCTCCTTCTATGGCTATTGTTGTCACTATCAATTCAACTCAAGTTGCTAGATCGATTCCTGCAAACAAAAACATAGAAAAGAAAACAACATTCAATATACAAGATATCTACTTATATTACTCAATTCAAATCTATTAGATATGAAATACATACATCATTCAAGAATACATTGCACAAGAAATAGAGACATATGTATGGGAGAATGAACAACAATCTTAATTAAAGAGTTTAAGGAGAATATTACAACCAATGGATCGATTTGTTGTCAACCTGATCCAGCTTCATTCCAGCGTCATCACATCCATCATTATCCCAACAGCATATCAGTTCTTTCACTCTCTTATCAAATGAGAATCCAAAAACATAACTTTATCAAAATTCTTCCCTTTTTAGCACTAGGATGAGTGCTCAATTTATATGGAAACTGATGGTGGTTTCTCAATGAATGAATTTCTAATAATAGGCAAGACATGTTTCCAAGTTCAGAGGTGTTAGATGGACACTTGGATTTTAAGTTTGACACATATGGACTCTTTTAGAAGGAACTGGCCAAGTGGAGATTCCTGGAACAATGAGAATTCCGCTCCTAGGTGACCAACACACCCTTGAGTGTCGAGAAGTGCACTGCAGTGTACCCTTGCATGGAGGATTTGGAACTGCAACGTAGTTAGTCCCTTGCAGGTGAGCGTTGGTGAGTCAGTAGGTGATATAACATATACGTCAAACCTTGGAAATCTCACAATAGAAGCCATGAATGAAATGTCTTCACTTAGGGCATGTAGCAACTAAAATATAAGGGGATGATAGACCCTATTTAATTGGTCCTGGTGATGATGTCTAGTTTGACCAGGTCATGGGGTATGATGCCCAAATTGACCTATAACATCTAACCCCTAAAATGAAGTCAAAATAATAATAGTGTTTGGATGAGATGTTCTACGATGTGATGAGTCAGAACTGAAGTGGAAGGTGACCTGCATCGATCTTACAATACATTACATAATGATTTATTTCACCTTGATCATGAATTGTTGAGGGAGGCATTCCCATGCTCAGCACATAAACTATCTAATAACATGTACATAGTTGAGAAAGTTGTGTACATTGGAATTTTTCCCAATACAGACATGCCTGCAGATATAGCCCCATGTTCGAATGACGATCTGTATGTAAGTTCATCGTACAGGTGATGTGTACAACAATCCTGAAATCGCAACCCGGATGGATGAAACTAGATCTGAGGTCTTATTATCTCGTTCAATCGATCGTTTAGGTACAAGTCTAACCATGAGAATATATGATTTGTAGTCGAACATGGGAAGGCATCGTTTGATTACCAACAAATGATGGTAGATGACGGTAGATGACAGATTAATGTTATAATATTATAATCTCGGGTCATCTTGCATTGATTTTCCTAAATAAATTAGGCTTTGCAGGAGAAATGGTATTCCCATAATCTATAGATATTTTGCTTCAATTTTTTGACATGCTCTAAAGCCCAAACCAAAAATAGAAGGGATTTTACACCTAGGGTTTTAAAAAAACTTGGAACTAAATATTTGATCCCTGATCTGGAGTTTTTACTTGACATGCATGCAAGTCGACAGTTGGATCAATGCCAAAGGAACGATCTAAGAGGATTAAAGGAGATTGTGGTTGGAAATATGGAATCAATAATGAGAGTCAAACCACCAATACCCCCGATCTACTAAAGAATAATATCGATCTAATATAAAACCAAACAGGCACCGCAGATCTATATTTTTTCATCCATTTCAACAGTTGAGTTCACTCAAAGTAATGAAATTTTTTATATCCAATTTCTTTAACAATGGATCCTCTATAAAGAGAACTCCAGATAAGTAATATTTTGATTATAACTGAGGGCCTGCATTCCAATCTGATTAGCATTTCTCTTGTGGTGAATAGAGGACATGGTATCAGCTTCTCTTCAAGGTTTTCCCCATACTTCAACAGATTTGGGCCCAAAACATTCCTACGACACCCTTGAAAACCATCTGATCCATCAGTCATAGCAAGGGTAAATAGTAACTCTACATTGAAATATTGGTGTGAAACACTCATAGAAATCCTGGCCATCGTTCTTCAGCTTCGCTGCGCTCCTTCAAGTTCAATATTCATGTACACTCACAAGTACAAAACTACTTATTTAATTAGGATTTTTGATGAGATTTTGGGTCATTATGCATAAATTTAATTCCTTAAGGCTACTAGTGGCATTGAAGAGCCAATTCCAAAATTTAGCATATATCAAGTGATTGAAGATTACATGTAAGGTTGTCCATGAAAGGAGTAATCAATTATGGAATTGGAAACATTTTCACATGGATGTGGTATTTAAAGATGAAAACCAATCATATGATTTATATTTCACTTTCAACAAGTTATCTATAAAAACGCAAACACATGACTTGACAATATACTCAGTTGTTTTTCCTAATTCATTGTTCCACCATTAGCACTTTGGCATTATTCATGGTGGGAATTATGCATAAAGTGAGGAAAATAGAGAAATAATAAAATTCATGCACATAAAATGATATCTAACCTCATCCAATCATATTACACATGTGTGTTTTCATTGGGATGCTTGCAGATTAGTTACAAGTAAAATTAGAAAAACTAACATAGTTTTACAAATGTTGGCACCAATGGTCCATGGATATTTTTGTGGATTGAAATTAGCTAAATGTAATTGGATCTCCCCAAAATTTATGATGTATTTGAATCCTATAAAAAAGAGATAAATGATGAAAAATAAAAACTTGAATTGGATAGAACATTTCAATTTTTGAGACTTGGTATATTTTGTGCTTGCAATGATCTACCACCCTTTTCCCCTTCCCCCCACTAACCCACCTCAGTATTTTATACTTTAAATGTATTTGGAGGCTAAAATGGTGAAGGGTTTTACTTTTTAATCCAAGATAATAATATTACTTGTTTTTCTTTAACTTGTCCCCTTCCAACTTCTCCCGAAATGTTTGCATACAATGATTTGTACAATATTTCCTTACATCCAATGGGATTTTTTTGGCTTCATTTCCTATTTCACTTGAATTTTTTTCCTAGTGATGAAGGATATTTGTCGTTTCCTTCTTTTTGTTTCTTTTGGTATTTCTCTCATGGGATTCTATGTCTTTTCCTCATGTATAAACTTTACTAAATGGAAACTATTAAGATCAAACTACAATGGGGATTGTGCCTCCCCCTTCCTCCTCCCCCCACCATATTTGAAATTATTCTTTCCATTTCCTCTCATTTTTCCTTATCCTCCAGAATAATCATCTGCATTGAATTGCATGAAGAGCTTCTAGAATTCATTATAAGTAATATTTCCATATATGTCTCCTTGATATTCATGTTTTTCATATAAGTATGAATTGTGAGAAAAATAACAAGACTCGTTTTCCCAAGAGTGAAGAATTTGAACCATCCCTTAATAGTAAAGAATATCCATAGACATACAACCAACTTGAGGAATATCTTAGGATATTTTCCAATGGACATATCATTTTCTACCATAATAATAAAGTTATTATGGAACCATATTGATGTAGTTGTGCCACCATTTACCATATTGTTTTATAATCCTAACTTAGATAGAGAAGAGGGAGGCTTACTTATTAGATATGTTGTAATTTCCTAGATGAACAAGATGATGACTTAAAGGATAAGCACATTTGCTAGAAGTGATAGTAGAATGTATCTATATTTCTAGAATAATATCCATTCCAACACAACACCAATAAGGATTCCTGCAAATGCATTTATATTCCTTCATAACATCACATCAACCACTATCCCTCCTTTGATAATTTCATGAACACTCTTTTGTATATAGAAGATCCAAAATGGCTCTCTTTAGTAGTGGGTGATGTGGATTTTTACATCTTAACATTGGTAGAATTATTACATTATATTATAGATCCAAGGATTTTCCTCTACCTAGATCAAAATGGTGGACAATATGATTTATGTTTGGTAGCTTCATGAAATTAAACTTAACTTGAGATAAATCATGTTGAATTTAAACATCAAGGAGAAGGATGGATGGATGACAAATGGGTTGGATAACCTAGGTCCCCATGGTATAAATTCATGTGATGAGTCTCATAAAATTTCTCAAATTGATGTCAAATACAGGAGATCATGCACATATGGGAATTTTCATCAAGGAGGAAAATTGAGCATGTGTATATAGGGTTCACAATCCATAATGTGAAATTTATCTAAAGCGGGTATGAAATTTCTAAAGGGAGTGGACATGTGGAGGAAACAAACAAACAAAAAAATCAATTCTTGAAAAGAGTAAAGATTCATAGAAAAGGGTAAGGAAGGGAATAAAATTCTGGATTTATTGGAACACCCAATGTAATGACTCTAGTAATATGTAGAATATTAAATAACTCCACGGATAAAATTGTTTATTGATATGATACATGCATAAATACATTGAGAGACGACTCTTGAGTTGATCTTCCAAGATATCCTATGACTCTTTACATTCACCTATGAATCTTCACATTCCTATGTTAATATTTCCAACTATATTTACAAATTACAATAATCCTAAGGATTGGGTATCTAATAATTTGACCTCTATATTGAATGAAAAATATAAAATTGGTATAATATGTTACTAGCTAAATCATTTCATGATTGGTATTAGTTCACTTATGATTTTTTAATACTATACAACCCTATGTGGGTATTGCATATAAAACTAAGAGAGGCCTAAGAGGTAATGTAGAACATACAAAAATGAATATGAAGGTGCATCTATAGGAATCAAAATATGTAATATGCATGTACTAGAACAATATGGAACATGGAAATGATGGATGCCCAAAATTTTGATAATTTCAACCTTAAGACAGAGGGCATGTGACTCAATGTAACATTTTCAAGCAAGTATAAAATGTCTCATCTTAGTGAAATACCATGAGAATTTTGGTTTTTTGCATGTTTGTGAGCAAGTCAACTTGAAGGAGAAGCATCTTGTTCCTGTAGAATGTTCACGAGACCAAGTGAGTTGACTGAAAAGGAATTATATAGGCATGAACTAAACCATAAGAAAGTTATATAGGGAGTCATAAGATAAAAATCACCTCATGCACAACCAAGAAGGGCTTAAGATAACAACAACATTTTTTTCCATGTTATCAAAAGTTGTTTGCTCAATGTGATATTGAATAGATATGCCAACAATTATAAATCAATATTTGGGAAGTATATATTAAAGGAGCCTTTGAAAAAGGAGGCTTGGTCTTACTAAGCAAACTATATTTCAATATGTGTTAGTTGTTGAAATGAAATACCTAAAACATGTCAAATGATTTGCTCACAATAAAAAACATAATACTCAACAAAGCACTTAGGTTTATGGATGGTGTATACATTGGATAACAATTGAAATCAATGAGCACTAGAGAAAATATAAAGTTTAAAATAGGTTCTTAAAACAAAAAATGTGCTATCATTGCCAACTTTAAGATAACTATTAAGATTTGAGATGATCGTGTAACCCATACCGGTAAATAATTTAGGAGGGGAAAAAACTATTTATTTTATAGTACTTTTTATTTATCTCCTTATATATTTACTCAAATTTAAATTATAGGCATTAGTTAGATGAAAAATTAAAATTTACATCCAAAAAGTACCTACTCTATGAACTTTTGATAGACCCAAATGAATAAAAATTATAAATACATGAAAAAATGTATTTTTTCAGAAGGAAACATATTTTCTTATCTAATCTCATTTTATATCATCAATTTTTTATAGAATTATTTAGTGTGGATACTCATTGGATGTATAATTTAATTTTGTATCGAATGAGTGTCTATACATGAAATTTGAGTTCACATGTAAGGATATATGTTTAAATCCTGATTAAAAAATATTTGTTTCCCTTCCTTTGAAAATGTATAGCTCTCATTTTTTATATAAGCTAGCCTAATTTATATTATAGAAAAAAGAGTACAATATTAAGTGGTTGAGGTTTTCCAAAATGGAAACCAAAGCTCAACTGAAAATCCAACCAAAGAATTAAAAATAACTAGCAAGTTTGAATAATGTCTTTTAATAGATTCGTGTAAATAACTCGGCTATTAGATAAAATTGTAAACACTAAGCTAATAAAGATCATAACTAAGGAAACATGAAATAAATATAAATATACAAAATACAAATCAAGAGGGCATGTGAGAAGGGTCAGACTAAGGGGGTGTCTTCTGTCCTTCTCCTTTGCGAGGCTATAATTCTTCTACTCATCCTCTATGATGATGGGTTTGGAACTAATTCATTTGGAGGTAGATGTACTCAAGAGATATATAGCCTCCTCATGTTTTTTATATTCTTCTCCATAAAATTTGAATCCAAGCCAAAATACTACCCAAGATTGAATGGTGACTTTTTCCTCCAACCTTCTAATTCAGTTGACATATTCAAGTTCATATAGTTTCTAATTTTTTAGAGAAATGACTACTAGTTTCTTATCCAAGAAATACAACTCCATTGCTCTAAACACCTAAGTATCCCTTGAGTTTGAAACCCCACTATCATCAACCCATCACTGTAACTCTAGCATGGTTTTCTAAGTTAGGTTATGTTGAAATATTTACATAACTAAATTGAGTAGATATTCAACTTCATCCTAAATTTTAAGTGCAATGGATTTCTTAAATAATTTCCTCATTAATATAGAAACTCTCTTCACATATGTATCTTGAAGACACAAATATCCACACTTGTGAGAGTCTCTATGACCCCTCCGTGTTCAAGAATTTCTTATTTTACTAGATTTTGGGTCTCTTCATGAGCTATGGTAGTAACAATCCTAGTGCTATGAAAATACCAACTCAATTACTTGATTTGAACATTGGATAGGCTCATCCATGACATAGGACTACATAGCTTCATAAGATAAATGGGATGATGTTGGAGCCCTTTACAAACAATTCCCAAAAACTGACCACTCTCACATATGACACATTAAGAAGAAACACATCTAGAATGGTAATTTCACTGAAAATAGAAACCATGTAAGTGGTGGTTAGTGGACCCCTAGCACTTTTTCCTATTAGTTTCCTATTTTTTAGAAAAATTTCCTATTTTAGTAGTTATCTATTTTTGGCAGTTTCTGGGTCCTAAACTCCAGAGCCTTTTTAAGGCCCTAAACAATTTTTTTTAGGGAAATGAGAAAATGTAAGTCATAGAATAAATTTGTAATCTAATTTTGTTTTCCTTGGATAAACCTTTCTAATATGCTATAGTGTGTCCCAAATGGAGATCATATGGAAAAGTTTCAACCCTAGGAAGTTGACATTCCAACTAACCCCATTGGGATAAATTTTTGGTGCTTCATCTCCTAGGGTTAGGTTTTTGGATGTTTATAGTTTCTCATTGTTTATTCATGATAGATATGCCTTAAACACTCATTGTAACATATTTTGTATAAAAACGGAACAGGGATGCTAACCATTTGTCTAAAAATGGTCTTCAACAAATTCAGGGCACATGGAAAATAGAGGAAAAGAATGGCTTGGTTGTTCGTGTGTCGGACACCAGACTATACCGACTACTGCTTTTATCATTCTTATATGTCTTATTGTTTATTTTTCCTCCAGCATCAATATATATCCTGGAGGTTTTTTGTGTAAAGCTTATTTATGACTATGAACATGATGTATATTCTTTCTTAAAAAAAAACTTTATGCTACTATTATTTTTTTTGACATATACTGTTGGAAATATGATGCAGAGTGTTGTCCTTGATGGCAACCCACTAAATGAAGATGAAGACATGTGACTATTGACATGTGTTGTCCTTGATGGAAAACCACCTGATGAAGTTATTCTTGACTTGATGGACTTGGTAAATGATGTAAATCTGATGTGATATGATGTTTGTTGACAATATGATGCTGAGTGTTGTCCTTGAAAGGCAACCTACTTGATGAAGTTGTGCTTGATAGAATATGTCCTTGATGAAGGAAATCTGATGTATCTACAGTGTGAACAGAAGGCAATGAAGAAAGGAATTCAGCATGTGCTAATTCTATGATGAAAAAGAGTATGTCTCTAGGTATACGCGGATTTGTCTAATGTAAGTTGCGTATGCACGCGGGAATAAACATTCCAAATTGCGTATGGGTAAAAGCGCTCAAAAAGTGAAAAACAGGGGTAACCACCATGGTATTATTTTGGCTCATGGTATTGAAAAAGGGGCCCGTGGTATTGAAGGCTCGTGGTATTGGTTTGGCTCATGGTATTGAAAAAGGGGCCCGTGGTATTGAAAAAGGATAAACCTATATAAGGAGAAGAAATTCATTGTGCAAATGATAAGTGTGGGTGTAAGATGTTTGAGCTTGAATGAATACTTCTCTATGAAGTATATCTATATGGAAAGGGTAAAGGCTTGATGATAGATCTGAATCTATGTTGCACCTATGAAGAAATGATGAAGCGGGATTCCTAGATCTGAAATGTATCTGTATTTACAGATCTGCTTATGGGAGTGATTAGATCTGTGATGAGGCGAACATATGTCTAAAGTGAAAGGGTAAATCTGAACTGAGCATCTGATCTAAAGAAGTATGCTGCTCTACAATGATTGAAGATCTATACGCTACTTTTTCGCGGAGGAAGCGCGTATATACGCGGCTTCGCTGAAGATAAAGCGCGTATGCGCAATGAAATATACACAGATGTATACACTGGTTTCTGTGGACGGAAACGCGTATATACGCGACATCAGTAAAGGGAAAGCGCGTATGCATACTAGGGTTTGCTAAAGCAAGGGGTATGAAATCTCTGATCTGTTCTGCTGTGTTTCTGCTATCTGATCTATGTTGATAAGTATCTGTTGGTAATGTATGTTTGAGCTTAAAAGGTATGGAGAGGTCCGGTATGAAAATGACATGATGAAATTTCTGGCTGCAAGTTGTGTTCATTGAAGTTGTTGATCCAGTGTGAAAATTGATGAAAGCGTGGTCCAAGGTGGTGCCGAGGGTTGTAGCGCCCTGGCCGGGGGGTCGTAGCCCTTTCCCGGGAGGCTGAAACGAGGATCGGGGGGTCATAGTCCTCTGAGAGCGTCAGTAACGAGTCGTGTCGAGCTCCCTTCCAGGAGAGCTGCAAATCCAGTCGTGGGTCGTAGCTCCTTCCGGTGAGAGGTGCAAACGAGCGCGGTGGGTGCTCATGTCGTGCAGAGTTCTGCTGCTCACACATATGTTGTAAGATGTTTTTTCTACAATAAAACATTGAAGGATCGAGCACTCTACATGTGATGGTTTTCTCTCCCGACTTCGGGTTTCCATCAAAATCCTGGTGTTTGTGTGATGTCTTTTGGGTGATGGTTTATTTTTTCTGTACATCGTACAGCGATCGTTTATAGAACATCTAATGAATGAATGATGGAATGATATAAGTGAAGAACTAATGGCATAATTAGATCTCTGTGTATACGCGAGTTTTATAGGATATCCATACGATACGGCGTTACTTGCTCAAAGAAAGTAGCGTATGGGTTTTTAGAGAACGAAAAGGTAAAAAAGTTTTGAATATGCGAAAAGAAACATCGATTCCACCCCCTCGCGGATTTTTTCCCAACAGTCTGATATCAGAGGGTGGTCTTCAGTAGAATCTGATCGCTCGAAGGAGATCACGTTAGCATGGGAAGTCAAGAAGGAGTGATGTCTATAAAGCATTTTCTATTCAATGAAAGCAATCCAGATATTCTGGAAAGGTACCAACAAAAAGGCGATCTCAGGATCCTATTGGGAAAAATATGGGCATTTTTGATAGGATGCTGAAACAAGAATCTAGAAGAGAAAAGAGGGCTACTTTTGAAGACAATAATCTTCTTGAAGAAAACACTCAACTCAAGGTAAGCGCTGAAGAAAAGAACATAATCATAGAGACTCTTGAAAATCGACCTTTTGGCTGCAGAAGAGAAACACAATGAGGAATTGGAGTGTGAAGTAGCTGAGTCTAAGGAAAGATAATGAGAAAGTGAAATCTCTCAATCTTAGATTTAGCAAAGGTTCAAACCTCTTGGATGAGATTTACTGTTCACGGTCCCCTCTTATAAAACAGGTCTTGGATATACTCGACTCTTCCTGACATCAAAGACCAAACTCTTTCTAGCAAACACCTACACATGCTGTTCTCTTCATATTACACTCATGAACAAAGAACTTTAGAGGTAAAGCATGATCATCTCGCAAGAAACACAATACCACGGGGAGATCTTTCCAAAATGGACACAACCAATAGGGTAAACTCAATAGAAGATTTCATGATCACAGAAATTTCTACTTCAATGGACAATGTTTCTCATATACAATTTTAGTCATAAAAGCTGTTTCAATGCATGTATATAAAACCATCAGACAAAGAAAGATGAAAGGATGAATGAGCCAACCAAAGAAGGAACACCTATAACAATCTTTTCTCCTCTTTCAAAATGAAGTTGAATGTACTTATTGCTAATAACTTTGGTCATGAAGAATCCATGCGAGTGTTGTCCAAAGCGTCAAAAGACATGATCTCTCAAGCTCTAAAGTGTGGAAAAAGGAAGAAATACCGTTGAAAATTGTGGGATAGCGTTATTTGGCAAGAGGCGAAGAAAATCAATGGCACATTGATAGTGGGTGTTCAAGACACATGACAGTGACAAAAAGCAAACTTCATACTTACAGTGTCAGAAAATAAAGAAAGTTACATTTTGGAAATGATACTCTCACGAATTAAAGGAAAAGGGGATACTTTAAAAAGAGAAAGGTGAAAAGCTGAGATGTCATGTATGTGGATGGATTAAGGCATAACCTTTTAAGTGTTAGTCAAAATGTGTGATCAAGGAGCAGAAGTGGTCTTCCCGCCTCCAAAGAATGTGGTTCGTGATCTTTCGAGCAGTAAAATCATTATAAAGGAAAAAGAAATCCAGAATTCGTAGTGTACTCAACGACATAGATCAATGTTACTTGAGCAAGTCTTTCAAAATTGGTTATAGCATAAGGTCAGGGCATCTCGAGTTTCCTTCAAATCAACAAAGCTGCGACTTCAAGCTGCTTCATGATCTTTCCCAAGATCAATCTTTCCGAAAAGTACCATATGTATCTGTGTAATTTGGTGTGTGTGACTGTAGTTCGATTTAAGTGCCAAAGAAGGATCATCAAGTAAGCTCTTGAACTCATTCATGCGACAGCTTGTGGACCTACTGAGAAAACTCATTGCTGCAGGGGAAAAGAATACCATATCCTATTTATTGATATTTACCCTGTGTGTCATATTGCGTTTATTAAACACAAAGATGAAGCTTTTGAAAATTTGTAATTTCAAAGCATTGGTAGAAAATGAATTGGATTTAAAAATCAAGTGTCTTAGATCTCGATCGAGGAGGAGAATATTCATCAATGTTCTTTGAATTTTGTGAACAACATGATTAAAAGATGTGGCTTTTCCCTAGGGCAGTATCTCACAACAAAATGGTGTAGCGTAGAAAAGAATGAATAGAAAAATGTGCTCGAAATGCAGCTAGAGCTATGCTATTCTAATGTTCTCTGTAAGTTTACCGAGCAATGCAACACGGCGATAGCTAACATTCTCAAGGTTCATGTTCGGGTAAATAGTGACAAAACTCCATATGAACTCTCGTATAGAAATTCTCCCACTGAAGCATTTTAAAGTTTTTGGAAGTAGATGCGTTTATCAAAAATAATGATGAGAAGCTTGGAAAGTTTGAAAGCTAGACTTATGGAAGGATACTTCTTGATACTCATCTTCTAGAAAAAGCATTCACATGTTGACAATAAGAGGCTTCAAAAGGTTGTTGAATGTATTGATGTTAGTATATTGATGAGTCTCTGCACACTCCTAAAGAAGAGAAAACAAACAACAAAAGAAGATGATAGCGTACATATGGCCTTTCTACACCGGATGGAAATGATATAGACAAATGAATCCAATGAAGAACTCTAAAATGATCTATCCGAAAAAGCTCCATCTCAGATACGTTCAAAAGAACTCATCTCTAATCTCAGACAGGAGACATGAATCAAAGTAGAACAAGGAGAACTTTTGTGGGATCTTTCAGTCATCAGACACTTTCTATCCACAATTGAACCACTCAATGTCAATCAAGCTAGCAGAGAGACAGAAAGTTGGAACCAAGCCATGAATGAAGAGATTGATCAAATCAGTGAAAGAATGACACTTGGGATTTGGCATCGAGACCACACTGATAAAAATGTCATTGGAACTAAATGGATCTTTCAAGAACAAGTTAAATGAGAATGGGGATGTTGTAAGAAACAAAGCTAGACCTAGTTTGCAAGGGTATACTCAACAAGAAGGTATAGATTTCGAAGAAACTTTTGCTCCTGTAGCTGACTTGAAAGCCACAAGAATGTTTCTGTTTTTTCTAGAGTTATCAACAAATCAAAGCTTTATCAAATGGATGTTGAAACCTGCTTTTCTAAATGGTGACTAGAAGAAGAAGTATATATAGAACAACCGAAGGATTCGTTTGGGAAATGATGCAAATCTTGTTTGTAGACCTAAAAAAGCTCTACTATGGTCTCAAACAAGCTCCAAGGGCTTAGTATTTATCGATCTAGACAAATATATTCATCAACAAGGTTTTTCAAAAGAGTCCATGTGATAGTAACCTATACACAAAAATTGAAAATGATAAACTATCGATTGTGGTTGTATATGTTGATGATATCATTTTGGGAGCAAATCGAGAATCTTTGAGTCAAAAAATTTGCTTCGTCATGCGCAAAGAAATTTGAAATGTCTTTACTTGAGGGAACTAACACTTTCTTTCTGTCTGCAAGTGCATCAAAAGGCAAATGGTATTTTCCTATCTCAAGAAAAAATATCTTAAAGCAAATTCTAAAGAAGTATGGCATGGAGAATGCAAACTCAGAAGTACACCAATGATAACCTGATGCTGTCCCTAGCGTTCTAATGATGATTCTCCACGGTGAATCAACCATGCAGTATAGATGATGATAGAAGTTTACTTTATCTCAACAGGACTAGACCGGGACATTATGCATGTTGTTGGGATTGTTGACGATTCCAAGCTCAATCCAAAAGAGTCTCATCTTTCAAATGTTAAAAGAATATTCAAATATCTTCAAGGAACTCAAGACTTTGGTTCATGGTATCCAAGGAATGTTGATCTTACTCTTCATGCTTACACCGTGCAGTGATGAAATGGAAGTGTTGATGATCTGAAAAGCACTAGTGGTGGTGCATTCTACATGGGGGCCCTCAGTTAGTATCTTGGTTCATGACAAGAAGAAAAATTCTATTGCCTTATCACGGTACAGCAGTAGTATGTAGTCGCCGCATCTTGTTGCACTCAACTCTATGATGATGCAAACCTTAGCAAGATTTTCAAATCAAATGCAACTCTATCTCCATTATGTGATAATACAAGTGCCATCGTATCTCAAAGAATCTGTTATGCATTCGAAGACCAAGAACATTCCCATCAAATATCATTTCCCACGTGAACAAGTGCTTGATGCAAAAGTGAAGTTGGAGTATGTTCCCTCCAAAGAACAAGTTCTTGATATCTTTACCAAACCTCCCGCCAGTGGGAAGCGTTCTAGTATCTAAGACAGAAGTCGTATGTTCTCTGCACATCAAAAGAACAAATCGCATAAATTTTAGAAGATGGCTTGGGATACGCGGGTTTCACGAAACACGATCGCGTATGTCGCGAGCTCATGACACGTAAAACCGCGTATGTCCGATTGTTGACAATTTTGCTTGGAGTCGACTTCTCACAGACACTGTGCAGTGTTCATTTGGTATCTCAGATCATCGCTTTGGTATCTCTCAGTGGTGTTCCGGTTCTCATAATTTGTTTCTAATGTTTTGATAAAGATGCCTTGATGATTTGTTGGTGATGAAAGTGTTCGAGATGCACAAACTAAGGGGGAGCCTTAGTCATTTGAAAAGGATGCATGGATGCATAGATTCAGGGGGAGCATTAGCATTCTTGAGTATAATGCATTTTTGGCATTATGATGGTTCGAAATATGTTCTCATGCTTGAGGACTTTTCTGTGTTGGTCTTAAATGGTCATTTTTTGTAATTTGTTGAAAAAAGTCTTGTTGAGACCCATGATGTAAATTTTGTAATATTCGAGTCATGTAAGGACTTGTCAAATTTGTAAACCCACTTGGTTGGTAGCCCGAGTTGAAATGTGTAAACCCACTTGGTTGGGTAGTTGAGTCTCATATGTAAATCCACTTGGATGGATAATTGATGTAAGTATGAGTCTTTGGTGATAGGAAGTTCATAGAGTCATGTCCTTCATTGGAAATATGCTTGAAGATTCAGCCTGAACGCAGGGGGAGCTTGGTCACTTCAGCATATATCAGATCTGCAGAACGCTTCGTCCACATATGAAGAAAAGGAAGAGAGTATGTTGGTTTTGATCTGCCCGTTGCCCTTGATGTCAAAGGGGGAGAGTGTGTTGGTTTTGATCCCTGGTTTTGATCCACCCTTTGCCCTTGATGTCAAAGGGGGAGAGTGACTATGGTGTTTGAATGCGTGATAATGGTGTCGAAAGAATTGGGAGAATGACATGGATGTCAATGTACTTATCTCGTTGTGGTAACCAAACACCATCGTGGCTGCCATCAAGTCCAAAGGGGGAGATTGTTGGAAATATGATGCGAGTGTTGTCCTTGATGGCAACCCACTAAATGAAGATGAAGACATGCGACTATTGACATGTGTTGTCCTTGATGGCAAACCACGATGAGAGTTGTTTTGACTTGATGGACTTGGTAAATGATGTAAATCTGATGTGATATGATGTTTGTTGACAATATGATGCTGAGTGTTGTCCTCGAAAGGCAACCCACTTGATGAAGATGATGACAACTTACTCGATGAAGTTGTGCTTGATAGAATATGTCCTTGATGAAGGAAATCGATGCATTTACGATGTGAACGAGAAGGCAATGAAGAAAGGAATTGCATGTAGCTAATTCTATGATGAAAAAGAGTATGTCTCTAGGTATGCGCGGATTGGTCTAATGTAAGTTGCGTATGCACGCGGGAATAAACGTTCCAAGTCGTATGGGTAAAAAACGCTCAAAAGTGAAAAAAAGGGGTAACCACCATGGTATTATTTTGGCTCATGGTATTGGAAAAGGGGCTCGTGGTATTGAAGGCTCGTGGTATTGGTTTGGCTCGTGGTATTGAAAAAGGGGCCCAGTGATATTGAAAAGGATAAGCTTATTTAAAGAGAAGAAATTCATTGTGCAAATAATGAGAGTGAGAGCAAGATGTCCGAGCTTGAATGAATACTTTCCCTATGAAGTATATCCGTATGGAAAGGGTAGAGGTTTGATGATAGATCTGAATCTATGATGCACCTATGAAGAAATGATGAAGCGAGGATATCTCAGATCTCGAAATGTATCCGTATTTGCTAGATCTGTTTATGGAGTGATTAGATCTGTGATGAAGCGAACTATCCGTTCGTGGTAAAGGGTTGAATCTGAATCGAATATCTGATCCGAAAGAAGTATCTGTCGCTCTATAATGATTGAAGATCTACACGCTATCATTGCTGGAGGAAAGCGACGTATACTGCGGCTTCGAGTGAATGGAAAGCGCGTATGCGCAATGAAATACATACTGAAGTATACGCTTGTTTGTGTGGACCGGACGCGTATATACGCGACATCGGTAAAGGAAAGCGCGTATGCAAACTAGGGTTTCGTCGAAGCAAGGGGTATGAAATATCCGATGCGTTCTGCTTTGTGTTTCCGCTATTTGATCCGTGTTGATAAGTATCTACATTGGTGATGTATGTTTGTGCTTAAAAGTATGGAGAGGGTCCAGGATGAAAATATGATGAAATGTGGCACTCAAGTTGTGTTCTATTGAAGTTGTTGGATCCAGGTGAAAATTGATGAAATGTGGTCCAAGGTGGTGCTTTGAGGGTTGTAGCCTTCAGCTGTGGGGTCGTAGCTCCCTTCCGGGTGAGGTCGGTAAACGAGATCGGGGGTCGTAGCTCTCTTCTGGAGAGGTTGGGTAAACGAGTCGGGGGTCGTAGCTCCTTCCCGGGAGAGGCTGGTAAACGAGTCGGGGGTCGTAGCTCCCTTCCGAGAGAGGTCAGATACAAGCGCGTTGGGGTGCACCACGTGTCAGTAGTCCGCGCCATCACATATGTTGTAAGATGTTTTCTCTATAATAAAATATTGAAGGACTGAGCAACCGCAGACGATGGTTTTTCTCCCGACTTGGGTTTCCACCTAAAAATCCTGGTGTTCATGTGTGATGCTTTGTGTGATGGTTTATTATGTTCTTACTGCACATGTTTACTTTGTTTATAGAACATCTAATGAATGAATGATGGAATGATATAAGTGAAGAACTAATGGCATAATTAGATCTCTCGTGTATGCGCGAGTTTTATGAAGGATATCCGCGTGTATACGCTACTTGGCTTCAGAAAAGTAGCGTATGGGTTTTAAGGAATGAAAAAGTAAAAATTTTTGAATATGCAGTAAATACTGATTCACCCCCCCCCCTCTCAGTATTTTTCCCAACATATACTGCTACTTTCTGGTCTATATGGGTTGTTTTCTCTTAAGAGTGGCTCATTATTATTTTTGTGGTTTTGACTATAGGGTGTTTCTCCAAGTATGGAGGCCTTGTTAGTGGACTTGATATCTTGTGATGCTCTTTTTCTCTCACTGGCATGATGTTTTCACTTTATCTTTGGCTTCATGGGTAGTGGTTTCCTCTAGGCTATGTCCAGTATTGGACGTTATACTCTGTTTGGCCCTACTCTGTGGTTGATGACTATATATGGAAAGTTGCAGAATCTACGATGTAACTTTTTTTGATTTGTTATAAAAATTTCAATTTTTTCTATGGAAAAAAAAAACATATTTCATAAGGCATGTAGCTATCACATCTCTTCTCAAAGACAAGAAACTACCACTTGAGCTAGTTTTCTTTCATTATGCATGTACACAATTTCATCATTTTCTATTTTATTAATTGAATTTTAGTTTCATTTTGTCTCTGTGTTTATGGTTTAAATATATATTTAATTTTTTTCCTTCATAAATGTGGATCAAATATAGTTAGGGGTTAAAGAGTTTAAGGGTTGAACAATACCATCCACACAATGAATAAATAGAGGAATGAGAAAAAGGATGATACTTAAATCCAATGAAAGGTTGGAGTGTTGAGATTCAACAAGAAATTTTTGGCACCCATGATCCTAGTGAAAATTTAGCACTTACACTAGGGTGGGACCCACAAGCTATTTTTAGGTGCATTTCTATTTTTATTATCCCTTAATTTAGATGTACATTAAACTATAATTTATTCTCAATGTGGACTTGAAAATAGTTAACTGAAGTGGAAAATCAGTTAGCTAAGTGAATTTCGAGTTAGAGGTTGGTTGGTGGGACATGTAGAGTAATTCTACTTGTAACAGAGTGATTCTAGTTGTAACAAAGTTTGAAGTGCAATGGTGCATGAGTTTGTGCAAGCTGTAAATAGTTTAACTCGGTTAAGGGAGTTAAACTTAATTGTGCTAGTTGAAACTGAATATACACTAGTGAGAGATCAAGTGAATTAAATATTAATCAATTCACATGTAGTGATCTCACATGAAACTAAATATTTACTATTATTAACTGCATGCATGTTAGATCTGGTGGAGACCCAGTTGAGTTCTAGGTAAAAGGGAAGATAACTATCAGTTGTGACATTATCTGCTTGCACACATGCAAGCACACACACATTGGATGTGCCCATGATACTTGCTACGATCAAGGCGGAGCAGGGATTGCATCAATTCAGGGATTACATTTAGCAGGGATTCCATAGTGAAGGCAAGTTGTTTGGAGGCAGTAAATTGGCTAAGGGATTTGCCAATTTTTGTATAACAGTGTCCGACAATTAGATGATGTACTGAGAGATATTGTGAGAAGAGTTTTGTATGTAATTGCTTCATGCTCCATGATATAATATACAATAGAAGATAGTGGGGTTTTTAGTTGTAATATTTCCCTGGGAAATTATCTGTGTTGTGTGTGATTGATCTTTCTTCATGTTCATGTGATTAGTGATTGTGTTTGTAATTACGCAAAGATTCATAGAAGAGATTCAGTATTTAACTTTAGCACATTGTTAGATCGGATGAATCCAATATATATATGAATATTGTATAATTTCTACATGGTATCAGAGCATAGTAAATTGTAGAAGTGAAGCAGGAGTTGAGTTTGTGACTGGATAGAATTTGAATTTGCATAAAGGCTTTGTTGGTGCTACAACTGATTCAAGATCGAAATGGATTTCAATGGCTTGAGGTTAGAGTATGCACTCGAGGGCAGCTCGAACTAAATTTCTTGGAAGGACGGGATGGAGGCAGTACTCAAAGATAATGGCTTGAAGGAATTCATTGAAAAATGTGTTCCTAAGCCAAATGCTACAAATGTTGTCAATCTTGATGCATGGTAAAAGAAAGTGGCAAAGGCGAGGAGGATCCTATTTGAGGGAGTATGAGACCAAATTTTATCAATATTCCATGGGAAAGCCACACCATATGCTATGTGGAAGGCTTTGACGAATCTATTCAAAGCAGTAGCGACCATAGGAAATTGGCACTCAAAGATAAACTCAGGTAGATCAAGATGGAAAAGGGTGACACCATTCCAAAGTATCTCACAAAGTTTGTCCAATGTCGAGATGAACTGGGGAGTGTGGGAATAATAGTCACTGATGATTATTTGGTGAGTTTGGATCTCCTAGGACTTCTTAAGATTTGGCATAGTTATGAAGACTCTGTCAACGGACAGGGAAAATTTCCGGATTGGGAACGATTGTGGTCGGATCTGGTGGAGGAGGAGTTCAGGCGGAACACCAGAGATGGATCTTCATCAAAGCATGATGATAAAGAGGATTGTGCTTTGACTTCCAAGGTGAATAAGGGGAAGGGGAAGAAATTCCATTATAAATCTGAGTCTAAAAGTAAGAAGCAGGACAGGTCCAAGGTGAAGTGATTTCACTATCACGAACATGGGAATTTTGCTACTAACTATCAACAAAAGAATTAGAACAAGAAGGTTGTTGTAGTTGTAGCTGGTGAGGCCCTTGCCTCACAATTTGAGCTTGACTTCTCCTTGATTTCATGCATGGTGTCAAGTGAATTGGGATCGGTATGGTATTTGGATAGTGGCGCTTCCTCTCACATGACAGGAGATAAGGAACTTTTCAGTGATTTGGAGGAAAAAGATCTCCATATGCATATTGAGATGGGCGACGACGAGTGGTACAGTGCTACTGGGATTGGTACCATTCCCTTTCAGAGGGATTCATGTAAACCATTTCAATTAAAAGATGTAATGCATGTACCAGGTCTGAAGAAAAATTTGGTCTCAACCCCAATGTTGGAAGACAGAGATGTGTGACGTTGTTTTTAGTGACGAAAAATAGTTCCCGTGACATAAAACAACGGTTCAAGCCAAGATCATAGGTATTCGAGTTAATAATCTCTACAAGCTTGAGATAGATAGCTACGCTGCCATGGTGGGCAAGGTGGAGAAACTGGTGAGCCGGGATGAGGGCGAATTATGGCGTAGGCGATTGGGCCATCTTCATCATGGAGCCTTGAAATTCATGCACGAAATATCTATTGGACTTCCAATGGGAACACTTGCTTAGTTATATTAGTGCAAGTGTTGCACCATGGGGAAGTATGTAAAGTCCACATTTCATGAGAAGGAGAACCGTGCTTCAGGGATCCTTTAGAGATTTCACACGGACGTGTGTGGACCATTCTCGGTTTCTTCAACAAAAAAACATAAGTACTATGTAATATTTGTTGATTTATTTTCTCGTAAATTTTTTATGTTCTTCATGCAGAAGAAAGATCAAACATTCTCTATATTCTATGAGTTTAAGGCATTGGTGGAGCAAGATTCGGGGAAGAAAGTGAAGGCTCTTAGGAGCGATAATGGTGGAGAATACATCTCTAAAAAATTCAAGAACTTCTACAACAAAGAAGTAATTCGAAGAGCACTCATAGCGCCTCATAATCCACAGCAGAATGGGGTCACGAAGAGGAAGAATAGAACGATCGTGGGTGCAGCATGGGCGATGTTGCATGATTAGGGCCTACTGATGCACTTGTGGACAGAAGCATGCAACACTATGGTTTACGTGCAAAACCGTTGTCATCATAGAGTACTTGGCATGAGTACACCTAAATAAGCTTTCACTCGTAAGAAACCAAATGTTTCACGCATTAAGATTTTTTGCTCATTTTTATATGTGCATGTGACCAAGGACGCCAGGAAGAAGATGGAACCGACTGCTGAAGTTAGGATTTTTGTGGGGTACACATAAACACCCCATAATTATCGTGTGTATTTGTCAAACAACAGAATGACTATTATGCGACAAGATATAAAATTTGATGAGGGGAAAGCCATGCGATTGTTCCTTGAGAGGGAGTTGGACTTGCATGCGAAGGAGGGACTGTTGGTTCCCAAATATGAGTCTCAAGATGTGGATCAACCACATCAGGTGGTTCATGGAGTGGAGGAAATTACTCATGCAGAGCCATCCATCAGAAATGGTATAAAGCACACCATCAAAAATGGTATAAAGCACACCACAGACACTGATAGGCTGATACTTGATGTTGCAGAGAACGTAGGAGCCCCTACTTCACAACACAGACAAAGATAGTCTACTGACCAATTTATTGGATACATGGCTCTTATGAGAAAATGTATTGTGATTGAACCATATTCCTTTCAAGAAGCATTATAGCAACCTACTTGGGTTGATGCAATGGTGGAGGAGTATGTCTCCATTGTCAAAAAAAGTGTATGGGAAATTGTTCCAAGACTGATTGACAAATCAGTGGTAGGTTTGAGATGGATCTACAAGGTAAATCAAGCTGCTGATGGAAGTGTGGAGAAATACAAGGCCATTATTGTGGCCCAGGGTTTCTCACAGATCGAGGGGATAGATTATGATCAGAATTTTGCGCCCGTCGCAAGGTACTCTTCCATAAGGACCATCCTTGCACTCTCAGTGCAGATGGGCTGGCACATTCATCAGATGGATATGAAAACATTGTTTCTCAATGGGATCATTGAGGAAGAGGTGTACATGGAGAAGCCTGAAGGTTTCAAGATCTTCAACAGCAAGTCGCATGTGTGTAGACTCAAAATATTATTGTATGGGCTAAAGAAATCACCCCGTGCTTGGTACACTCGAATAGATAGTTATTTCACCAGACTGAGCTTCACCAAAAGTGAAGCAAATGCAAACCTGTAATAGATCGTAGTTGAGGGTAAGCTATTGATCATTGTTCATTATGTTGATGATCTAATTTTGACTGGTGATGAGCAGCTGATACACTCATTGAAGGAGGATCTTGCAAGGGAGTTCAAAATGAAGGATATGGGCCTCCTTCATTATTTCCTTGTATTTGAAATATGGCAGCAGGATGGTGAAAATTTTGTGTATCAAGGAAAGTATGAAAAGGAGATATTGGGTAAGTTTAACATGGAGAGCTACAAACCCATGGATACGCCTCTTCCAGGAAACTGGAGGAAAGAGGATGCTACTTCTCGAGAGGTAGTGGATGTTACTGTCTATTGACAGTTAGTGGGTTCTCTAATGTATCTAGTGAACATGAGACTGAACATTTGCTATACAGTTAACTAGCTGAGTCAAGTTATGGTTAAGCCTACCAAGCTCTTTTGGAAGGCGGGGAAGCATGTCCTGAGATACCTGAGGGGCACATCAGAGTATGGTTTATGGTACACAAGAATGGATGGAGTGAATTTGCATGGCTTCAAGGATGTAGATTGGGCTGGCAGTCCATCGGATAGAAAGAGCACATTAGGGGGGTCTTTAGTATTGGATCTAGAGTTATTTCTTAGTATAACAGGAAGCAAAGATCCGTGGCACTCAGTTCAATAGAAATGGAATGCATGTCAACAAGTCAAGCTGCATGTGAGGCTATTTGGATGAGAAAGATCTCAGTTGCTTTGTCTGATTCTCAGATGGATTTGATAGTGATTCATTATGATAATTAGATTTGCATTAAACTCTCGATTAATCCTATGTTTCATGATAGGTCCAAGCATATAGATATCTGGTACCGTCATCTTGAGATTTTGTGCAAAGAAGAATCATGTTTCTTCAATACATTCCCACGGAAGATCAGGATGCATATATTCTAACGAAGGCACTCACCAGGAGAAAATTCAAATACCATAGAGACAGGATCGGGGTGATGGATAATCCCTTTATTGTTGAGAGGGAGTGTTGAGACTCAACAAGAAATTTTTGGCACCCATGATCTTAGTGAAAATTAAGCACCTGCACTAGGGTGGGGACCACAGGCTAGTTTTAGGTGCATGCCCATTTTTATTATCTCTTAATTTAGATGGACATTAAACTGTAATCTATTCTCAATGTGGACTTGAAAATAGTTAAATGAAGTGGAAAATAAGTTAGCTAAATGAATTTTGAGTTAGAGGTTGGTTGGTGGGACATGCAGAGCAATTCTAGTGGTAACAAAGTTCAAAGTGTAGTGGTGCATGAGTTTTTGAAGGTTGTAAATACTTTAACTTGATTAAGTGAGTTAAAATCAGTTATACTAGTTGTAACTGAAGATACACTAGTGAGAGATCAAGTGAATTAAATATTAATTAATTCACATGTAGTGATCTCACATGCAACTGAAGATTTACTATTATTAATTGCATGCATGTCAAATCTAGTTGAGTTCTAGGTGAAACGGAAGATAACTATCAGTTGTGACATTATCCGCTTTCACACATGAAAGATCACACATTGGATGTGCCCACGATACTTGTGTAGTCAAGGCAGGCAGGATTGTATTCAGCAGGGATTGCACAGTGAAGGCAGGCAATCTGGTGGCAGTAAATTGGCTAAGGGATTTGTGAATTTTTGTATGACAATGTGAGACAATTAGTTGATGTAATGAGAGCTCTTATGAGAAGAGTTTGGTATGTAATTGTTTCATGATCCATGATATAATATACAATAAAATATAGTGGGGTTTTTGGTTGTAATCTTTCCCCGAGAAATTATTTGTGTTGTGTGTGATTGATCTTTCTTCATGTTCATGTGATTAGCGATTGTGTTTTTAATTCCGAAAATATTTGTAGAAGCGATTCAAAGATTTAACTTTAGCACATTGTTATATTGGGTGAATCCAAGATATAAATGCATATTGTATAATTTCTACATGGAGTGGGTCCCACTTAAAATAAATTTCCCCATCTCTCACCATGGAAAATTTTAAGGATGGAAATTTATCTTAAACTATAGAAACCTTAGAAAATCTTATTAGTCCATAATATGAAAATTATAAATGTCTTGCGATATTTTCATAAAAATATTCAATTTTTTAATGATTTTATATAGCCTATATAATTTTTTTCGTTATTTCTAAGGTAAATAATTTTATCCTATAAAATTTGAGAAAACAATTTCTAGAAAAAAATGGAAATTGGTGAATCTCCTTTTTGAGAAAAACATGGAAAATTATCCCATCTGTGAAATTTATCCCCTAAAAATTTCTTTATCCCTAACATGATGGAAATAGTAACTACCATTTGACATCCAACTAAATTTCTAATCAACAATGATTAGGAATCATTAATGTTTATTAGGGTTGAAATGTCATTATCTAGGTGTCTCCTGATCATCAATTTGTGTAAACCATCCTCATCTCCCAACCATCTTCCCATGGTCATTGAATATAAAGTTGACTAGTCTCCACATTTATTAAGCCATGAATTAATCCTTAAACTAAGCCTACCACATTGTTCAGGCCTAATCTCTAGAAACTTCCCTAGAAACTGATCCAAGAGATAACCCTTTTCTAATATTATAACTGTATTTTATTATTTTCCTTGAAGGCTTATTTTAAACCTCAAAATTTATTTGTTTCCTTAATGTAAATTGTTTCATCCCCTCAAGTTCGGGTGCTTCAACAAAAGAGGGACTTATATTGTCCAACAAGTACAAATCATCCCTTCCTAATCTTATGTGTCCTTGGTGTTTTTTGATTCATTCATAAAAACAATATTATGCTTCATACAAGGGAGATCAATGTAATTAAGGCCTCATGTATTTGAGAAAACATATAACTAGCCCAATACGTGAAATTTTAAATAGTAATTTTTATGTGATGGATAATTATATAATAATAATAATAATCATCATCATCATCATCTAATTTTCAAGTGAAATCTAATTATATATCAAATTATTATATAAAACAATTTAACATGTTTTGTATAATTAATTAATTATGTCAAAGGAATCTATCAAGGATAGCTTTTTCCCAATACTTATCAACCAAAAACGATCTTCCCTTATAGGATTTTTCACAAATTCAACTACTATGTCACATCATAGGTACACGTTGTTAATATAGTGTGCTCAACTACATATATTTAATTGTTGGTGTATTCATTGTTATTGGATAGTTACTCCTCATAATAGATAATCTAGTATTGGTCGCTTGATCCCTAGATCAATTTTATGTCTATGGGGTGTTCACATGTTGTAGCACCAATTGAATTTATAGAGGCATTTTTATTTAGCAAAATCATGCTTTCTATCACCAACCAATAGCCTTTGATTTGGAATTTTCAATTGGTAGCAGTGTGAGCATGTATGTGAAATGGATGCCTAACTAGCTCCATTCTACTCATCCCTATTAATTATCCCATGGTTATGTTCTTAGAGAAATTTTATCAACTCTTCTATTACTTATTTCAAGAATGAAATGAGTTTGGTTTTCGAATTATTATTATTGTATGGGTTTCCATGTTTAACAACATTTATATTTGCAAAAAAATGGATTTGATCACAAATCCACTACGTATAGGAGCCATACATGAGAACTTGGAATTCTACAAGGAGTATGAGCTTATTAATTCCAAATGGTTCATGCTTGCAATTTTAAGCATTCATTCTATTAAATAGTTCTTATTGTTTATATGTGGATCATGTTTGGTTATGTTGTCTTATACACCTTATTTTATGATGCTTATTTCATCTTGTATTCATAAATATTTCAATACAAAAATCGGAGATTAATTTCTACTTTTAACATGCAATTTACTAGATTCAGTTCTTATGGCCTATTCTTGTCAGTTGTATACTTCTTGTTATTATTTCTCATGTTTTATTTTCTCCCTTGTTTCCATACACTAGCCACTATTGTTTCTTTTACATATAAACCCCATCAACCACACAACTTACAAATTGGGGAAGGATCATTCTTCTTATCCTTTATTGAGTCAAACTTTGTTAAATGAAGTGGAATCCAACAAACAATTCTAGAAAACTTGGAAAGTCACTGAAATTTCTACCAAGACAACTACTATCCATGTCACAATGGTAGTCCTTGCCTTTATCTTATAAATGCACTCTATTAAAGAAAAATGGGGCTCCTTTTTATATAGCTTATGAATTTTCTAACATTTTAGGGATCATTTATTTCATGGAAAATGACAAAAAATTAGGTCCATCCATGTCAGCATGAATCACGAGGAGATATATCCAAATGCATCTTCTTATCCATTTTTAATGCATAACTTACATTTTCTTACCCTTATTTCTATAAACTACTAATTAATGTTTTTTTTTGCATATAAACCCCTTCAACACCACTATTAACAAATTCGAAAAGATATCCTCTTCCTCCTCCAGTATTGAAGCCACCTCCATTAAATAAAGTCAAATTCAATAAAATGGTCTAACGAACTTAGAAATCCCCAAAAACAATTCCATAACCACCATAATCTATGACAACTTTCACCTGTGTCACCCATATGCATTATTTTATAATGAATTGAGGCCCCTGTCTATATAGCTTATGAATATACTAGGGTTTCAATGTTAATTGAATGATGAAAGAGAGTTTAATTGATAGTAATTGCAAGAAATTTTTAGAGAAATGAAAGTTTCAAGGAAGCTCAAAAAATCATGAATGCACTCACCCCATTAATGTCTTAGACAATGACAAGAAATTGGGTCCATCCACCTCCTTTTAGCATGAATCACGGGGAGGTCCATCCACCTACATTTTTTTTATCAATTTTCAATACATTACTAACCCATTTTCAATGATTTTTTTCTTTACTTTTCAGAAATGGAATAATCACCATATTTTAAGATATACATGTCATACACACATACACATAAAGTGGTTGCCGTGTTTGAATATTTTGGTATCTCTATTGAAAAATAGAAAATTAAACCAAAAAAAAGGTTTGACAAGGATAGTTATTATCAAACATTGAAAATGTTTTAGTGCACTTGAGATATCTTTAAATTGAGAAAAATGAGATTTTTCTACTAGCCATTTTAGCAATAAAATGAGCTTGGTTCAAGTGTGTTCTTAAGAAATTAAAAATTCTGATTTGGCATGTTAAAGAGAAAAATGGTAAAAAAAAAAAAATCCATGGAATGTAAATTAGAGTAGAGAATTTATAGAATTTTTTAATGGTTTAAAAACAAGCTATTAAATGATAGAGTTTTCACTCTGAATGATTTGAGTTTGTCATGCACAATGTATTTCTTTCCATTGTACATATTGTAGTCTAGGTTATATTATGGGATTTGAAAGAAAAAAGAAAACGAAAGCCCCATAAAAAAAACTTTCAAAGTTTAGACTATAGAAATTATATAACATATGCATGTATATATCCAAATTCTCCTGACCTAACAATTTTTATCGTCTTGCTAAATATAGAATCCTTCCATTGTTAATCTTTTGTAGAAATTTAGAAACTCAATTTCAAACACATGAAGCAATAAAAACAATCTCACATAACACAATTGTTTAACGGGAAAGCCTGAAGCTAAGAACCCCAACTATCATATTATGTATATCATGGAGATCCTGTAACAAATACAAATATTAGTACATCAAGCTCTCAGTACAATAAATCGTCACACACTAACAAGAAGAAATATGCAAATCCATGCACTGATTTCTTGCCACCTGATAGCTTGCCTCCACTGCGTAATCCCTGCTGAAGAAAATCCCTGAATGAATTTGAATTGGCCTTTGCCTTGACTGCGTAATCCTCATTGGCAACTCCAATGTGTGTGTGATGCAATCAATGCATCACTATAGTCACAACGGATAGTCCATCTTGCCCTTTCACCTATCTTTCCATTGGGTCTCCATTGGAACTGACATGCCCTGTAGTTAACTGTTATTTTTGTTCAGTTTTTAGTGAGTTATTAGTTTTGAATTAATTAACTAATTAATTCACTTAAATCTCACTAGTGTATATTTCAGTTAGACTAGATACAACTAGCTCGAATGAGTTTAACTCCATTAACTAAGTTAAATTGAATAACAACTCTTGTAACTACTCTTCCAACTCTGTCATAACTTTGCCACTTCAGTTCTAATTGAGTCCTCATGCATGAGCCACCAATAAACCCTAGGAATTGCCTAATTCCTTCAGCCCACTGATTTGCCAAATATGTTCAGTGAAATAAAGTGCTCCAAGAGAATAATTTGATGTTTATTATCGGATTGTTATTAAGAGCTAATAATAATCGACATGCATCTATTTTTATATCGACGATATATAAATAGACTTCACCCAATATTCTAAAAATATAATTTCATCTATTTTTCCAACTTGACCAACCATCCACAAATAGCATCCTGCAACTTATGAAATTTGATCATCATGTTTAAAAATAGACTTGCACCTAAAAATAGTCTGCTTAGTGAAGGTGACAGATTTTCACTAAGCTTCATCATCCTGTTGAATCTAAACACTCCCTCTCAACAAGATAGGGATTATCCTTCACCCTGATCCTGCCTTTGTGGTATTCGAATTTTCTCCTTCCGAGTGCCTTCGTCAAGATATCTGCATCTTGATCTTCCGTAGGAATGTACTGAAGCAACATGATCTTCCGTTGCACACAATCTTTGATATGATTATACTGGATATCACTATGTTTATATCTATCATGAAACACATGATTAATCGAGAGTTTAATGCAACTCTGATTATCACAATGTATCACTGTAGGATATAAATGTGAACTGAACAAACCGACCAAGATCTTCCTCACCTAGATAGCCTCACATGCAGCTTGAATTACTGCCATGTATTTTGCTTCCGCTGAACTGAGTGCCACAGATCTTTGTTTCCTGCTCTACCAAGAAATTGTTTTCGATCCGATAATGAAAACCCCTCCTGATGTGCTCTTTCTGTCTGTTGGGCTTCCCGCCCAATCTGCATCCATGAAGCCATGCAACTTCACTTCATCCATCTGTCAATACCATAAACCATACTCAGATGTGCCCCTGAGATACCTCAGGACATGCTTGCTTGCCTTCCAAAAGAGCTTGGTAGGCTTAACCATTGCGTGTGAAAGCTGGTTCACTACATAGCATATGTCCAGTCTTGTTTTAACTAAATACATGAGCAAACCCACCAACTGTCGATAAATAGTGGCATCCACTACCTCTGCCGATGTAGCATCCTCTTTCCTCCAATTTCCTGTAAGAGGAGTGTCGATAGGCTTGCAGCCTTGCATGTGAAACTTCTTCAGTATCTCCTGGGCATACTTGTTGTTGATCATAATCAGCTTCCTATTAAATTTTCGCAGGCAACCTGGTTTAAATTACTCAACCCCCTCGTCCTGCCTTGCAAATTTCTTTATCTTCCTATCGTTGCCTTTCCCCCACCCCGAATTACATTGTAAAAGGCCTAAAAACCCCGCATATGAAAATATTCAAGGTTTAGCCCCTTCGGCCCTAGCCCCTCTGTCTTTTCCTCCGCGTGACCAAGGCGCTAGACCAAGTGCTATCCAGGAGAGTGCTTATTAACTAATGATCGGACGCAATGCTACCCGTCGATCTACGCAGATCTGATGGCCTTTGCAACCCCATCACGCACATGGTCCCCACTCCGTTTGCCCGTTTGATCATATTTCAACCATCCGATCATCCTGTTAGATCAACGGTCAGAAGCTCACCTGCTCCAGTGGCTCCCGCAACGCACTACTCCAAAACCAGGTGGTATGTATCGCACCACCTTTCGGTGGTGGGTGGTAATTCTTGTTTGGCCAGCGATTCCACACGTGGCCCAACACACTATTGCAAAACCACCCTCCATTGCTCGTTATTGCTCGACCAAGGATACGGAGCGATATGCATATCAGTCGTCCGATCCGGGGCGATCCATCTGACGGTCATCGTGCTCCAAAGCTGCACAAGATTTAAATGCAAGGAAATCGTACCCCTGGCCCACGGTTCATCTCCCTCCAACACATTCTCAGCCGTTGATCTCACCTTGAGATCGAATGGTCCAGATCATTTGCGTGCTTCGCCATTGATTCGGTCTTCTGCCACGTCATCATTTCACGTTTTTTTGTCGTGCTCTCATATGTTCTCGTATATGTTTCGATCAAAGGTCAAGTGTCCATGTTTTACGCTTAAAACTCACCACAGTCTGCCAACTTTCACCATGGCCACCTTTCGCTGTGACGCTGCATTTGCCACCATCACCCTGCATTTTCCCACCAATCCACCATGTCGCGTTGTCTCACCATTATCCCCACTATGTTCATCTTACCGTGCATGGTTTTCTTTAACGAGTTTGCGGATTTTGCAGGGTTACAGCGAGGGAAAATTGCCATTACTCACAAACTCCATTACAAAAGCTAAGAACGCATCAAAGGACCATTTTTCAGAGGCAAAATTTATGGAGCAGGGCTTAAGAAGCGGTTACGACACAACTTTCATTAAAGAAGCAGGGGTAAAATCTATCAAACCCTCCAGAATCATTCAAAGCATAGATTTTGCAATCAGAAATTTTAATGTTGTGGCAGAGTACATACAGCACAACATAGTCATTCAGCAGTATGGGCGCAAATGTTTCTGCCATTTTGTCTTAACGAGGAAAATTAAATTTTTTTCACCTACTTCTTTTATTAGGGTTCTTCTTCTTCTATAAATGGCTCTAAGAACAGATTATTGAGGGTTCCAGATTTATCAGAAAATTGGTGCAGTAAGAGAATTTTGTATACATTTTGTTGAACTCTTGTATGAATGCTCAGAGCCCGTTGGGTCTCAGTGAGGAGGAGTTCTATCTATTAAAGAGGATTCTGGTCTTTGGTATTTCACAATGTGTAACTTCTCCTTTTATGTGTTATTAAAATTGTTCATCTTGTTTCAATCCATCTTTCTTGTATCATGTTTTGGAATGCGAGTGGCTCACTGGTTTGGTATGTATTTATCCTAGTTAGTACCCATATTTAAGTCAGTCAGGCACTTTAAATATGGCTCATGCATGATATATTGTTCCATTTTCATTTCAACCATCTTTCTGCTATATTAGCTTCTATGGAATGTTATTTTTAAAACGTTGTTATTATGTATGGATTCTTAGATTGGTAAGCCCATTCATGGTAATAATGTGTATCTGGATATCATCTATATGACAGCTAATATCCTCTCACCTTTCTTACACAGTAAACACCTTCAGACCATTTATCTCTGTGAAGTATTTCTGAATTGGCCCACTTTGCAGTAAGCTGTCTCTGAATTGTCTGATGCTTTGTATTAGAGCTTTACATATTGCCTCTGCAGTATCTCTTATCTTGTATCAAGTTTCTGAGAGTTTTGGTCCCATTTAAAAATAATTTCCTTGTTTAACAAGAGATAGCATGAGAGCCTTTTGCTGATAACTCCCCATGTTATATTACATGCTCCTTACTATATTAAGATGTCCTAGGCACTGGTCTATCACAACTCTAGGTTGTCTCTAGGAACGACAACATCTTTCTGGCGTCGTTGCCGGGGAACGAAGTTGAGAAAATTAGAATCCCTGGGCCTCAATAAAACCTATTCACTCTCTAAGTAGGTGAGCACAGAGAGTTGAGAGTTGTATATCCCTCACCTTGCCGACTCCACATTCATTTATCAGAAGAATTTACTTGCAGTCCCGACTCTACTGGGGAAGAGACAAATGGCTTTGATTTGGTAAATCACTGTGGTGGACAGTAAGATCTTAAATCATCCACTTGGCGACTCCACAGTTCCCAAATGATTAAAAGAATCCACTGATGATCAGTAGGCCACTGATTATCTTGGTTTCACGAGACTCCACTAGGAGACCATGTCACAGTACAACATCAGCCATGCTGAAGACCAAGCCACTTCATCAATGGAAGATCCTGTAAAGTTTGAAAAAATGCATCCAGATTTCATGGCTGAGTGCCAAGACGACTTGGCAAGATTTAAAGTGGAGGACCTTCCACGGATGGTTCTTCTCAGCTCAAGTTTCCACCCTGTGCTTAAGAAAATCTTTCTATAATTGATGGTTGAAAGATATGAAGCTGAGATCGAACTCTTGAACTCACAAGAACAAACTCTTGCCCATTCATCTTATGAGTTCGATGATACAGATCCAGAAGACTCCTCTGTGGATCAGGACGAAGAAAAACCTGCTGAGAATCCGACAAGTTTGATTGGTGACATTGCTTACGATTATGACTTTCCTAGTTATGATCTATTTGATGATGATTGTTTCCAGAGAGAAGCTTAGCCTTCAGAACCATCATCAGTAGACCCATGGGAGGAAAGCCAGGGCCAGCAACTCCAGAGGAACAATGAACCTAGTCAGCCTATCTATGACACTAATGGGGAAATTTATGAAAGCATCAGTGGTGAGTGTCATGTGATCGGTGGTCAGCAGTCCTTCCTTTCAGAAGATGAGGAGGAGAGAAAATAAGAAGTTCTTGAGCAAGATTAAAATAACGAGCCTTCTCTTGAAAAAGAGGAAGCAAAGGTACAAGCCCCTGCTCAAGAATAAATAGATCTTTTCACGGAGCTCAGCACAGCAAAGCAGAATATACCAAAGCTCCAAAAGGACTCAGCTCCAATATACGATGAATCCTCCAGTTTAGAAAATGAAGAAGATGAGGGAGATTCTCTCTCTCAAGAGAGACTTCTTCTTGATCCAGTGGAAGAAGAAGAGATCCTGGTTGAAGCCTGCCTGCCAAATATTCATAACTAGGTATCATTTCATGATCTTTATGTACATTTCCTGCAAACATTTGAAGAAGGATCAAAGGTCTTTTTGAGCAGCATGTTGCAGACTGCAAGAAAATTCTTTGAAGCTGCTATTGTGGAACAAGAAGAGTGGGAGTTTCCCTGCCTATCCAGCTTGCTCAAGGAGTTGAGCAAGAAATACCAGTCATGGGATCACTTGATGGACCGGTTGCATTCGAAGACAATGTTTGTAAGTTAGACTTGTAAATATTCCAGTTAGAGTAGGGTAGGTAGGAAAAGCTCAATAAAGCTCAGTCTGTGAGCATGTAGTTAGTTTTTTTTAATTTCTACAAAGTCCAGCAAGCCATACAGTCTAATCCTAGCTTGACTGTTTTTCAATTTTTGTCTTAGAGTGTAGTGAAGAAATCTGCTAGACAGTTTAACCCTAGCAGATGTAGTTTAGGAAAAGAAAATGTGAGACCAACAGTTTAATCTGGTCTCATGAAGTAACAAGGGTAGAAGTAGAATAGGTTTATTCTTCATGTTTGCAAAATTGTGAAATCATCCAAGAAGGTCCCAGAAGAATATGAGGAGCTGTACCTAAAATCATTTCAGTCTTATAAAGAGGTGTTTGCATGGTCATATCAGGACCTGGAAACTTCTGACATCAGCATGATGTAGCATACATCCCTCTAAAGGGAGAACCTCAATTTCAAAATTGGGGATTGCAGAATGTGAAGATGCAAGGGAATGAATACAGTGAAGACTTTCTGGGTCTTGGAAGAGACTTAGGATTTCTTAGGAAATAAATGGTGTCTGAATCATCAAGTAAGACCATTGGGTCTTATGATTTCGAAGCTGACAATTTGGCTGTGTTGGCAGGTATTGCAAAAGACAATCTATCTTTTGGGGTTGCCTTGGATACAGATGAATCGCTGCAGTGATGGAAAATCAAAACTTTATCCTGATAGAAGAGTGAAAATTCGAGGTGCTGAAGAACAGAGTCTACATAGAAGATGATCAGGAGGTCTGCAAAGTTCTCGACACGTCCATGGATGAACGTGCCGCCCCCAGGTGGAGCCAATGTTGATCATAATCAGCTTCCTATTAAATTTTCGCAGGTAACTTGGTTTAAATTACTCAACCCCCTCATCCTGCCTTGAAAAGTTCTTTATCTGCCTATCATTGCCTTTCCCCCGCCCCGAATTACATTGTAAAAGGCCTAAAAACCCCACATATGAAAATATTCAAGGTTTAGCCCCTTCGGCCCTAGCCCCTCTATCTTTTCCTCCGCGTGACCAGGACGTAGACCAAGTGCTATCCAAGAGAGTGCTTATTAACTAATGATCGGACGCAATGCTACCCATCAATCTACGCAGATCTAACGGCCTTTGCAACCCCATCGCGCACATGGTCCCCACTCTGTTTGCCCGTTTGATCATATTTCAACCGTTCGATCATCCTGTTAGATCAACGGTCAAAAGCTCACCTACTCTAGTGACCCCCGCAACGCACTACTCCAAAACAGGTGGTATGTATCGCACCGCCTTTCAGTGGTGGGTGGTAATTCTTGTTTGGCCAGCGATTCCACACGCCGTCCGACACGTGGCCCAACGCACTATTACAAAACCACCCTCCATCACGCGTTATTGCTTGACCAAGGATACGGAGCGATATGCATATCAGCCGTCCAATCCGAGGTGATCCATCCGGCGGTCATTGCGCTCCAAAGCTGCACGAGATTTAAATGCAAGGAAATTGTACCCCTGGCCCACGGTCCATCGCCCTCTGACGCATTCTCAGTCGTTGATCTCGCCTTGAGATCGAACGGTCCAGATCATTTGCATGCTCCGTCGTTGATTCGGTCTTCTGCCACGTCATCATTTCACTTGTTTTTGTCGTGCTGTCATATGTTCCCCTATATGTTTCAATCAAAGGTCAAGTGTCCATGTTTTGCACTTAAAACTCACCACAGTCTGCCAAATTTCACCATGGCCACCTTCTGTTGTGACACTGCATTTGCCACCATCGCCCTGCATTTTCCCACCAGTCCACCATGCCGCGCTGTCTCACCATTATCCCCACTGTGTTCATCTTACCGTGCATGGTTTTCTTTAACGAGTTTGCGGATTTTGCAGGGTTACAGCGACGGAAAATTTCCATTACTCACAGACTCCATTACAAAAGCCGAGAACGCATCAAAGGACCATTTTTTAGAGGCAAAATTTATGGAGCAGGGCTTAGGAAGCAGTTATGACACGACTTTCATTAAAGAAGCAGGGGTAAAATCTATCAAACCCTCCAGAATCATTCAAAGCATAGATTTTTCAATCAGAAATATTAATGTTGCGGCAGAGTACATACAGCACAACATAGTCATTAAGCAGTATGGGCGCGAATGTTTCCGCCATTTTGTCTTAACGAGGCAAATTAAATGTTTTTCACCTACTTATTTTATTAGGGTTCTTCTTCTTCTATAAATGGCCCTAAGAACAGATTATTGAGGGTTCCAGATTCATCAGAAATTTGGTGCAGTAAGAGAATTTTGTATACATTTTGTTGAACTCTTGTATGAATGCTCAGAGCCCGTTGGGTCTCAGTGAGGAGGAGTTCTATCTGTTAAAGAGGATTCTGGTCTTTGGTATTTCACAGTGTGTAACTTCTCCTTTTATGTGTTATTAAAATTGTTCATCTTGTTTCAATCCATCTTTCTTGTATCATGTTTTGGAATGCGAGTGGCTCACTGGTTTGGTATGGATTTATCCTAGTTGGTACCCATATTTAAGTCAGTCAAGCGCTTTAAATATGGCTCATGCATGATATACTGTTCCATTTTCATTTCAACCATCCTTCTGCGATATTAGCTTCTATGGAATGTTATTTTTAAAATGCTGTTATTATGTATGGATTCTTAGATTGGTAAGCCCATTCATGGTAATATTGTGTATCTGGATATCATCTAAGCTAATATCCTCTCACCTTTCTTACACATTAAACACCTTCAGACCATTTATCTCTGTGAAGTATTTTTGAATTGGCCTGCTTTGCAGTAAGTTGTCTCTGAATTTTCTGATGCTTTGTATTAGAGCTTTACATCTTGCCTCTGCAGTATCTCTTATCTTGTATCAAGTTTCTGAGAGTTTTGGTCCCATTTAAAAATAATTTCCTTGTTTAACAAGAGATAGCATGAGAGCCTTTTGTTGATAACTCCCCATGTTATATTACATTCTCCTTGCTATATTAAGATGTCCTAGGCACTGGTCTATCACAACTCTAGGATGTCTCTAGGAACGAAAACACTTGCCTTGAGACACAAACAGTTCACCTTCCCATTGCCATATTTCCAATCTAAGCAAATAATGAAGGAGGCCCAAATCCTTCATCCCAAACTGCTTTGCAAGATATGCCTTGCATGAGTGTATCAACTGTTCATCACCCGTTAGTATTAAATCATCAACGTAAAGAACAATGATTAAAAGCTTACCCTCCACCGAAATTTGGTACAGGTTTGCATCCGCCTCACTCTTGGTGAAGCCAAGTCCAGTGAAATCACTGTCGATCCATGTGTTCCAAGCATGTGGTGTTTTCTTCAGCCCATACAGCACTCTTTTGAGTCTGCACACATGTGACTCGCTGCTGAAGATCTCAAATCCTTCAGGTTGCTAAATGTACACCTCTTTGTTAATGATCCCATTAAGGAACGTAGTCTTCACATCCATCTGATGAATGTGCCAACCCATCTACGCATAGAGAGCAAGGATGATCCTTATGGAAGAATACCGTGTGACAGGTGCAAAGGTTTCTTCATAATCAATCCCCTCGATCTGTGAGAAGCGCTGGGAAAAAAATCTTGCCTTATACTTCTCGACGCTCCCAGCAACATCTTGCTTTACCTTGTAGATCCATTTCAAATCTACCACTGATTTACCCACCGACCTTGGAACAATATCCCAAGCACTGTTTCTGACAATGGAGTCATACTCCGCCACCATGGCATCTACCCATGTGGGATCCTGCGTTGCTTCTTCAAAAGAAGATGGCTCTATCACGACACACTTGCTCATAAGAGCCATGTATCCAGTAAATTGGTTAGGTGACTGTCTTTGTCTGCACTGTGATGTAGGGACTCCTACATTCTATTCCGCATCAAGCTTCAGCCTCTCAGCTTCTGTGGTACGCTTTCTGCTAGTTCTAATGTTTGGCTCTGCATGAGTGGACTCCTCCACTCCATGAATCTCCTCTTGTGGTTGATCCACATCTAGAGGCTCATCTTTGGGAACAAGAAGTTCCTCCTCTGCATGCAAGTGTAGCTCCCTCTCAAGCAACAACTTCATGGCTTTCACCTCATTGAATTTTATATCCCGTCGCACCACAATCATTCGAATTTTTGGCAAATACACACGATAATTATGGGGTGTTTCTGTGTACCCCACAAATATCCCAACTTCTACAGTCAGATCCAGCTTCTTCCTAACATCCTTTGTCACATGAATGTAAACAGATGAGCCAAAATTCTTCAAATGATAAATATCAGGCTTCTTACTAGTAAAAGCTTCTTTAGGTGTACTCATGCCAAGTGCTCTATGAGTACAACAATTTTGCAAATAAACCACAGCATTGCATGCTTGCAGCCATAAGTGCATCGGTAGGCCCTGGTCATGCAGCATAGCTCATGCAACACCCACGATCATTCTGTTCTTCCTCTCCGCAACCCCATTCTGCTGTGGGTTATGAGGCACTATGAGTTCTCTTCGAATTCCTTCTTTGATACAAAAGTCTTTGAATTCGTTCGAGATATATTCACCACCATTATCGCTCTGCAGAACCTTCACTTGCTTCCCCAACTCCTTCTCCACCAATGCTTTAAAATCACACAACTTCTAGAATGTTTCACTTTTCTTTTGCATGAAGAAGATCTAGCATCTATGAGAATATTCATCAACAAAAATAACATAATACATGTGTTTTGCTGTTGAAGAAACCAAGAAAGGTCCACACACGTTTGTATGAATTCTCTCCAAGATCACCAAAGCATGATTCTCCTTCTCATGAAAGGTGGTCTTCGCAAACTTACCCATAGTACATCCCTTGCATTGATATGACTGTGCAAGAGTACCCTCGGTAACTCCAATAGAAATCTACTGCAAAATATTCAAAGCGCCATGGTGAAGATGACCTAATCTCCTGTGCCATAATTTTCCCTCATCTCAGCTCACCACTTCTTCTGCTTTTCCCATCATTGCAACGCGGCCATCTACCTCCAGCTTGTAGAGATTCTTAACTCGAACCCCTATCCTCTTGGTTTGACCCATTGTTTTATGTCAAAGGAAGGCTTTTCCCTCATTGAAAGCAATGCCATAACCTCTGTCTTCCAACATTGCGATCGAGACAAAGTTTTTCTTTAGACCTGGAACATGCATAACACATTTCAACATAAATGGTTTACCTGACTCCCTCTCAAAGGTAATGGTCCCAATTCTGGTCGCACTGTATCGACCATCGTCGCTCATCTCTATATGCATTTGGAGATCCTTCTCCTCCAAGTCACTAAACAACTCTTTTTCTCCCATCATATGGAAAGATGCACCACTATCAAGATACCACACCGATCCCATTGAGCTTAAAACCAAGCATTCGATCAAAGAGAAATCAAGTTCAAATTGCAAGGCTAAGGCCTCTCCAGCTGCAGCTCCAACAACCTTCTTGTTCTTCTTTTTCTGTGGGCAGTTAGTGGTGAAATGCCAATGTTCGTGAGAGTGAAAACACTTCACCTTGGACAAATCCTGCTTCTTGCCTTTAGCTTCAGATTTTGGATGGGATTTCTTCCTCTTCCCCTTCCTTTCTTTGGCAGCCAAAGCACAATTCTCTTCATAATTATTCTTCAATGAAGAGCCATCTCTGGTACTTCGCCATATCTCCTCCTACACAAGATCCGACCAAAGTCGCTCCCAACCCAGCAGTTTCTCCCATCCATTGAAAAATTCTTCGTAGCTATGCCAACTCTTCAGAAGCCCAAGGAGAGCCAAGCTCACCAAGTCATCATCATCAACAGTAATCCCCAAACTTCCTAGTTCATCCCTACAGTGGACAAACTTCGTGAGATATTTTGGAATACTGTCGCCCTTCTCCATTTTTATTTTTCTAAGCTTATCTTTCAGCGCCAACTTCCTCAGGTTGTTGCTGCTTTGGAACAAATCTGTCAAAGCCTTCCACATTGCAAATGGAGTGGCTTTCCCATGAAGGTTGGACACAATATGGTCCTTCACACCTTCCAACATAATTCTTCTTGTCTTTGCTACCTTCTTTTGCCATGCGTCAAGTAATGCAGTATTGCTAGAACCCGACTTAGGAACATTGCTATCAATGAACACCTTCAGTCCATTATCTTCCAGCACCGCCTCCATCCTATCCTTCCAGGCTATGTAATTCGAGCTGCCCTCAAGGGCATACTCCAATCGCAAGCCATTGAAAGACATTTCAATGAATACTCAATTGTCGCACCAAGAAATTTCTATAGCAAATTCGAATTTTCCACCAGCACAAACTCAACAATTCTTCACAATTGCAATCTTCAAGAATTAACACTGCTTTGATACCATGTAGAAATTATATAACATATGCATGTATATATCCTGATTCTCCTGATCTAACAATATTTATCTTCTTGCTAAATACAGAATCCTTCCACTGTTAATCTTTTGTGGAAATTTAAAAACCCAATTGCAAACACATGAAGCAATAAAAACAATCACACATAACACAGTTGTTTAACAGGAAAGCCTGAAGCTAAAAACCCCAACTATCATATTATGTATATCATGGATATCATGTAACAATCTCATACAAAGCTTAGTACATCAAGCTCTCAGTACAATCAATCGTCACACACTAACAAGAAGAAATCTGCAAATCCATGCACTGATTTCTTACCACCTGATAGACTGCCTCCACTACGCAATCCCTGCTAAAGAAGACCCATGAATGAATTTGAATTGGCCTTTGCCTTGAATGCACAATCCTCATTAGCAACTCCAATGTGTGTATGATACAATCAATGCATCACTATAGTCACAACGGATAGTCCATCTTGCTCTTTCACCTATCTCTCCACTGGGTCTCCACTGGAACTGACATGCACTATAGTTAACTGTTGTTTTTGTTCAGTTGTTAGTGATTTATTAGTTGTGAATTAATTAACTAATTAATTCACTTAACTCTCACTAGTGTATCTTTCAGTTAGATTAGATACAACTAGCTCAACTGAGTTTAACTCCATTAACTGAGTTACTGAATAACAACTCCTGTAACTACTCTTCCAACTCTGTCATAACTTTGCCACTTCAGTTCTAACTGAGTCCTCATGCATGAGCCACCAATAAACCCTAGGAATTGTGTAATTCCTTCAGCCCACTGATTAGCCAAATCTATTCACTTTAATAAAGTGCTCCAAGAGAATAAGTTGATGTTTATTGTCGGATTATTATTAAGAGCTAATAATAATCTACATGCATCTATTTTTAGATCGACGATCTATAAATAGACTTCGCCCAATATTCTAAAAACAGAATTTCATCTATTTTTCCAACTTGACCAACCATCCACAAATAGCATCCTACAACTTCTGAAATATGATCATCATGCCTAAAAATAGACTTGTACCTAAAAATAACCTACGAACCCACTTAATGAAGGTGACAGATTTTCACTAAACTTCATCATCTCGTTGAATTTCAACATAAATTTCTTCATTACAATAAAATAAAAAAATCAATTTTCTTTTCAAAATAAAAAATTTAAACTTACATTATAATTAACTAATTAAACGATATATATCAAAAGATACGCCACTTATTCAAATTCTAAATAAGTTGAGCTTTAAAAAAAAACGAATAAACCAAATAAAGTTGATGTGTGTAGCTTTCTTTTAAACTATTAACTTGTTTTTCCTTTAAAAAAGAAAAGAAAATTTAACCTTTACTATCAATCTATTTCAATTTATTATTTGTTAGTAAAAAATAATAACTTTTAAAATACAATATCAAGCTATTTTAAATTTATTTTTTAAATTAAAAATAATAATCTTTAATATTAATTTTATTATGTTTTAGATTTAAATTTGCAATATTAGAATAAAAATAAAAATAAATAAGGTGTGAAGTTTGGGGTTGCTATATTTTTAGGAATTCTGGAGAAAGATTGAACAAATCCAGAAGCATTTTATAATGTATACCTCAAAATTAAAAGCAATACACCCTATCATATTCTCTTTATAGAAATGGGTCTTTCCCCTATCGAGAGCCTAGCTATGACTAGGTTTCTGTTGTACAAGCACAAACTCAATAACATAGGAGACCATAGACTTCCTATGCTAGCTTTAAATTCCAGTCAAAATCACCTAAGGCTCAAACGAGGTTGGTATAAAGACACCAGGGCCTGGTTAAACCATTGGGAGATCGACTAGAATGTTGCATTGCAAAATTATTAATAACATAAAAAAATTGTTACTTCTAATTTCAAAATAAAAAATGTGGTGTGAGAAAGATCTAGCAGCTAAAAGAAAATTAAGATATTATAAGGAGGTCATCAACCCCACCCTAGAATATCAAAAGTATCTCTCTGTTTTAACTTGCTCAAAGAAGAAAATTAATATAGCCAAGATTACAACGAAATCTCATGAGCTCCATAGTGAAACAGGTCATTGGACAGTTCCTAAAACACCATGGATGGAAACAATCTGCCATCTCTGTGAGAATATGAACATAGAGGATGAAAATCATTTCCACTTAGAGTGCCCTGTGTACAACCATATTAGATCTCAATTTCATAATCTTTGTTGCAATAGTGACCTTCCTAGCCTTTTAAGATGTCAAAATTATAGTGAGCTCAGGAGGCTTCTCTCCAAGCTTTTTGAGCATAAGAATAAATCTTAAATCAAACTAAATAATTTGTTTCTTTAAGTCCGATAGACCAAAGATTAGTCTCAGTAGACGTTAACCATCATCATCAAAAAAAAATTCATAATATCATTTTATTAATATTTTATAACTACTTCTCATTAATATTAAATTTATAAAATATAAAAAATATTATCCATCAACGTCAAATAGATATTATCCAACCTTTCATTAAAAACCATAAGACTATTCTATCACAATAAATGCATTTACATATAATTCTTAGACAAATATTAAAGACCATATATTAAATAATAATTGGCTAAAGAAGTTTTCATTTTATTTATTAAATATTATTTTATTTTTCTAAAAACATAAACCAATTATTACATTAGTGCATAGAGCTTAGTAACATTTTATTTATTAAATATCATTTTATTTTTATCCATGTAAAAACATAAACGAATTAGGTCATGGGGCTTAATATTTACTAATGATCCTTACCTATCTAAATCATCCACCAAAACTCAAAAAAAAAAAGAGTCAATTATGCATGATTAAATTTGCACCAAATTTGACTTCTCACAAAATTCGATAATTTCAGTTGAATAAAGTGCCAAATAAAGGACCGACTAGCCCCCTGAGGGGCCCATTACTGTCAGAAAGTTGCAACTTCCCTGACATGTTGTGTTTTACTTGGTGGTAATTGCCAGTGTCTTATGACAATGGACGTAACGACATCGCGGCTGCCTCAGCATTTTCCTAACCTTGTGTTTCGGCGATCATAAAATCGAGTTGTCTTTAATAGGAATCTTTTGGAAACTTTTCCAAGTAGATTTTTCGATTTTTCCAATCTAAGCAGATAAAACTCCGAACCCCGATTTCTGTAATCGCCCAACTTTTGGACGCTCTTCGTTCTCTCCTTCTGGACGCTCCATAATCTCGAAATTCCAGGGTAGTTATACACCCTTTGTGCATTCCCAGGTGTTTGGCCTACCACATCTAGAATGGTAATTTCACTGAAAATAGAAACCATGTAAGTGGTGGTTAGTTGACCCCTAGTACTTTTTCCTATTGGTTTCCTATAGCAAAATTTCCTATTTTAGTAGTTATCTATTTTGGGAGGTTCTCAGTTTTAAACTCTAGAGCTTTTTTAAGGTCTTAAACAATTTTTTTAGGGAAATGAGCAAATTGAAGTTATAGAATAAATTTGTAATCTAATTTTTTTTTCCTTGGATAAACTTTTCTAACATACTATAGTGTGTGCTAAATGGAGATCATATGGAAAAGTTGCAACCCTAGGAAGTTGACATTCCAACTAATCCCATTGGGATAAGTTTTTGGTGCTTCATCTCCTAGGGTTAGGTTTTTGGATGTTTATAGTTTCTCATTGTTTATTCATAATAAATATGTCTTAAAGCCTCATTGTAACATAGTTTGTCTAAAAACGGAACAGGGATGCTAATCGTTTGTCTAAAAATGGTCTTCAACAAATTCAGGGCACATGGAAAATAGAGGAGAAGAACAACTTGGTTGTCCATGTGTCGGATACCAGACCGTACCGATTACTGCTTTTATCATTCTTATATGTATTCTTGTTTATTTTTCCTCCAGCATTGATATATCTCTTGGAGGTTTTTTTGTGTAAAGCTTATTTATGACTATGAACATGATGTATCTTCTTTCTTAAAAAAAAACTTTATGCTACTGTTATTTTTTTTGACATATACTGCTACTTTCTCATCTATATGGGTTGTTTTCTCTTAAGAGTGGCTCATTATTATTTTTGTGGTTTTGACTGTAGGGTGTTTCTCCAAGTATGGAGGCCTTGTTAGTGGACTTTATATCTTGTGACGCTCTTTTGCTCTCACTGGCATGATGTTTTCACTTTATTTGTGGCTTCATGGGTAGTGGTTTCCTCTGGGCTCTGTCTAGTATTGGACGCTATACATTGTTTGGCCCTACTATGTGGGTGATGACTATATATGGAATGTTGCGGAATCTACGATGTAACTTTTTGTGATTTGTTATAAAAAGTTCAACTTTTTCTGTGGAAAAAAAACGTATTTCATAAGGCATGTAGCTATCACATCTCTTCTAAGAGACAAGCAACTACTACTTGAGCTAGTTTTCTTTCATTTTGCATGTATACAATTTCAGCATTTTCTATTTTATTAATTGAATTTTAGTTTCGTTGTGTATGTGTGTTTATGGTTTAAATATATATTTAATTTTGCTCCTTCATAAATGTGGATCAAATATAGTTAGGGGCTAAAGAGTTTAAGGGTTGAACAATACCATCCACACAAGGAATAAATAGAGGAATGAGAAAAATGATGATACTTAAATCCAATGAAAGGTTGGAGTGTTGAGATTCAACAAGAAATTTTTGGCATCCATGAGTGAAAATTAAGCACCTACACTAGGGTGGGGCCCACAGGCTATTTTTAGGTGAATGTATATTTTTATTATCCCTTAATTTAGATGTACATTAAACTGTAATATATTCTCAATGTGGACTTGAAAATAGTTAACTGAAGTGGAAAATCCGTTAGCTAAGTGAATTTCAAGTTAGAGGTTGGTTGGTGGGACATGCAAAGTAATTCTAGTTGTAACTGAGTGATTTTAGTTGTAAGAAGTTATAGAGTTTGAAATGAAATGGTGCATGAGTTTGTGCAATCTGTAAATAGTTTAACTCACCTAACTCAGTTAGGTGAGTTAAACTCAATTGTGCTAGTTGTAACTGAATATACACTAGTGAGGGATCAAGTGAATTAAAAATTTAATTCACTTGTAGTGATATCACATGCAACTGAATATTTACTATTATTAACTGCACGCATGTCAGATCCAGTGGAGACCCAGTTGAGTTCTAGGTGAAAGGGAAGATAACTATCAATTGTGACATTATATGCTTACACACATGCAAACACACACACATTGGATGTGTCCATGATACTTGTGCAATCAAGGCAAACAAGATTGCATCAATTCAGGGATTGCATTCAACAGGGATTGCGCAGTGAAGGAAAGTTGTTTGGAGGCAGTAAATTGGCTAAGGTATTTACCAATTTTTATATGACAATGTCAGACAATTAGATGATGTACTGAGAGATATTGTGAGAAGAGTTTTGTATGTAATTGCTTCATGCTCCATGATATAATATACAATAGAAGATAGTGGGGTTTTTAGTTGTAAGCTTTCCCCGGGAAATTATCTGTGTTGTGTGTGATTGATCTTTATTCATGTTCATGTGATTAGTGATTGTGTTTTTAATTCCGCAAAGATTCGTATAAGCGATTCAATATTTAACTTTTTCACATTGTTAGATCGAGTGAATCTAAGATATACATGCATATTGTATAATTTCTACATGGTATCATAGCACAAGAAATTGCAGAAGTGAAGTAGGAGTTGAGTTTGTGACTGGATAGAATTCGAATTTGTAGAAAGAATTTCTTGGTGCTACAACTTATTTAAGATCGAAATGGATTTCAATGGCTTGAGGTTAGAGTATGCACTCGAGGGCAGCTCAAACTACGTTGCTTGGAAGGATAGGATGGAGGCAGTACTCGAAGATAATGGCTTGAAGCAATTCATTGAAAAATATGTTCCTAAGCCAGATGCTACAAATGTTGTCAATCTTGATGCATGGCAAAAGAAAGTGGCAAAGGCGAGGAGGATCATGTTGGAGGGAGTTCGAGACCACATTGTCTCAATCATCCACGGGAAAACCACGCCATATGCTATGTGGAAGGCTTTGATGAATCTATTCCAAAGCAACAACGACCATAGGAAATTGGCGCTCAAAGATAAACTCAGGTAGATCAAGATGGAAAAGGGCGACACCATTCCAAAGTATCTCACAAATTTTGTCCAATGTCGGGATGAACAGGGGAGTATGGGAATAACAGTCGCTGATGATTATTTGGTGAGTTTGGATCTCCTAGGACTTCCTAAGATTTGGCACAATTCTGAAGACTCTGTCAACGGACGGGGAAAATTTCTGGATTGGGAATGATTGTGGTCTGATGTGGTGCAGGTGGAGCTTAGGCAAAACACCAGAGATGAATCTTCATCAAAGCATGATGATGAAGAGTATTGTGCTTTGGTTTCCAAGGTGAAGAAGGGGAAGGGGAAGAAATTCCATTCTAAATCCGAGTCTAAAGGCAAGAAGCAGGACATGTCCAAGGTGAAGTGTTTTCACTATCACAAACATGGGCATTTTGTTACTAACTATCTACAAAATAATAAGAACGAGAAGGTTGTTGGAGTTGCAGCTGGAGAGGCCCTTGCCTCACAATTTTAGCTTGACTTCTCCTTTATTGCATGCATGGTGTTAAGTGAATTGAGATCAATGTGGTATTTGGATAGTGGTGCTTCCTATGACAGGAGATAAGAAACTTTTCAGTGACTTGGAGGAGAAGGATCTCCATATGCATATTGAGATGGGTGATGACGAGCGGTACAGTGCTACTGGGATTGGTACCATTCCCTTTCAGAGGGATTCAGGTAAACCATTTAAATTAAAAGATGCTATGCATGTACCAGGTTTGAAGAAAAATTTGGTCTCAGTCCCAATGTTGGAGGACAGAGGTTGTGATGTTGTTTTTACTGATGGAAAATATTTCCCGCGACATAAAACAATGGTTCAAGAAAAAAGGATAGGGATTCGAGTTAAAAATCTCTACAAGCTTGAGGTAGATAGTTGCGCTGCCATGGTGGGGAAGGTGGAGAAACTGGTGAGTCGGGATGAGGGTGAATTATGGCACAGGTGATTGGGCCAACTTCATCATGGAGCCTTGAAAGTCATGCAGCAAATATCTATTGGACTTCCAATGAGAACACTTGCTTATTTAGATTAGTGCAAGGGTTGCACCATGGGGAAGTATGTAAAGTCCACCTTTCATGAGAAGGAGAACTGTGCTTCGGGGATCCTTGAGAGATTTCACACAGACGTGTGTGGACCATTATCGATTGCTTCAACAAAAAAACGTAAGTACTATGTAATATTTTTTGATTTATTTTCTCGTAAATGCTGGATCTTCTTCATGCAGAAGAAATATCAAGCATTTTCTATGTTCTATTAGTTTAAGGCATTTGTGGAGAAAGAGTCGGGGAAGCAAGTGAAATATCTTAGGAGCAATAATAATGGAGAATACATCTTTAACGAATTCAAGAACTTCTGTATCAAATAAGTAATTTGAAGAGAAATCATTGCGCCCCGTAACCCATAGCAGAATGGGGTCGTGGAGAGGAAGAACAGAAAAATCATGGGTATTGCACGAGCGATGTTGCATGATTAGGGCCTACCGATGCACTTGTGGGAAAAAGCATACAACACTACGGTTTATGTGCAAAACCATTGTCCTGATAGAGTACTTGGCATGAGTACACCTGAAGAATCTTTCACTCGTAAGAAACCAAATGTTTCACACTTTAAGATTTTTGGCTTATCTCTTTATGTGCATGTGACCAAGGACACCAGGAAGAAGCTGGAACCGACTGCTGAAGTTGGGATTTTTGTGGGGTATACATAAACGCCCCATAATTATCGTGTGTATTTATAAAACAACAGAATGTCTGTTGTGCGACGGGATATAAAATTTGATGAGGGGAAAGCCATATGGTTATCCCTTGAGAGGGAGTTGAACTTGCATGCGGAGGTGGAATTGTTGGTTCCCAAAGATGAGTCTCAAGATGTGGATCAGCTAGATGAGGAGGTTCATGGAGTGGAGGAAATCACTCATGTAGAGCCATCCATCAGAAATGGTATAAAGCGCATCACAGATGCTGATAGGTTGATACTTGATGTTGTAGAGAATGTACGAGCCCCTACTTCATAACACAGAAATAGATAGTCTCCTGACCAATTTATTGGATACATGTCTCTTATGAGAAAATGAATTGTAATTGAACCATCTTCCTTTCAGGAAGCATTGCAGCAACCTACTTCGGTTGATGCAATGGTGGAGGAGTATGACTCCATTGTCAAAAAAAGTGCATGGGAAATTGTTCCAAGACCAGTTGACAAATCAATGGTAGGTTCGAGATGGATCTACAAGGTAAATCAAGCTGTTGATGGGAATGTGGAGAAATACAAGGTCAGATTTGTGGCTCAGGGTTTCTCATAGATCAGGAGGATAGATTATGATCAGAATTTTTCACCCGTCACAAGGTACTCTTCCATAAGGACCATCCTTGCACTCTCAGCATAGATGGGTTGGCGCATTCATCAGATGGATGTGAAAACTTTTTTTCTCAATGGGATCATTGAGGAAGAGGTGTACATAGATTATCATGAAGGCTTCAAGATCTTCAACAGTGAGTCGCATGTGTGCAAACTCAAAAGAGTGTTGTATGGGCTGAAGCAAGCACCCCGTGCTTGGTACACTCAGATAGAAAATTATTTCACCAGACTGGGCTTCACCAAAAGTGAAGTAGATGCAAACCTATACTAGATCGTGGTTGAGGGTAAGCTATTGATCATTTTTCTTTATGTTAATGATCTAATTTTTACTGGTGATGAGCAGCTGATACACTCATCGAAGGAGGATCTTGCAAGGGAGTTCGAAATGAAAGATATGGGCCTCCTTAATTATTTCCTTGGATTGGAAATATGGCAGCGGGATGTTGAAATTTTTTTGTCTCAAGGAAAGTATGCAAAGGAGATACTTGGTAAGTTTAACATGGAGAGCTACAAACCCATGGATGCGCCTCTTCCAGGAAACTAGAGGAAAGAGGATGCTACTTCTAGAGAGGTAGTGGATGCCACTGTCTATCGACAGTTAGTGGGTTCGCTCATGTATCTAGTGAACATGAGATCGAACATTAGCTATGCGGTTAACCAACTGAGTCAAGTTATGGTTAAGCCTTCCAAGCTCTTTTGGAAGGTGGGGAAGCATGTCCTGAGATACCTGAGGGGCACATCAAAGTATGGTATATGGTACAGAAGAACGGATGGAGTGAATTTGCATGGCTTCAGGGATGCAGATTGGGCTGGCAGTCCATCGGACAGAAAGAGCACATCAGGGGGTCTTTAGCATTGGATCTACAGTTGTTTCTTGGTACAACATGAAGCAAAGATCCGTGGCACTCAGTTCAGCAAAGTTGGAATACATGTCAGCAATTCAAGCTGCATGTGAGGCTATCTGGATGAGAAAGATCTTGGTTGGATTGTTTGGTTCTCAGATGGATCTGACAATGATTCATTGTGATAATCAGAGTTTCACTAAACTCTCAATTAATCCTATGTTTCATGATAGGTCCAAGCATATAGATATCTGGTACCATCATCTCTCAGATTTTGTGTAGAGAAGAATCATGTTTCTTTAGAACATTCCCACGGAAGATCAGGATGCAGATATTCTGACGAAGGCGCTGACAAGGAGATAATTCAAATACGATAGAGACAGGATCAGGGTGATGGATAATCCCTTTATTGTTGAGAGGGAGTGTTGAGATTCAACAAGTAATTTTTGGCACCCATGATCCTAGTGAAAATTAAGCACTTACACTAAGGTGGGGACCACATACTATTTTTAGGTGCATGCCTATTTTTATTATCCCTTAATTTAGATGGACATTAAACTGTAATCTATTCTCAATGTGGACTTGAAAATAGTTAAATGAAATGGAAAATCAGTTAGCTAAGTGAATTTTGAGTTAGAGGTTGGTTGGTGGGACATGCAGAGTAATTCTAGTTGTAACAGAGTTCGAAATGCAGTGGTGCATGAGTTTGTACAAGTTGTAAACATTTTAACTCGGTTAAGTGAGTTAAACTCAGTTGTGCTAGTTTCAATTGAAGATACACTAGTGAGAGTTCAAGTGAATTAAATATTAATTAATTCACATGTAGTGATATCACATGCAATTGAAGATTTTCTATTCTTAACTACATGCATGTCAAATGCAGTGGAGACCCAGTTGAGTTCTAGGTGAAACTAAAGATAACTATCAGTTGCGACATTATCTGCTTGCACACATGCAAGAACACACATTGGATGTTCCCATGATACTTGTGCAGTCAAGGCAGGCATGATTGCATCAATTTAGGGATTGCATAGTGAAGGCAAGCAGTCTGGAGGCAGTAAATTCGCAAACGGATTTGCAAATTTTTAAATGACATTGTGTGACAATTAGTTGATGTAATGAGAGCTCTTATGAGAAGAGCTTGGTATGTAATTGTTTCATGATCCATGATATAACATACAATAGATTATAGTGGGGTTTTTAGTTGTAAGCTTTCCTCGAGAAATTATTTTTGTTGTGTGTGATTGATCTTTCTTCATGTTCATGTGATTAGCGATTGTGTTTTTAATTCCAAAAATATTTGTAGAAGTGATTTAGTATTTAACTTTAGCACATTGTTAGATAGGGTGAATTCAATATATACATGCATATTTTATAATTTCTACATGGAGTGGGTCCCACTTAAAATAAATTTCCCCATCTCTGACCATGGAAAATTTTAAGGATGGAAATTATCTTAAACTATAGAAACCTTAGCAAATATTGTTAGTCCATAGTATGAAAATTATAAAATTCTTGCGATATTTTCATAAAAATATTCAATTTTTTAATGATTTTATATAGCCTATATAATTTTTTTTCACTATTTCTAAGGTAAAATGATTTTTTCCTATAAAATTTGAGAAAACAATTTCTAGAAAAAAAAATGGAAATTGGTGAATCTCCTTTTTGATAAAAACATGGAAAATTATCCCATTTATGAAATTTATCACCTAAAAATTTCTTTATCCCTAACATGATGGAAATAGTACCTACCATTTGACATCCAACTAAATTCCTAATAAAAAATGATTAGGAATCATTAATGTTTATTAGGGTTGAAATGTCAATATCTAGGTACCTCCTCATCATCAATTTGTGTAAACCATCCTCATCTCCCAACCATCTTCCCATGGTCATTGAATATAAAGTTGACTATTCTCCACATTTATTAAGCCATGAATTAATCCTTAAACTAAGCCTACCACATTGTTGGCCTAATCTCTAGAACTTCCCTAGAACCTGATCCAAGAGATAGCCATTTTATAATATTATAAATATATTTTATTATTTTCCTTGAAGGCTTATTTTAAACCTCAAATTATTTGTTTCCTTAATTTAAATTATTTCATCCCCTCAAGTTTGGGCGCTTCAACAAAAGAGGGACTTATATTGTCCAAGAAGTACAAATCATCCCTTCCCAATCTTGTGTGTCCTTGGTATTTTTTGATTCATTCATAAGAACAATATTATGCTTCATACAAGAGAGATCAATGTAATTAATGCTTCATGTATTTGAGAAAACATATAACTGACCCAATACATGAACTTTTAAATAGTAATTTTTATGTGATGGATAATTATATAATAATAATAATAATCATCATCATCGTCATCATCATTTAATTTTCAAGTGAAATCTAATTATATATCAAATTATTATATAAAACGCTTTAACATGTTTTTTATAATTACATAATTATGTCAAAGGAATCTATCAAGGATAGCTTTTTCCCAATACTTACCAACCAAAATCAATCGTCCATTATAGGATTTTTCACAAATTAAACTACTATGTCACATCATAGGTACACATTGTTAATACAGTGTGCTTGACTACATATCTATAATTGTTGGTGTATTCATTGTTATTGGATATTTACTCCTCATAATAGATAATCTAGTATTGGTCGCTTGATCCCTAGATCAAATTTATGTCTATGAGGTGTTCACATGTTCTAGCACCAATTGAATTTATAGAGGCATTTTCTTTAGCAAAATCATGCTTTCTATCACCAACCAATAGCCTTAGGTTTGGCATTTGCAATTGGTAGCAATGTGAGCATGTCTGTGAAATGGATGCCTAACTAGCTCCAATCTACTCATCCCTATTAATTATCCCATGGTTATGTTCTCAGAGAATTTTTACTGACTCTTCTATTACTTATTTCAAGAATGAGATGAGTTTGGTTTTTGAATTATTATTATTATTATATGGGTTTCCATGTTTAACAACATTTATATTTGCAAAAAAATGGATTTGATCCATACATGAGAACTTGGAATTCTACAAGGAGTATGAGCTTATTAATTCCAAATGGGTCATGCTTGCAGTTTTAAGCATTCATTCTATTAAATAGTTCTTATTGTTTATATGTGGATCATGCTTGGTTATGTTGTCGTATACACCTTATTTTATGATGCTTATTTCATCTTGTATTTATAAATATTTCAATACCAAACTCAGAGATTAATTTCTACTTTTAACATGCAATTTACTAGATTCAGTTCTTATGGCCTATTCTTTTCAGTTGTATACTTCTCATTATTAGTTCTCATGTTTTGTTTTCTCTCTTGTTTCCATACACTAGCCACTATTGTTTCTTTTACATATAAACCCCGTCAACCACACAACTTACAAATTGGGGATGGATCATTCTTATTATCCTCTATTGAGTCAAACTTTGTTAAATGAAGCGGAATCCAACAAACAATTCTAGAAAACTTGGAAAATCATCAAAATTTCTACCAAGACAACCACTATCCATGTCACAATGGTAATCCTTGCCTTTATCTCCTAAATGCACTCCATTAAAGAAAAATGCGGCTCCTTTTTATATAGCTTATGAATTGTCTAATATTTTATGGATCATAATTTCATGGAAAATGACAAAAAATTAGGTCCATCCACGTCATCATGAATCACGAGGAGATATATCCAAATGCATCTTCTTATCCATTTTTAATGCATGACTTACATTTGCTTACCTTTATTTCTATAAACTACTAATTAATGTTTTTTTTCATATAAACCCCTTCAACACCACTATTAACAAATTCCTAAAGATAACCTCTTCCTCCTTCTCCACTATTGAAGCCACCTCCATTAAATAAAGTCAAATTCAATAAAATGGTCTACCGAACTTAGAAATCCCCAAAAACAATTCCATGACCACCAAAATCTATGACAAATTTCACCTTTGTCACCCATATGCATTATTTTATAATGAATTGAGGCTCCTGTCTGTATAGCTTATGAATATACTAGGTTTCAATGTTAATTGAATGATGAAAGAGAGTTTAATTGATAATAATTGCAAGAAATTTTTAGAGAAATGAAAGTTTCAAGGAAGCTCAAAAAATCATGAATACACTCACCCCATTAATTTCTTAGACAATGACAAGAAATTGGGTCCATCCAACTCCTTTTAGCATGAAGCATGGGGAGGTCCATCCACCTACATTTTTTTATCAATTTTCAATCCCTTACTTACCCATTTTCAATGATTTTTTTCTTTACTTTTCCAAAATGGAGTAATCACCATATTTTAAGATATACATATCATACACACATACACACAAAGTGGTTACCATGTTTGAATATTTTGGTATCTCTATTGAAAAATAGAAAATTAAACCAATAAAAAGGTTTAACAAAGATAATGATTATCAAACTTTGAAAATGTTTTAGTGCACTTTAGATATCTTTAAATTGAGCAAAATGAGATTTTTCTACTAGCCATTTTTAGCAATAAAATGAGCTTGGTTCAAGTGTGTTCTTAAGAAATTAAAAATCCTGATTTGACATGTTAAAGAAAAAAATAGTTAAAAAAAAAAAAATCCATGGAATGTAAATTAGAGTAATGAATTTATAAAAAAAATTTATAATAGTTTAAAAACAAGCTATTAAATGATTGAATTTTCACTCTGAATGATTTGAGTTTGTCATGCACAATGTATTTCTTTTGTTATCTAAGTTATATTATGAGATTGGAAAGAAAAAAGAAAACAAAAGCTCCATAAAAAACTTTCAAAGTTTAGACTTCTTCATTACAATAAAATAAAAAAATCAATTTTTTTCTGAATAAAAATTTTAAACTTACATTATAATTAAATAATGTAAACAATATGTATCAAAATGTGCGCCACTTATTCAAATTCTAAACAAGTTGAGCTTATAAAATAAACGAATAAACCAAATCGATGTGTAGCTTTCTTTTAACCGATTAACTTTTTTTTCCTTTAAAAAAAAAACAAAAATTAACTTATACTATCAATCTATTTCAGTTTATTATTTTTTAATAAAAAATAATAACTTTTAAAATACAATATCAATCTATTTTAAATTGATTTTTTTAATTAAAAATAATAATTTTAAATACTAAATATTAATTTTATTATGGCTTTTTATTTAAATTTGTAATATTAAAATAAAAATAAAAATAAATAAACTTTGAGGTTTGGGGTTGCAGCGTTTTTTCTAGAGAATCCCGAAGAAAGATTGAGCAAACATTTTATAATGTATAACCTCAAAATTAAAAGAAATACACCCTATCCTATCTCCTTGGAAAAGTGGGTCTTTCCTCTATCGAGAGCCTAGCTATGACTAGGCTTCTGTTATACAAGCATAAACTCAATAGCATAGGAGACCATAGACTTCCTAAGCTAGCTGTAAATTCCAGTCAAAACCACTTAAGGCTCAAACGAAGTTGGTATAAAGACACTAGGGTTAAACTATTGGGAGATCGAAAAGAATGTTGCATTGCAAAACATTAATAACATAAAAAAAATTGTTACTTCTAACTTCAAAGAAAAATGTGGTGTGAGAAAGATCTAGCAGCTAAAAGAAAATTAAGATATTATAAGGAGGTCATCAACCCCACCCTAGAAGATCAAAGGTATCTATCTGTTTTAACTAGCTCAAAGAAGAAAATTAATATAACCAAGATTAGAATGAACTCTCATGAGCTCCATAGTGAAACAGGTAGTTGGAGAGTTCCTAAAACACCATGGATGGAAAGTCTCTGTGAGAATATGAACATAGAGGATGAAAATCACTTCCTCTCACTGTGCCCTATGTACAACCACATTAGATCTCAATTTCATAATCTTTGTTGCAATACTGACCTTCCTAGCCTTTTAAGATGTCAAAATTATAGTGAGCTCGAGAGGCTTCTCTCCAAGCTTTTCGAGGATAGAAATAAAATCTTAAATCAAACTAAATAATTCTTTTCTTTAAGTATGATAGACCAAAAATTGGTCTCACCATCATCATCAGAAAAAATTTCGTAATATCATTTTATTAATATTTTATAGCTACTTCTCATTAATATTAAATTTATAAAATATAAAAAATATCCTCATCAAAATAGATATTATCCAACCTTTCATTAAAAATCATAAAAATATTCTATCACATTAAATGCATTTACATACAGACAAATATTAAAGACCATGTATTAAATCACCATATATTAAATAATAATTGACTTATGAAATTTTCATTTTATTTATTAAATATTGTTTTATTTTTTAAAAACATAAAGCAATTATTACATTAGTGTATAGAGCTAAGTAACATTTTATTTATTAAATATCATTTTATTTTTATCCATGTAAAAACATAAACGAATTATTACATAGGGCTTAATATTTACTAATGATCCTTACCTATCTAAATCATCCACCAAAACTCCCAAAAAAATTCAATTATGCATGATTAAATTTGCACCAAATTTGACTTCTCACAAAATTCGATAATTCCAGTTGAATTACTGTCAGAAAGTTACAACTTCCCTGACATGCTGTGTTTTACTTACTGGTAATTGCCAGTGTCTTATGACACTCGACGTAAAGACATCGCGGCTGCCTAAGCATTTTCCTAACCTCGTTTTTCGGTGATCATAAAATCGAGTTGTCTTTAATAGGAATATTTTGAAAACTATTCCAGTAGATTTTTCGATTTTTCCGATCTAAGCAGATAAAACCCCGAACCCCGATTTCTGTAATCGCCCAACTTTTGGACGCTCTTCGTTCTCTCCTTCTGGCTGCTCCATAATCTCGAAATTCCAGGATAGTTATACGCCCTTTGTGCATTTCTAGGTGTTTGGCCTACCACATCCAGAATGGTAATTTCACTGAAAATAGAAACCATGTAAGTGGTGGTTAGTGGACCCCTAGCACATTTTTTTATTAGTTTTTTATAAGAAAAATTTCCTATTTTAGTAGCTATTTATTTTTGGCAGTTTCTGGGTTCTAAGCTCTAGAGTCTTTTTAAGGCTCTAAACAAATTTTCTAGGGAAATGAGATAATGTAAGTCATAGAATAAATTTGTAATCTAATTTTTTTTTCCTTGGATAAACTTTTCTAATATGCTATAGTGTGTGCCAAACTGAGATCATATGGAAAAGTTGCAACCTTAGGAAGTTGACATTCCAACTAACTCCAATGGGATAAGTTTTTGGTGCTTCATCTCCTAGGGTTAGGTTTTTGGATGTTTATAGTTTCTCATTGTTTATTCATGATAAATATGCCTTAAAGCCTCATTGTAATATATTTTGTCTAAAAACGAAACAGGGATGCTAACCATTTGTCTAAAAATGGTCTTCAACAAATTCAGGGCGCATGGAAAATAGAGGAGAAGAACGGCTTGGTTGTCTGTGTGTCAGACACCAAACCGTACCGACTACTTCTTTTATCATTCTTATATGTCTTCTTGTTTATTTTTCCTCCAGCATTGATATATATCCTAGAGGTTTTTTGTGTAAAGCTTATTTATGACTATGAACATGATTTATCTTCTTTCTTAAAAAAAACTTTATGCTACTATTATTTTTTTTGACATACACTGCTACTTTCTGGTCTATATGGGTTGTTTTATCTTAAGAGTGGCTCGTTATTATTTTTGTGGTTTTGACTGTAGGGTGTTTCTCCAAGTATGGAGGTCCTGTTAGTGGACTTTATATCTTGTGACGCTCTTTTGCTGCCACTGGCATGATGTTTTCACTTTATCTATGGCTTCATGGGTAGTGGTTTCCTCTGGGCTCTGTCCAGTATTGGACGCTATACTCTATTTGGCCCTACTATGTGGGTGATCACTATATATGGAATGTTGCGGAATCTACAATGTAACTTTTTGTGATTTGTTATAAAAAGTTCAAATTTTTCTGTGGAAAAAAAAAACATATTTCATAAGGCATGTAGCTATCACATCTCTTCTTAGAGACAAGAAACTACTACTTGAGCTAGTTTTCTTTCATTCTGCATGTACACAATTTCAGCATTTTCTATTTTATTAATTGAATTTTAGTTTCATTGTGTTTCTGTGTTTATGGTTTAAATATATATTTAATTTTGTTCCTTCATTAATGTGGATCAAATATAGTTAGGGGCTGAAGAGTTTAAGGGTTGAACAATACCATCCACACAAGGAATAAATAGAGGAATGAGAAAAATGATGATACTTAAATCCAATGAAAGGTTGGAGTGTTGAGATTCAACAAGAAATTTTTGGCACCCATGATCCTAGTGAAAATTAAGCACCTACATTAGGGTGGGGCCACAGGCTATTTTTAGGTGAATGTATATTTTTATTATCCCTTAATTTAGATGTACATTAAACTGTAATATATTCTCAATGTGGACTTGAAAATACTTAACTGAAGTGGAAAATCCGTTAGCTAAGTGAATTTCGAGTTAGAGGTTGGTTGGTGGGACATGCAAAGTAATTCTGGTTGTAACTAGGTGATTATAGTTGTAACCAGTTATAGAGTTCGAAGTGCAATGGTGCATGAGTTTGTGCAATCTGTAAATAGTTTAACTCACTTAACTCAGTTAAGTGAGTTAAACACAATTGTGCTAGTTGTAACTGAAGATACACTAGTGAGATATCAAGTGAATTAAATATTAATTAATTCAGATGTAGTGATCTCACATGCAACTGAAGATTTACTATTATTAACTGCATGCATGTCAGATCCAGTGGAGACCTAATTGAGTTCTAGGTGAAAGGGAAGATAACTATCAGTTGTGACATTATATGCTTGCACACATGCAAGCACACACACATTGGATGTGTCCATGATACTTGCACAATCAAGGCAGACAGGATTGCATCAATTGAGGGATTGCATTCAATAGAGATTGCGCAGTGAAGGCAGGCTGTTTGGAGGCAGTAAATTGCCTAAGGGATTTGCCAATTTTTATATGACAATGTCAAACAATTAGATGGTGTGCTAAGAGATATTGTGAGAAGATTTTTGTATGTAATTTCTTCATGCTCCATGATATAGTATACAACAGAAGATAGTGGGGTTTTTAGTTGTCAGCTTTCCTCAGGAATTATCTGTGTTGTGTGTGATTGATCTTTCTTCATGTTCATGTGATTAGTGATTGTGTTTTTAATTCCACAAAGATTCGTAGAAGCGATTCAGTATTTAACTTTAGCTCATTGTTAGATCAGGTGAATCTAAGATATACATGCATATTGTATAATTTCTACATGGTATCAGAGCACAGGAAATTGCAGAAGTGAAGCAAGAGTTGATTTTGTGACTGGATAGAATTCGAATTTGCAGAAAGACTTTCTTGGTGCTACAGCTTATTCAAGATCGAAATGGATTTCAATGGCTTGAGGTTAGAGTATGCACTCGAGGGCAACTCAAACTACATTGCTTGGAAGCATAGGATGGAGGTAGTACTCGAAGATAATGGTTTGAAGGAATTCATTGAAAAATATGTTCCTAAGCTAGATGCTACAAATGTTGTCAATCTTGATGCATCGCAAAAGAAAGTGGCAAAGGCGAGGAGGATCCTGTTGGAGGGAGTACGAGACCACATTGTATCAATCCTCCATGGGAAAGCCACATCATAAGCTATGTGGAAGGCTTTGACGAATCTATTCCAAAGAAACAACGACCACAGGAAATTGGCGCTCAAAGATAAACTTAGGTAAATCAAGATGGAAAAGGGCAACACCATTCCAAAGTATCTCACAAATTTTGTCCAATGTCGGGATGAACTGGGGAGTATGGGAATAACAGTCGCTGATGATGATTTGGTGAGTTTGGATCTCCTAGGACTTCCTAAGATTTGGCACAATTCTGAAGACTCTATCAACGAACAGGGAAAATTTCCAGATTGGGAACGATTGTGGTCAGATCTGGTGCAGGAGGAGTTCAAGCAGAACACCAGAGATGGCTCTTCATCAAAGCATGATGATGAAGAGTATTTTGCTTTGGCTGCCAAGGTGAAGAAGGGGAAGGGGAAGAAATTCCACTCTAAATCCAAGTCTAAAGGCAAGAAGCAGGACATGTCCAGGGCGAAGTGTTTTCACTATCACAAACATGGGCATTTTTCTACTAACTATCCACAAAAGAATAAGAATGAGAAGGTTGTTGGAGCTGCAGCTAGTGAGGCCCTTGCCTCAAAATTTGAGCTTGACTTCTCTTTGATTGCATGCATGGTGTCAAGTGAATTGGTTTCAGTGTGGTATTTGGATAGTGGTGCTTCCTCTCACATGACAGGAGATAAGGAACTTTTCAGTGACTTGGAGGAGAAAGATCTCCATATGCATATTGAGATGGGTGATGAAGAGCGATATAGTGCTGCCGGGATTGGTACCATTACCTTTCAGAGGGATCCAGGTAAACCATTTCAATTAAAAGATGTAATGCATGTACCAGGTCTGAAGAAAAATTTGGTCTCAATCCCAATGCTGGAGGACATAGGCTGTGATGTTGTTTTTAGTGATGGAAAATCTTTCCCGCGACATAAAACAATGGTTCAAGCAAAGAGGATAGGGATTCGAGTTAAGAATCTCTCCAAACTTGAGGTAGATAGTTGCGCTGCCATGGTGGGAAAGGTGAAGAAAATGGTGAGTCAGGATGAGGGTGAATTATGGCACAGGTGATTGGGCCATCTTCATCATGGAGCCTTGAAAGTCATGCAGAAAATATCTATTAGACTTCTAATGAGAACACTTGCTCAGTTAGATTAGTGCAAGGGTTGCACCATGGGGAAGTCTGTAAAGTCCACCTTTCATGAGAAGGAGAACTGTGCTTCGGGGATCCTTGAGAGATTTCACACAGACGTGTGTGGACCATTCTCGGCTGCTTCAACAACAAAAACATAATTACTATGTAATATTTGTTGATTTATTTTTTCGTAAATGTTGGATCTTCTTCATGCAAAAGAAAGATCAAACATTTTCTACGTTATATTAGTTTAAGGAATTGGTGGAGAAAGAGTCGAGGAAGCAAGTGAAATCTCTTAGGAGCGATAATAATGGATAATACATCTTTAACGAATTCAAGAACTTTTTCAGCAAAGAAGTAATTCGAAGAGAAATCATTGTGCCTCGTAACCCATAGCAGAATGGGGTCGTGGAGAGGAAGAACAAAAATATCATGGGTATAACATGGGCGATGTTGCATGATTAGGGCTTATCGATGCACTTGTGGGTAGAAGCATGCAACACTACAGTTTATGTGCAAAATCGTTGTCCTCATAGAGTACTTGGCATGAGTACACCTAAAGAAGCTTTCACTCGTAAGAAACTAGATGTTTCACACTTTAAGATTTTGGGCTCATCTTTTTATGTGCATGTGACCAAGGATGCCAGGAAGAAGCTAGAACCGACTGCTGAAGTTGGGATTTTTGTGGGGTATACATAAACACCCCATAATTATCGTGTGTATTTTTCAAACAACAGAATGACTGTTGCGCGACGGGATATAAATTTTGTTGAGGGGAAAGCCATGAGGTTATCCCTTGAGAGGGAGCTGGACTTGCATGCGGAGGAGGAACTGTTGGTTCCCAAATATGAGTCTCAAGATGTGGATCAGCCGCATGAGGAGGTTCATGGAGTGGAGGAAATCACTCATGTAGAGCCATCCATCAGAAATGGTATAAAGTGCACCACGGATGTTGATAGGCTGATACTTGATGTTGTAGAGAATGTACGAGCCCCTACTTCACAACGCAGACAGAGATAGTCTCCTAACCGATTTATTGGATACATGTCTCTTATGAGAAAATGAATTGTAATTGAACCATATTCCTTTCAGGAAGCATTGCAGCATCCTACTTGGGTTGATGCAATGGTGGAAGAGTATGACTCCATTGTCAAAAAAAGTGCATGGGAAATTGTTCCAAGACCAGTTGAAAAATCAGTGGTAGGTTCGAGATGGATCTACAAGGTAAATCAAGCTGCTGATGGGAGTGTGGAGAAATACAAGGCCATATTTGTGGTCCGGGGTTCCTCACAGATCGAGGGGATATATTATGATTAGAATGTTATGCCCATCGCAAGGTGCTCTTCCATAAGGACCATCCTTGCACTCTCAATGCAAATGGGCTGGCGCATTCATCAGATGGATGTGAAATTTTTTTTTCTCAATGGGATCATTGAGGAAGAGGTGTACATAGATTATCCTGAAGGTTTCGAGATCTTCAACAGTGAGTCGCATGTGTACAGACTCAAAAGAGTGTTGTATGGGCTGAAGCAAGCACGTCGTGCTTTGTACACTCAGATAGAAAATTATTTCACCAGATTGGGCTTCACAAAAAGTGAAGCAGATGGAAACCTATACCAGATCGTGCTTGAGGGTAAGCTATTGATCATTGTTCTTTATGTTGATGATCTAATTTTGATTGGTGATGAGAAGTTGATACACTCATCGAAGGAGGATCTTGCAAGGGAGTTAGAAATGAAGGATATAGGCCACCTTCATTATTTCCTTAGATTGGAAATATGGAAGCGGGATGGTGAAATTTTTGTGTCTCAAGGAAAGTATGCAAAGGAAATACTAGGTAAGTTTAACATGAAGAGCTACAAACCCATGGATACGCCTCTTCTAGGAAACTGGAGGAAAGAGGATGCTACTTCTGGAGAGGTAGTGGATGCTATTGTCTATCGTCAGTTAGTGGATTCACTAATGTATCTAGTGAAGATGAGACCGAACATTTGCTATGCGGTTAACCAGCTGAGTCAAGTTATGGTTAAGCCTTCCAAGCTCTTTTGGAAGGTGGGGAAGCATGTCCTGAGATACCTGAGGGGCACATCAGAGTATGGTCTATGGTACATAAGAACGGATGGAGTGAAGTTGCATGGCTTCAGGGATGCAGATTGGGCTGGCAGTCCATCAGACAGAAAGAGCACATCAGGGATGTCTTTAGCATTGGATCTACGATTGTTTCTTGGTACAACATGAAGCAAATATCCGTGGCACTTAGTTCAACAGAAGTGGAATACATGTCAGCAATTCAAGCTGGAATATCCCTTAATTTACATGGACATTAAACTGTAATATATTCTCAATGCCGACTTGAAAATAGTTAAATGAAGTGGAAAATCAGTTAGCTAAGTGAATTTTGAGTTAGAGATTGGTTGGTGGGACATGCGGAGTAATTCTAGTTGTAACAGAGTTCGAAGTGCAGTGGTGCATGAGTTTGTGCAAGTTGTAAATAGTTTAACTCGGTTAAGTGATTTAAAATTAGTTGTGCTAGTTGTAATTGAAGATACACTAGTGAGAGATCAAGTGAATTAAATATTAATTAATTCACATGTAGTGATCTCACATGCAATGAATATTTACTATTCTTAATTGCATGCATGTCAAATCCAGTGGAGACCCAGTTGAGTTCTAGGTGAAACTAAAGATAACTATCAGTTGCGACATTATATGCTTGCACACATGCAAGAACACACATTGGATGTTCCCATGATACTTGTGCAGTCAAGGTAGGTAGGATTGCATGAATTCAGGGATTGCATAGTGAAGGCAGGCAGTCTGGAGGCAGTAAATTGGCTAAGGGATTTGCAAATTTTTGTATGACAATGTGAGACAATTAGTTGATGTAATGAGAGATCTTATGAGAAGAGTTTGGTATGCAATTGTTTCATGATCCATGATATAATATACAATAGAAGATAGTGGGGCTTTTAGTTGTAAGCTTTCTCCGAGAAATTATTTGTGTTGTGTATGATTGATCTTTCTTCATGTTCATGTGATTAGCGATTTTGTTTTTAATTCCGCAAATATTTGTAGAAGTGATTCAGTATTTAACTTTAGCACATTGTTAGATCGGGTGAATCCAAGATATACATGCATATTGTATAATTTCTACATGGAGTGGGTCCCACTTAAAATAAATTTCCCCATCTCTCACCATGGAAAATTTTAAGGATGGAAATTATCTTAAATTATAGAAACCTTAGCAAATATTATTAGTCCATAGTATGAAAATTATAAATGTCTTGCAATATTTTCATTAAAATATTCAAATTTTTAATGATTTTATATAGCCTATATAATTTTTTCACTATTTCTAAGGTAAAATAATTTTATCCTATAAAATTTGAGAAAACAATTTCTAGAAAAAAAATGGAAATTGGTGAATCTCCTTTTTGAGAAAAACATGGAAAATTATCCCATCTATGAAATTTATCCCTTAAAAATTTCTTTATCCCTAACATGATGGAGATAGTACCTACCATTTGACATCGAACTAAATTCCTAATAAAAAACGATTAGGAATCATTAGCGTTTATTAGGGTTGAAATGTCATTATCTAGGTATCTCCTCATCCTAAATTTGTGTAAACCATCCTCATCTCCCAACCATCTTCCCATGGTCATTAAATATAAAGTTGACTAGTCTTCACATTTATTAAGCCATGAATTAATCCTTAAACTAAGCCTACCACATTGTTGGCCTAATCTCTAGAACTTCCCTAGAACCTGATCCAAGAGATAACCATTTTCTAATATAATAACTATATTTTATTATTTTCCTTGAAGGCTTATTTTAAAACTCAAAATTTATTTGTTTCCTTAATGTAAATTATTTCATCCCCTCAAGTTCGGGTGCTTCAACAAAAGAGGGACTTGTATTGTCGAACAAGTACAAATCATCCCTTCCTAATCTTATGTGTCCTTGGTATTTGTTGATTCATTCATAAGAACAATATTATGCTTCATAAAAGAGAGATCAATGTAATTAATGCTTCATGTATTTGAGAAAACATATAACTGGCCCAATACATGAAATTTTAAATAGTAATTTTTATGTGATGGATAATTATATCATAATAATAATAATCATCATCATCATCATCTAATTTTGAAGTGAAATCTAATTATATATCAAATTATTATATAAAACACTTTAACATGTTTTGTATAATTACTTAATTATGTCAAAGTAATCTATCAAGGATAGCTTTTTCCCAATACTTGTCAACCAAAATCGATCGTCCATTATAGGATTTTTCACAAATTCAACTACTATGTCACATCATAGGTACACATTGTTAATACAGTGTGCTCGACTACATAGCTTTAATTGTTGGTGTATTCATTGTTATTGGATAGTTACTCCTCATAATAGATAATATATTATTGGTCACTTGATCCCTAGATCAAATTTATGTCTATGGGGTGTTCACATGTTGTAGCACCAATTGAATTTATAGAGGCATTTTTCTTTAGCAAAATCATGCTTTCTATCACCAACTAATAGCCTTTGATTTGGCATTCGCAATTGGTAGCAGTGTGAGCATGTCTGTGAAATGGATGCCTAACTAGCTCCAATCTACTCATCCCTATTAATTATCCCATGGTTATGTTCTCAGAGAATTTTTACTGACTCTTCTATTACTTATTTCAAGAATGAGATGAGTTTGGTTTTTGAATTATTATTATTATATGGGTTTCCATGTTTAACAACATTTATATTTGCAAAAAAATGGATTTGATCACAAATCCACTATGTATAGGAGCCATACATGAGAACTTGGAATTCTACAAGGAGTATAAGCTTATTAATTCCAAATGGGTCGTGCTTGCAGTTTTAAGCATTCATTGTATTAAATATTTCTTATTGTTTATATGTGGATCATGTTTGGTTATGTTGTCTTATACACCTTATTTTATGATGCTTATTTCATCTTGTATTCATAAATAATTCAATACCAAATTCGGAGATCAATTTCTACTTTTAACATGTATTTTACTAGATTCAATTCTTATGGCCTATTCTTGTCAGTTGTATACTTCTCGTTATTATTTCTCATGTTTTATTTTCTCCCTTGTTTCCATACACTAGCCACTATTGTTTCTTTTACATATAAACCCCATCAACCACACAACTTACAAATTGGGGAAGGATCATTCTTCTTATCCTCTATTGAGTCAAACTTTGTTAAATGAAGTGGAATCCAACAAACAATTCTAGAAAACTTGTAAAATCACCAAAATTTCTACCAAGACAACCACTATCCATGTCACAATGGTAGTCCTTGCCTTTATCTCCTAAATGCACTCCATTAAAGAAAAATGGGGCTCCTTTTTATATAGCTTATGAATTTTCTAACATTTTAGGGATCATTTATTTCATGGAAAATGACAAAAAACTAGGTACATCCACATCAGCATGAATCATAAGGAGATATATCCAAATGCATCTTCTTATCCATTTTTAATGCATGACTTACATTTTCTTACCCTTATTTCTATGAACTACCAATTAATGTTTTTTTTGCATATAAACCCCTTCAACACCACTATTAACAAATTCGAAAAGATATCATCTTCCTCCTTCTCCACTATTGAAGCCACCTCCATTAAACAAAGTCAAATTCAATAAAATGGTCTAATGAACTTAGAAATCCCCAAAAACAATTCCATAACCACCATAATCTATGACAACTTTCACCTTTGTCACCCATATGCATTATTTTATAATGAATTGAGGCTCCTGTCTATATAGCTTATGAATATACTAGGTTTCAATGTTAATTGAATGATGAAAGAGAGTTTTATTGATAATAATTGCAAGAATTTTTTAAAGAAAAATGAAAGTTTCAAGGAAGCTCAAAAAATCATGAATACACTCACCCCATTAATTTCTTAGACAATGACAAGAAATTGGGTCCATCCACCTCCTTTTGGCATGAAGCATGGGGAGGTCCATCCACCTACATTTTTTTATCAATTTTCAATCCCTTACTTACTCATTTTCAATGTTTGTTTCTTTACTTTTCCAAAATGGAATAATCACCATATTTTAAGATATACATGTCACACACACATACACACAAAGTGGTTACCATGTTTGAATATTTTGGTATCTCTATTGAAAAATAGAAAATTAAACCAATAAAAAGGTTTAACAAGGATAGTGATTATCAAACGTTGAAAATGTTTTAGTGCACTTGAGATATCTTTAAATTGAGAAAAATGAGATTTTTCTACTAGCCATTTTTAGCAATAAAATGAACTTGGTTCAAGTGTGTTCTTAAGAAATTAAAAATTCTGATTTAACATGTTAAAGAGCAAAATGGTAAAAAAAAATTAAAAAAATCCATGGAATGTAAATTAGAGTAAAGAATTTATAAAATATTTATAATAGTTTAAAAACAAACTATTAAATGATTGAGTTTTCACTTTGAATGATTTGAGTTTGTCATGCACAATGTATTTCTTTTGTAGTCTACATTACATTATGAGATTTGAAAGAAAAAAGAAACAAAAGCCCCATTTAAAAAAAAAAAAACTTTCCAAGTTTAGACTTCTTCATTACAATAAAATAAAAAAATCAATCTTTTTTCAAAATAAAAAATTTAAACTTACAATATAATTAACTAATGTAAACAATATGTATCAAAATGTACGCACTTATTCAAATTCTAAACAATATGTATCAAAATGTACGCACTTATTCAAATTCTAAACAAGTTGAGCTTATAAAATAAACGAATAAACCAAATCGATGTGTAGCTTTCTTTTAAATGATTAACTTGTTTTTCCTTAAAAAAAAAACAAAAATTAACTTATACTATCAATCTATTTCAGTTTAGTATTTTTGATAAAAAATAATAACTTTTAAAATACAATATCAATCTATTTTAAATTGATTTTTTTAATTAAAAATAATAATCTTTAACATTAAATATTAATTATATTTTAGATTTAAATTTGCAATATTAAAATAAAAATAAAAATAAATAAGGTGTGAGGTTTGGGGTTGCAGCATTTCTAGAGAATTCTGGAGAAAGATTGAGCAAATCTAGAAACATTTTATAATGTATAGCCTTAAAATTAAAAGCAATACATCCTATCCTATTCTCCTTATAGAAGTGAGTCTTTCCTCTATTGAGAGCCTAGCTATGACTAGGCTCATAGCCAGGCTTATGTTGTACAAGCACAAACTCAATAGCATAAGAGGCCATAGACTTCCTAAGGTAGCTTTAAATTCCAATCAAAACTACCTAAGGCTCAAACGAGGTTGGTATAAAGACACAAGGGCTTAGTTAAATCATTGGGAGATCGACGAGAATGTTGCATTGCAAAACATTAATAACATTAAAAAAATTGTTACTTCTAACTTCAAAGAAAAAATGTGGTGTGAGAAAGATCTAGCAGCTAAAACAAAATTAAGATATTATAAAGAGGTCATCAACCCCACCCTAAAATATCAAAAGTATCTCTTTGTTTTAACTAGCTCAAAGAAGAAAATTAATATAACCAAGATTAGAACGAACTCTCATGAGCTCCATAGTGAAACAGGTAGTTGGAGAGTTCCTAAAACACCATGGATGGAAAGGATCTGCCATCTCTGTGAAAATATGAACATAGAGGATGAAAATCACTTCCTCTTAGAGTGCCCAGTGTACAACCACATTAGATCTCAATTTCATAATATTTGTTGCAATACTGACCTTCCTAGCCTTTTAAGATGTCAAAATTATAGTGAGCTCGGGAGGCTTCTCTCCAAGCTTTTTGAGGATAAAAATAAAATCTTAAATCAAACTAAATAATTCTTTTCTTTAAGTCCGATAGACCAAAGATTGGTCTCAGTGGAGGTTAACCATCATCATCAAGAAAATTTTCATAATATCATTTTATTAATATTTTATAGCTACTTCTCATTAATATTAAATTTATAAAATATAAAAAATATTATCATTCTGCCTTGAAATCACAAGTTGCACAGCTAGAAATGGCAAAACGGGGATCACAAATTTCTAGCTCTCTCTCAGGTAGGAACACAAACTACACCCTACATACTGCTCCAGGACAATCTTCAAATTCTCAAGTGGAGATTGCTGAAGGAATGCCGGATCCAACAATTGGATTCAGAGAAATGCAAGTCCTTGCAGTTCAATACTAGCAACACCATGTCAAGGTAAATATTTTTGTTGAAGGTAAAATATATAAAGTAACTGCATTTAGATTCAGGAGCAGATGTAAATATCCTTTCCAAAAAAGTTGTTCCCTCTAGATTCTGGGTATCTGCTACCAGAAAAATCACAGGAATTGGAAAGCAAGAATTAAAGTTTGAAGTTCCAAAAGCTGTTGTTAGTTTTGATTCCCATTGCGTCAAACTCAAATTTGCAATTGCAGAAATTCCAGTCGACTGCATTTTGGGTAATGTATTTTTAGCAGCTGTAGAGCTCCATGGTTCTTTCATATTTCCAGACAAATCTCTGAGCTATTTCATTACAATGCCTACATCTGATGATCAAAGTAAGAGGATAGAACTTCCTTATATTTCTAATCCTCGAGTTTCTACAATGGTGTTAGCTATGCAGGAACTTCGTAAAGCAGAAAACAGTCTGAATGAACTCAAGGACCATAAGAATATGACCAGAATTGAAGATCATTTGAGTTCTCTAGAGATTCAGAGACAGATCTCTGAATTGTAGAAAAAGTTTGAAAGCACTTGTTGCTCAGAAGAACCTAATGCATTCTGGCATCGCAAGCATCATTGTGTAGAATTGCCCTACAAGGACGGATATACGGGAAAAGCATGTAAATACAGAGCTATCCCCATGTCCAAAGAATATAGATAGCTCTGTGAAAAAGAAATAGATCAGCTCCTTCAAAGAAAGCTGATTCGGGAGTCTGACAGTCCATGGAACTGTTACGACTTCTATGTCAATAAGAGGAGCGAACAAATAAGAGGTATCCCTAGACTTGTTATTAATTATAAGCCTCTAAACTATGTTCTTGAAGATAACACATATCCTATTCTGCACAAAGGAGATCTGCTGAGTAGGATAGCTGGAGCTAAGATATTTTCAAAATTTGACCTAAAATTTGGCTTCTGGCAAGTAGCCATAAGAGAAGAAGATAAATGGAAGACATCATTCAGTGTGCCAACAGAACACTACGAATGGAATGTGATGCCATTTGTTTTAAAGCATGCACCTTCTAAGTTTCAGAAGGTAATGGATTCCATCTTTAAGCCATATAATGAGTGGTTACTTGCATATATAGATGATCTCCTAGTTTTCTCCAAAAATCTCCAGGACCATTTAAAGCATTTAAGAATCTTTATGAAGTTGGTCCAGAAAAATGGATTGGTCCTAAGTAAAAAGAAAATGGAGTTATGTAGGACCAAAATAAAGTTTTTGGGGCACAGTATAGAAAATGGACAGATTTCTTTACAGAGCCATGCTCTTGAGTTTGCAGATAAGTTTCTAGATATCATTTTGGATAAAACTCAATTACAGAGATTTCTAGGTTGTTTAAACTATGTAAGCAATTTATATCTGTCTTGTGCCACTGATAGGTCTCTGCTTAATCAGAGACTAAGAAAGAATCCAAAACCTTGGACCCAAGCTCACACGATGGCTATCAAAAATATTAAAGCCAAGGTTAAGAATCTCCCTATACTTTATGTGTCAGAAGATAGTTATTTTAATATTTTTGAAACAGATGCAAGTAACATAGGTTGGTGAGGTGTCTTTAAACAAAGACCAAGCAAGGAGGATCAGAAAGATAAAGAGCAAGTTGTGTAGTATGCATCTGGAGTCTGGAATAAGGCTGAACAAAATTATTCCACGATTGAACAAGAAGTCAAAGCTGCATGGAACTGTGTCAGCAAATTCTCCATACACTTGGTAAATAAACATTTTCTATTAAGATCTGATGCACAAGCTCTCGCAAAAGTCATAAACAAAGATATAAAGAATCCTGAAGATGCCAAGTTTGCAAGATGGCAAGCCTTATTTGCAAACTTTGATTTTAAAGTGGAACACATTAAAGGTTCTGATAATTGTTTGCCAGACTTCCTTAGTAGAGAGTTTATCCAACATAAAAAATAGCATGATGACCTAAAAGAGGAAGAAGCACATGTGATGGTCATCATTACGGAATGGAATCATGCCCAACAAAGGGAAGAACTCAGATCTATATCTGATGATGAGTCATGGGCAGTATATAGAGAAAAGTGGAGACCCACGTGGCAACTCCACAATACCAATATACTAGATGAAAATCTTCAGAATCACTCAGATATCCAGCATCTAGTACCAGAAAGAAGAGTACATCCAAAAGGTAGCAAATGGATCCATGATATGATGTATTCTACTTGTTTGACAGCTTCACAAGAAGCTGAAAGATCTCTATCTGAAGATTTTTGTGATCTTGCTGTTATTGGTACTAGCGGCAGCAACAGAACAAATATCTTCAGTAAATCCTATGCTATCAACAGGACATGGTACCCAGGAAAATATTGGCTGGCTAAATTCCGCATGTGGCCAGGTGATGATCCTAATTTAATTTTTCCTAACACTGTGTATAATTTTGCAGGATATAAAAATCACTGGTGGAACCTGATGAACAAAGATGGTCGTAATGAAACTCATTACACCAAGATCAAATTTGGTCCCACCTGGATCAATCAAAGGAACCGACAACCGCCATGGCTTGACAGTTGGTGGTTCGACTATGGATTGAGTGCTTACAGTATGGATCCCTATTATTTTGAGTCATACATGCAGAGTAAATGTGAGGAGTGTCTAGAAAAAATAGGAGAATGTTTTCACACTCCATGTCAAACTGTGAAAGATATTGGCCAGCTCGAATACAGATTAATAAATTCTGTATTAATGTCTCATATGAAGATGCATCATCAATGGCTAGTCATGACCAAGATAAAACATCAAATCATATTGAATAAACCCATGATTGTACGTTAGATATACACAAAGGCCTGGGATGATTATCTGTATCCTACCCTCAGATTTCCAGGAATAAAAATCTTGGAAGAATCCGATGTAGCTAGTACAAGCGGTTCTCATGGGCTCCGCTAAAACAAAAGTATCCATTATGTATGATTACCCAGTCATGGGTTCACAGTGACAGGTCTTTTCCCGAGGGATTTTTACCTGTTTAGAAAGGCATCCTCTTTGTACCTAATAATTATGTTTCCTCGAGGGCCTTGTATATCAAAGGCATCCACTGTGTAGTACCCACACACTATCACATGTGTCGGAAGGACCGAATCTCTGCGCGAATGTCACTTCGGTGTTACCCAAAAGCAATGATTTTCCATCCACTTGTCAATAATCCGATGGCTCTACAAGAATGTTTGTCCCCCCTCATTTCCTATATAAGGAGGGTTAGGCTCATTCTTGAGGCATTCGCATTCGGAGATTCTTGAGTCATTTGTGTGTTTTGAGTCTGAGTCGAGCCGAAGCTCCCTGCTCTACATCTGCGAGAAATCTCTCGATTTGCTTGCATCACGGTGCTAAGACTCAAGTCCTTAAGTGATCTGAGAAGCCTGCGTGTCTATGTGCTCGGCATAGGCAAGAACCTAAAGTGGCCAGATCATAGATCGAGTCTGTAATTGAGTTTGTCTATGTGTTGTGTAAAGAACTCTGAGACAAAGTCTGCAATTGGCTAGGAAGCTTCCAGTAAAGCTCGCACATTTATTGTGTAGCTTAAGTCTGGTAAAAGCCACTGCAGTCAATCTCTGGAAAGAGATCTTGATTTCCAGTCATATATTCTGAGTTCTGAAATTTGCTCTGTAAAATCATTCTGATATATCAATAAAGAGAGAAATATTTTCACAAATTCCGCATTGTTAAGCACTGTTACTCTGTGCATTTAAATTTTCTTCTAAGACACTGTTTTTCATTCTCAAAGTCTCGAAAGTTCGCTAGAAGTTCGCCAGAGGTTCGCCAAACCACTGAGGTACGCCAAGGCCGCAAAAGGCGAGGGAAGCCCCGAAAAAGGTTGTTAGATGCGAGAACGTGGGAGTAGGTTCGTGTATGGGTTCATCGCTGGGTTCACATAAAGAACTTTTCAGAAATTGACAAAGGAGAAACTTAGCAAGGACAAGTCCGCCCCTACGTGTGCGGTGCTAAGCAAGCTTGTTGAAGCCCCTGCTAAACATTGGTATTAGAGCCAGTAGTTGACACTTCGACTGAATTAAATCTGGTTCGAGAAAAAGGTTAGTACTTAATCCTTTTCCTCTCTTTATAAGTTGATATGGACCCGATAAGGAAATCTGTTTCTTTCCGAGAACTTGAAGAACAAGATAGGGCCACCCAAGACCCTCTCAGAGACATGTTTGCATCTTCTTCAAGTAGAGTAATGAATCAATCATAATTATTGTATGAAGAGATTGAGCCTCGGGCCAAATGGGTTCTACCAAAGATATCTACATCTGAGGTATTTGCAGATCTGAGTGTGTGGCATCTCAAATCTGCCACTAGAATTACAATTAAAGAATCCATAAGTTCCATCGAAGAAAATTCTGATTGTGTCCAAACTATCCCATTGTTGGATCCCAAATAGCTAGAAGCAGAAGCCAAGAAATTGGGGACAAAATTCTTGCATCTAAGATGCATTCGGGTGGGAATCCATGCTTTGACCCATCAAGGTCTAGACACTTATGTGTTAGCCACTGTCCGTGATCTAACCCATAATAGATATACTAATTCCCTAATAGGAGGAATAGTTGCACCATTATCTAATGGTCTAGTCTGGTTTGACTGTTACCCAAACTTCTCTGTGTATGTATATGATGAAACTTTGAGCGATATTTTGCAGTTACAAATCCAGACATCTGGATTTGACATGAGAAGAAAAAGAAACAATATCGCTATACATACTAGAGGATGTTTCCATCATACCAGTACTATGTTTCCTGCAGTCCTCCATGCCCCCAGCAGAGATTCAAAAACCAGTGTCATAGTCATGACAGATCCCAAGAACCAAAAGGTTGAGCACCAAGCTATTAGGTGGGAGGATCTAAATTTTCCAAAACACTGGGTAGTGCCAAATCCAAAGCCTATCTCTGCACAAAAAATAACTTCTGCAAATATCTCAGAAAATCAATCCACTGCCATGTTGTCTTTTCCAAGAAGATCTACAATAGACAGGCGTAGGATTGAATCTGAATGTAAAAAGTCTTCATTGTATATTCCACCCAGTTTGTCAGATACTGCGTGTTCTAGTCTTGTAAATTCTTGCCAACATCTTTCTCTTTTTGAATTTTCTCAGTTAGTTAATTTCCAGCCAATCTCAGCTGCATGTCCTCAATGTCAACAGCAAGTAAACCTGAGTCAGCTTGCATATCTGGTCATTCATAAGAACCATAATGCTAGGACTGGTGAAGCTCCTTCGTCTACCTCTGTAACCCCCTGTCCTAATCCTAAATGCTCAGACATTCCATTTCCACATGAAGATGAGCATGTTCTTATGATACATGTAGTGCCAACACTAGAAAATGAAGACCCCAGGTTAACTGCCATTTTTACAAACATGAGGCCTGCAAATTCTCCTAAGTATGGACTTGGATACTTAGAAGAAAAAGACAAATTGATCCCATAATGCAGATTTAAAGATCTGCCAGAAGGCTGCAAAAGACCATCAGTCTCTGAGATTCATAAGTTCTACACTTTGATGGATGGATTTTCTAAACATCAGATCCCTGCTTCATGGATGAAATAGATGTTGAACTGGGATATTTATACACATCCACAGGCTGATGAATTTGGTCTTTCACACACTTCTGAAGAGAAGATAGCATTATCAAATGAATGGAAAGCTTTCATGGAAAAAGAAAATGTTTGGATTTCTTTTTATTCATGGAAGAAAGCTAAAGAATCAGAAGTTGTTTTGATGAATGATTCCATATCTTCTTCTTCATATTCTTGGACAACCACAAATGGTAGAAAAATTGAGACTTCTACCTCATATCCTCCTTTCAAAAGCATTGTGTTAGGAGAAGGTCATAATTCAGCTAATGCTTATCCTTTGGTCCAGAAGGATACTACTATAGTAGGAGTTGAAGGTAGAATTCAGAAAGTCAGTGGACAGGTCAATTGGACTAACACTGCTCTCACTGGCATGGAGAAAAATGTAGCAAAAGCTGCCACAGTCAAGGATCAAATTGATAGAGTCCAAGTCTCTATTAATGATGTAAATAATGTTTAAATTCTGTACAGTATAATTCTTCTGTTGTTAAATATTATTCTTTAGAATCTTTCAAAAATATTGACGAAGTAGAGAATTGTATCATAGAAAATTCTATCTCTACTCGGCATTTAATTTCAAATCTGTCTGACAAAGTCGACAGAATGAGTTTGAATAAAATAGAGAAACCAATACCAGCTTCATTTTTGCATAAGGGAAAAGCCATTCACACTCATGAACTTAGTGAAAGCCCAGTCTCTAAGTTTGCCTTTCTTCTCCCTAAAGAAGCCGAAGAATCTGAAAATAAAAAGCAGTATGAAAAAATATCCGTCACCACCCTCATTTCTGAGTCTGAAGCAGAACATCAAGTTCTTCCTATCTATGAGCCCCTTGAGCCACAGTTTACCAGAGATCCTGCCCCTGATCTATATGGAGTTGGAAAGATTCCCCCAAGGGAAATATTTCATGCAGATAGTCATAAAGAATGGAATTTAGATAATCTGACTACTACACAAATCAGGCAGATGCTTGATCAAATGATCATAGAATATAGGCTCATGTGTGTTGCAGGCAAGACTGAAGTTGAATCCTGCAAAACTTTAATGCAGTGTTTTACAGGAAATCTTGCTAGATGGTGGGAGCTTGAATCCTCTCCTGCGATGATTGGAAAAATGGAGAAGGAAATATTAAAAGATGAAAATGGGGATATTATGTTTCATCCAGATGGCACCCCTCAGAATAATATGATTGGTGCACTGACTGCAATGATGTAAGAACATTTTTGTGGTGTTGATATCACACTATCAGATAAACATGAAATGATTTTAATGAATCTGAAGTGTAGAAATATCAACCAGTTTGAAGACTTCCACAGAGACTAGATACATAGGATATATTTGGTTAAAGAACCAAAGAACATTCTGTGGAAACAAGTATACCTTGCAGCACTCCACTAGTAGAAAATGATGAAATTAATGACTAGGTGACTAAAAAATTTAGTCACCACAATCATTTCAAGTGAATTACTACTAAATTTGAGCTTTTTTAAGTGACTTAACTAAAAACGACTAACTTAAATGACTAATTTAATCTAGAGATAAAATATACGACTAGATAATAAGTGACTAAACTAAAAGCGACTAACATAAATGACTAATTTAGTCCAGGACAAAAATATATGACTAGATAATGACTAAGAAAAGAAAGGCGCATTATCAAATAAAGAGAACTAAAGGGAATAAATTTGCCCAAATGTAGACCTAGTGAGCAAAGTGGCTTTAATTATTGAATGTGCTTAATCACAAGATGAAGCATTATGCTCAGTGAAGATCAAGGCAAAGGCCTACACTTGACATCGATCATAAGAATTAGCAAAGAGTGTACAAACAAGCAAAGCAACAAGTAAAGGACTTCCCACTCTATATAGGAAAGGACTGGTTGAGTATAGGTCCAATTGCTTGATGTCCCTATGTTGGAATTTGAAAAAGACATATGAGGTGTTCAATTAGAGTTCGCCAAGCGTAGTTTACGAATTTTGAGCAAATTAATAACCTAACCACCATGTAGAGGAGAATAGATTTCCATGCAAGGGGAACACTAAACACATTGTATTTGATAATACTCTCACATAAGAAAATATAAGTCAAACATTCAATATGTTCATTCATCACAGGTTAGAATAACCTAGTCCACTCACACTTGAAAATAAAATAATGAGACTATAATTACACACATCAACCACAATAGTGAAAAAATAAAAAGAAAAAAATTATAAATAAAAGATGAATTAACCAAATACTAATCACATCATAGAAAAATGACAAGTTAAATGTCCACACCATTAATTTCTCTTCATTTATAACAACATTAGAAAACATACTAAAAAGAAATTACATAATTTTATCTTCATTTATAACAACACTACAAACCATACTAAGAGGTCACATAAATCTCACCAAAGTTGTGATTTCATAAACAACAACAAAAAATTCCCATACATTGAAAGAATTATGGACTACCACAACTCTATTCAAACTCCAATGCCAAATTCATATAACACTATTAATTCCACACCGAGTTGAAATTTGAATTTCAAATCAGCGCAATTTCACTTCCAAGTTGCAAGAGATTTGAAATGGAGGTTTTACTTGGAATCCTTGTTTATTTGCGGGAAGGAATTACGAGGGAAAACACAGATTCTAAAGATTTGAAATTAAGGTTAGGTTTTAGTTCGAATCCTTGTTTATTGTTCAGGAATTATGAGGGAAAACACACCGAGGGAAAAAACAGATTCAAAAAATTTGAAATCAAGGTTTTCGTTGGAATCCTTGTGTTTTCGTTCGTGGGGAAGGAATTATGAGGGAAAACAAACCAAAGGAAAATACAGATTCGAAATCGATATCTGATCATTATGAAGATGAGCATCATCGAATTCTCAATGGGGTGGATGCCATTTGCAATTAGTATGAAAAGTAACATTGACAAACAGAGAAACAGAGGGAGAATCATATCTCTGGAATGAAAACCTCTGTCAGGCTTTATACCGTTGTGCCATTAAGGCCGCAAAGCAGGTAAGTTTACCATACATTTCCCCTAGCTTGATTTTTAAAATGCCGGAAAAAACTGCTAAATTCAGTGGCTTTTTTGGTACCAGAAGAACAAGACAGTGGTCATGACCCTGAATGCTGAAATTTGATACACCAAGGCTAGATTGCATGAAGTGATTCCCAAGTTGCAGAAATTGGCTCAGAAAAAGGTCAGGATTACATATCCTTAATTTTATCCAAGTGCTATTCAGGGCTTTCTCATGGTTTCGTAGGTTTTCTCTTCAATTACTCGATGTTTTGATGATATAGCAACCTTTTCATTTTAATGTTGAATGTCAAAGTTCCAGGCAGCCCAGATTCGAGGCATTTTGGGACTTAGGATGAATTTGGTATTTCTATATTTAAATTCCATTTTTTGTATGACCATTTTCTTGCCAATAGGCTGGAGCCTTCTGCATGAAGCTCAAATCTAGCTAGTTAGAAGCTGAACTAAATGGAGTTTTAATAAAGCGTAACGATACACATTAGATGCACATTGTTTTGATTATCATACAGGGAAATTATTACATCAAATGACCTTGAAATTTTAGGATGGCTTTATCGGGGAAAAATGAGAGTGTATTCCTGATCTTGGCATGAATATGGTCCAATGAATAAGACATGGGAATGCATTTAAACTTAGTGTCTTACTCTCTTACCGACCAAGTTGAACCTGCAATGATATAGCTCCATATATTTTTAATTTTGAGATATCAGAGCCGAGGGATCAAACATAAATTCATGTTATTAGGCACCCACACACTCGTTGTTGAATTTTTTTTTAATCAATATACCTTCATGTTGCTTTGCTGTTAACAAGCTTCTCATGCAGTAGAGATACCAAATTCTTGAGGATGGTTGAAATGTGCTGGAAAATGAAAATCTCCATAGCCATGATGGTGAGAGGGAGAGTAGCCCAGCAAAGGGTGGTCTTCAACAAGCTGGACTAGGACTAGTTGGAGGGGAAGACAGATAATTTGGGCCACCAATATGTATTATGAACATCTTATCATTGAAATTAGGAAGTTGGTAATGGAAAGAGGGGAATTGGAGGGGGAAGGCGGCTTGCCAGGAAGGAAGAGGAGGAAAGTAAGTTGGATGCTACACAAGTCAATGTAGCTTCAGGGGCCAACCCTTGGGAGGTCAGCCCGCCCATCTTCATCAAACTTGGATCATGCTCTAATTACTAGCCTAACTATATTTTTGTAACAATGTTGTTTTTGGTTGTCAATAAAATCATGATGGCTGTAAATAAGTCCTTCTACTGTCTAGATAGTCCTGCTACTCATTTTGGTTGTCATATGATTTTTGAAATTCCCTTCTAGTCACAATATAAAATGACTTTGCTATTATTGTATTGAACTTAGAAGTTCTCAGACTGCTCTTCAGCAATTTTGGCAACCATGTTTCCTATGAGAGCACATAGTTCTTGGACATAACTTCTTCTTTTCTCACATTATTAATAGATTTAGCTAAATTACATAAAAAAATGTCAATGCTTTGGCATTTTAACAACAAAACCAAGAAAATGTAAGAAACAGTTTGGGGTCGACATGATCTAAATTAACAGTCCTTTAGTTGTTTATTTCATTTCTATCTTTCTCATCTAGTACCTTGACAAGAAACTTGAAATTAATCTACTCTATTCTCTTACAGTCTCAATATGGTCTGTGGATCTTGTAGGTATGGGATTGAGTGATTGACCTACAACTGCACACGAATTTACAACTAGAATCTTATACATTCTCAATTGATTTCATAACCAATACACAAGCAAAAAATCTCAAATAAGTACAACACCAAACTAAAACAACTAAGAAGCTCACAAGGAACTTTCTGAATAATAGTTTTCAGGCTCTGGATTTTGATCCAAAACCTAGTTCCCACCATGCTTGCATAAAAAGCTAATGATGCCTCAAGTAAACACCAATAAGGTTCAATCATAGCAGTGCTTGCAGCCCTTATAAGCTTATAGCCTGCAAAATCATGATAAGTTAAATAGTTATCCTCACAAATCTCTAAAATATGGCAATATATGTGGCAAAGGCTCTACCAACCTAATTATTTGTTTTCATGTATGCATGCCAGAGTAACTAGAATAGAATGTTACAAGAATGTATGCTGGAAAATGGCACTCAAACCTAAGAGAGCATATCAATTGTAAATTTTCTTAAATAGACAACGAATATCAACAGTAACTCCCCTGAGTTAGAGTCAATGTTGAGCCTGAATCTGCTTATACCTCTTAAAAACTATAATGGGAAATGATGCCAGAACAAACCAAGAAATAAGTAATAACTATAATTGAAGTGGACAATAATTTTATAAGAATTTATTTTGACTAAAATATGGAAATAGCATATCAAACAATGAAGTTTGGGAGCAACATCAAACTAAAGGAGAACAATGAAGGCTTATTCCCAAAGTACCCTCTCCTCATAGGTGCCTTCACATTACTGGTATTTTCGACAACATTAGTGTAGGAAGATGAAATGGATTTCCTCAATATGTAGCTTAGCATTTTAAAGTACACAACCCTCACAGAAAGATTTGCAATCATTTTAGATAGCAAAGGTTAGCTTGGACCTACTGCCACAATAAATTCATGAAGGAGAATGATTGCAGATGGGCTAGGGAATACAATTTGATTTATGTTAGAAAGAAACAAGAAGTAAACAGAGAGGATAACAAAAAAATTGCTTAAGTAGGTTCCAGAGCCTGTGCAAATCCATGTGACAAATAAGCTTGAAATGGATTATGGGACAATCATCTACAAAGGTGGAAAAATGCAGGTATCTTGGACAAATGGCTTGGATTTTGTGGCATGCTAGGGAAGCAAGGTTGCCACGAAGTTTTTGAAACTCATTTCACAATGGCTGACATATATCCAAAGCTAGCCCATAGTTTGGAAGAACCTGGAACCAAAAAACAAAAGCTGACCTAAGACTAGCACATGAGGGACAACATGACCCAAGGATGTTAGTTTGCCCATCTTCATCGAACTTGGATCATGCTCCTATATTTTTGGAACAATGTTGTTTTTGGTTGTCAATAAAATCATGATGGATATAAATAAGTCCTTCTAGTGTCTATATAGTCCTTCTACTCATTTTTGTTGTCATGTGATTTTTGAAATTCCAATGGATGGGTCTAGTCACAATATAAAACGACTTTTCTATTATTGTATATAACTTAGAAGTTCTCAGACTGCTCTTCAGCAAGTTTGGCAACCATGTTTCCTATGAGAGCATAGAGTGCCTGGACATAACTTTTTTTTTCACATTATTAATAGATTTAGCTAAATTACATAAAAAATGTCGATGCTTTGGCATTTTAACAACAAAGCCAAGAAATGTAAGAAATAAATTTGGGTCGGCATGATCTAAACTAACAGTCTTTTAGTTGTTTCTTTCATTTCCGTCTTTCTCATCCAGTACCTTGACAAAAAAATCGAAATTAATTTTTTTGTGCTCTTACAGTCTCAATATGGTATGTGGATCCTATAGGTAGGGGATTGAGTGAATGACCTACAACTGCACAAGAATTTATAATTAGAATATTATACATTCTCAATTGAGTTCATAACTGATACATAAGCAACAAATCTCAAATAAGTACAACACCAAATTAAAACAACTAGAAGCTCATAAGGAACTTTCTGACTAATAGTTTTTAGGCTTTGGATTTTAATCCAAAACCTAGTTCCCATTGTTGGCCTGTGAACGTATAGACATAGACATCATCTCATGCAGAGCTAATCTCAAGGCCATGGGGAAGGTAAGACAGTGTGGGAAGTTGCACGCAATCGGTAAGGTGAGTCAATGACCGCACGGCCCATGACGAAGCATCGGGCAACTCGAAAGACAGTAGCACGACTCAGCGGATCGCGTAGAGGACATTCTGTTGGCAAGCAAGTCGAAAGGAGAAGGCAGAGCCGACCCGTCGGAATTGCTGATGATAAAAAATAAGTTGACCAATCAGAGAGGCTCTGGGAGTGCAATTCCAATCTGTTGTGGGCTCATCGACCTGCTGAAAAGTCAGGTGGAGACCACCCATCTCGTGTCAGAGTATGAAGGTAAATGCGGTAAGTTAAAAGTCTAGCGTACGAAACTGGTACCGCACATTGGGCATGTGGCCTCTCACCTACCCAGTCGCCCTTATCCAATCTCTGTGTGCCACGTGTCCATCCGCTAACGTCCTCCTGACATCAACCCTCCAACTGTCACTGTCCACCTCACTCTAAAAGGAACCCTTCCCTTTGCGTTTTACTCTCGACCGTTGTTTTTTATCGTTCGCATTGTTACCAGCTGATCACTCGGGTAAAAGCAACAACTTATGTAGGTCTTTCCTCATGTTGCTCTTGTCGCCTAAGGTATTTAGTTGGTCCCCTGTTGTTTTCTTTTGCCGTGTTTCACTGATTATGGTTGATAAAATGAAGAAAACCACACTAGAGACCCCGCAAGTCCGAGAGGCCAGGACCACCTCTGGCCCTGACCCACTCATAGACTCCCAAGCCCAGCTCTGCGACCTCATTTACCCTTTTAATTTGGAAAATATGCAGTCTGAGCTCTTGGGGTATAATTGGCAGGGTGAAGATTTGTTTAGGGTGGTAGACTCAGGATTATATTTTCAAATTCCCCCATCAGTTCATCACTTTCTTGAATTCATAACCTGGCTTGCCAAAGCTTATATTGAGCATAAGGGTTTATTCCTTTCCGCACAGGGAACCAAGATACTCGAAATCACCCCCCAGCTAATTAGGAAAGCCCTATGTTACCCTCCTTCTCACGACTGCCTTGAGTTCATCGAGGTAACCCTCATGTGTCATTTCTCGAACCTTCCTCTCAAGAAATAGAGGTCCCTCCTAGAGCTAATTACCGCGTCTCATTTGTCTATTCTACCACCCATAGAGAAATTCCCTCTTTCTCTCTTCCTCGACACCATCCAACCAATCTTAGCTATTATCTCGAGTATGCTAGGGGTAGACAATGATGTTTGGGCAACTAATGCTTGTCTAGGATTTCTTGACCTCATGATGCAGCCTGGTGTTTTGCTTGATATTCCTGCTTTTCTGGCCTCAGTCATTCAAGCTCATTTCTAAGACGTATCAACTTCAAGTTGTTTCAGGTACTATTCTTTGGTGTTCTATTTGTTCCTATTCACACATGCAGACAAGTTTGAGGGCTTAGGCCTGGATAAGTTCTCTAAGCAAGGGGAAGAGCCAAAATCTGTGTTTGAGTGGACCCTTTCAGTTAGAAAACATCCCAGATGCAGGGGATACATGAAATTCATCACAGATGTCATGTCCAAGGCCTATGAAATTATACATGGTAACTCTTTGCCCAAGATTTTTCCTGAACAGAAAAAGCTGCTTCAGTTCAATGAGACAGACTGTGTTGGGGACTAGTATTTGTTAGAGAATCACATCGAAATCATGGGTTATGGTTTTGAGATTCCTCCTTTCCATCTACTAGCCTTCATGCCCACGAGAATATTTTCCCTCGAGTTCACCAGGCAAGTCCTGAGCGCATACCAAACTCATTTTGTGCCTACGAAGAAAGGTTATATCTTAAAGTTCCCGAGTGTAGTAGGGTTGTTTACTATCAACTCAAGGCATGCACTTCCTTTGGTCGAGGGGTTGCTTCAAATGATGAACTTCTTGCAAGGATGTGTATGGAATTATGACCCTAAGGGAGTTATTGCACAAATAAGGAAGAAGATTAAGTCTTCGACATATGAACATGAGCCTAGACCTCAAGTTGAATGGAAAGCTAACTCTGATTCATGGCCTTTGGATACAGAGATAGAGGCCGACTCCCCAATTTCCAAAGGAAGCTCCAAAGGAGACCATGCGTAAAATGAGGAGGCTCAGGACCACGAAAGTTATAGAATGGTACAAGATTTCATGGAAGTAGAAGAATAGGGCCACATCAGCAAAAATCCTAGGATAGAAGGACCTGAAGGATAGGTCATGGAACAACCTGAGGAGGTGGTCCCTGAGTATATAGACTAAGGTAAAGATAAGTCGGGGTTTCAAGTTTCTTTGGACACAACTTCTTCATAGGCGCCTTCAGCATACTCACAGATAGTTACCCCTGGGGAGGGTCCCTCGGAAAGAGACACAGGATCGGGAATGGACTGGCCTCTAGGGGAAAAGATCGAGGAGAAGAATCAGTCAACCAGAGAAAGGTTGAAGGAAAAACTAGCCTAGTATGTTGATAAACACCACACTGGCTTTTGGTGGCTCTCGACGTCGAAAATGACCGACTAGTGGTTGCAGTATAACACTCAACCGCTCATCCCTTACCCCCCAGTTCTAAGTACAAATCTCTGGAAATGATACTCGATTTGGCATCCATTCCATTGCTCGACAAGTTGAATCTCCATAAAGAAATTGGAGAAATGTTGCACAATGAGGTATTGAAGCACACTCTTGCTTTGGAAAAGGCCCATAATCGGCTAGATAAGATGATAGCTACCCTGAAAAGGGAAAGGGTGAACTCTAAAGCCCTCTCAAAGCAGCTGGCCGAGTATAAGGCAATGATAAAGAGGAAGGGAGCCGACCAGGAGACAGTTGTGCCGACCTTGCTCAGAAAGACAAAGATGGAAGTGCAAGAGTTGCGACAGAAGTTGAATATTCCTGGCTCAGAACACATTTAGACAGTTGAACTGGCCCAATTTGAAAAAGAAAAGAAATCTCTCTCATAAATACTCCTCTAGAAGGGCGAAGAGATAACTTATCTAAAAATAAGATTGGCCGAGTTACAACAAGTGTAGTATAGTCATGTTTGTCTCATCCTGATACTTGAGGAACCGCATAATCCCTTAGAGCACTTGACAAAGGCTCTGGCAGAGTTGAAGGTCTCAAAAGACAAAGCCTGAATAGTGGACAAATATTTAGAGGAAGTGAAGATTTCCTTGACTGAAAAGGAAAAGTTGATATTTTCTTTACAGAAGGAGATGGACGCGGCTCGCAGGGAGTCCCAGGATCTTAATAAATTAGTCAAGGACCTAAAGGCTCAACTTAAAGGTAACATGTCCTTGGTGGAGGCCAGGCAGATGATCTGGACTGATATGATAAAGGAGGTAAAAGATCATTGGGAATACATCACATTGGCTATTGATAATAAGAGAATTGTTCACGACTTCAAGGCACAATTGGATGTAGGTCGCATAGAGGGAAATGAGAATGTGCTGATCGCGCGGGGCTACATTCAGTTTATCAACGAAATCTCCACTGAGGAATTGGGAATGTGAAAAATGGTCGATCGTTTTTGGATGATGATGGAGATCATGAGAATGATACAGAAGGTAGATGCTCCAGAAAAGGCAACCGACTGTCTGGGGATAGTTTCCAGGGGAGTGGAAGCATTTGAAAACGAATGGAATAAAGTCATGGAGCTAGGATTACCAGCCTGTTGGGATTTTTTAGGTGTGTTGCTCCCTTGGGCAACATATGAGTAGAGAATGGTCGAAATCAAATGCAGAGCTGACTCAGCCCAGGAGAAGACATCTCGACTTAAGGCTGAAACCTTGGTGGCTTCTCTCTAAAACGAATTTATGTTACTGGCCAAGGTTAAACAGTTTTTCTCGGCCAACCTTGATTATTTTTAATTAACTCATCTCTATGCATTATTCGAAATCTTCAGCACTACGCGATTGCCTTCAGAAATAATGTGGCAGAGGTGTTATGAGCACACATATTTGCCAGTGGTGTCCACTTTGCAGCTGAGGATGCCCATGTCATCCCATCACTTCGGTTCATCCTCCACTCCGATGTGGCCACATACCTAAGGACCTTTTGCCACCCTGCGACGCCCCAGATGAGTGTTTCAGGATCCGGCCCGCGTGGCCTACAAATGTTTTGTTTCGTTTACTTTTTTAGTTATGCCGTTTAGTCAGTGAAATCATGATTTCACCGCTGTTGTTTTTATTTTTCATGTTATAGGAGTGATGCTCATAGCATGCTCTAGCTTTTGATCATGATGTATTTACAGGCCTATCAAGAAGGAATATCTGGACAAGAGCCTGTAGAAAACTCTATATGAAGGAAATTCAGACAGAAAGAAAGGGTTCTGGATTTTGTGGAAGTTTTGGGGTCATATTGTGTAATTTGTCATGTAAAAGCTATTTTGAGCTCTGAAATGCATATTCTGGAGAGCTATTTTTTTAAGGCTAATATAATATGACTTCGTCTCCAACTGGATTCCAATTGAATTGATGAAAAATATGTATGTTTTTCCCTTATGTTTATTTATAATTACCATTTCTCTATTTTCTATTCAAATGACTCATGTGTGAAAGATGCTGGATGTAAGTAGTGTAACTCATGAATTTGTATATGTTCTCGTGGAGGAAGGATGACACTCATGTGTTAAGCTATTACACAACCTTAATATTTCGTTCCATGAGACTCTGTAATCACTCATCTCTGACTTGCCATCTTTTCTTCCAAATTCTCGGAGAACTGGATTCTTACAATGATTAAGCCCATCTCTCCAGAATTCCCCTACTAAATTCTTCAAGTCATCTTTGCCTTATATCCGAAGATATATTCATTGGTTTTTTCCTTGGCCCATTTGAAGCATCACAGACGCATACAGCCTCCCGAACCATTATGAGTAAAAATTTTCTTGCATGAGCTAAATACCAAGAATCCTCATCATTCCTGAACCACTATTCTATGAATTCTTTGTAAAGACACTCTCAGAGGAATTTATAAGCGAATGTATCTAAATCCTCTGATCTTAAGATGTCCTAGGCATTGGTCCTTAGAAACTCAGGGCTGTCTCTAGAAGTTACAACACCCACCATGCTTGCATAAGAAGCTAATGATGCCTCAAGAAAACACCTAATAAGGTTCAATCACAATAGTGCTTGCAACCCTTATAGGCTTATAGCCTAAAAAATCATGATAAGTTAAGTATTTATTCTCACAAATCTCTAAAATATGGCAATATATGTGGCAAAGGATCTGGAAACCTAATTATTTGTTTTCATGTATGCATGCTAGAGTAACTAGAATAGAATGTTACAAGAATGCATGCTGGAAAATGGCACTCAAACCTAAGAGAGCATATCAATCATAAATTTTCTTAAATAGACAATGAATATAAACAATAATTCCCCTGAAGAAATAATTACCTTATTCCAAATTATAGGTGATAAGTTGGAGTCAATGTCGAGCCTGAATCTGCCTATACCTCTTAGAAACTATAATAGGAAATGATGCCAGAACAAAACAAGAAATAAGTAATAACTATAATTGAAGTGGATAATAATTTTATAAGAATTTATTCTAACTAAAATCTGGAAATAACATATCAAACAGTGAAGTTTGGGAGCAACGTCAAACTAAAGGAAAACAACGAAGGCTTGTTCCCAATGTACCCTCTCCTCGTAGGTGCCTTCACATTACTTGTATTTTCGACAACATTAGTGTAGGAAGATGAAATGGATTTCATCAAGCTATAGCTTGGCATTTTAAAGTACACAACCCTCTAGAAATATTTGCAATCATTTTAAACAACAAAGGTTAGCTTGGAACTACTGCCACCATAAATTCCCGAAGAAGAATTATTGTAGATTGGCTAGGGAACACAATTTGATTTACGTCAGAAAGCAACAGGAATTAGACACAAAGAGGATCAAGCAAAATTTTCTTAAGTAGGTTCCAGAGCCTGTGCAAATCCAAGTGACAAATGAAATTGAAATGGATTATGGGACAATCATCTACAGGGGTGGAAAAAATGCAGGTAACTTGGACAAATGGATTAGATTTTGTGGCATGCCAGGGAAGAAAGGTTGCCATGAAGTTTTTGAAACTCATTTTACAATGACTGACGTAGATCCAAATCTATCCCATAGTTTGGAAGAACTGGAACCAGAAAACAAAATCTTACCTAAGACTAGCCCATGAGGGACAACATGGCCCAAGGATGTTAGTCCACCCATCTTCATCAAACTTGGATCATGCTCTATGTACTATCCTAACTGTATTTTTGTAACAATGTTGTTTTTGGTTGTCAATAAAATCATGGTGGCTGTAAATAATTCCTTCTAGTGTCTAGATAGTCCTGCTACTCATTTGGTTGTCATGTGTTTTTGAAATTCCCATGGATGGGTCTAGTCACAATATAAAATGAATACGCTATATTGTATACAACTTAGAAGTTCTCAGACTGCTCTTCAGCAAGTTTGGCACCCATGTTTCCTATGAGAGCAGAGTGCCTAGACATAACTTCTTCTTTTTTTCACATTATTAATAGATCTCGCTAAATTACATAAAAATTGTCAATGCTTTCGTATTTTAACAACAAAGCCAAGAAATGTAAGAAACAGTTTGGGGTCGACATGATCTAAATTAACAGTCCTTTAGTCGTTTATTTCTTTTTTCGTCTTTTTGTATTGGTTAAAAAGTTGTGGTGACCAATCATCAATCTAAAGTTAAAAAATTCACGAAGTATGTGTCCATGCATAATCGGCCTACCAAACCCACGAGAGAGTATAAATTCTACAGGATGAATAGACTGGCCATGACTCACAATGCTAGTGTGGATGCAGCTGCTATGATCACCACACTGCTCTGTTTGGTTTTCTTCATCCAGCTCTATGCAATTTTCTTCACACGTCCCTGTTGGTATCTATTGCCATTGTTGGGAAAACATTTGAGTAAGGAGAAATAATAATATCAGGACTGTGAATCTTCAAACCAGAGAGAACATGAAGAAAGCGATCAGAGATGGATTGGTGCAGAGGAAGGATAATTGATAAAATTAGTTATGTGATGTGATGGGGTTTAACATTTAGAAAAGGCATTGATTACAGTAATAGAAACAATAATAATGGTGGATCTCCAGAGTTGAAGAAACCATGGTTCTCTTGGATTTTGCTGGAGTAGATCTTCATGGGAAAATACAGATCCATAGTTGAAGAATTGATTGCAGGGGCTTCAACAGCGTGGACACTAGATTGGCTTGGGTACAGGAAGGTCAATGTGAATACAATGTTTTTGAGGAAGCTTGGATCAACACTAGTACAAGAAGGCCAATGTGAATACATTCCTGCGGAGGAGGAATAATTGAGAAGGTTAGTTGTGTGAAGGTGTCAACTCATAAAATTAGTTGTGTGATGTTGTTTGGTTAATGATCAAACAAATAGGTACAGTATGATTACAATTGGCTTCTTTATTCTCTCACTTTTCTCACAGTGGCCAGTCTCTTTATGCTTAGAGGATTGCAATCAAATTCATCTAACATTTGACAATGCCTTGAACAAAACTTGCTACTAAACCCAGAATTCAAGTAGAATTTCATGCCCAATCTACTATTACATTATTAGAAGTCATTGAAGAGCTATTTTCTGAACATTACTCAATTCTAGTTAACATTTCACAGCACTAACAACATCTCTACTTGTAGCAAAAATAGTGATAATGAATGGCGGGATGGCTAGGGGTAATAACGTGGCCATTCATATCATTGTAAACAAGCCACAAAATTCAATCCCTAAAACCAACAGATCTTCCTCCCATGCATGCTCTACGTGAAGAAAACATGCTCTGCACTTCATCAACCATCCTTGTTTAGCTACTAGAAGCTTCTCACATTGGAACTTTAATGATGATAGTTTATTTTTTTTAAATGGACCTTCTAATTCTTTGTAAACAGGAATAACCAATCATATTTGTAGCACCACATCCTAGGATGAAATCAGAACTACTCTATAGATATGAAATACCAAGTTCATAAGAATACATATCTTCATCATTGTACTGTTGGAAAGACTACCTCAAATTGCACATTTGACAATGCCTTGAAAAACACTTGCTACTAAACCCAGAATTCAAGTAGCATTTCATGCCCAATTTTCTATTGCATTATTAAAAGTCATTGAAGAGCTATTTTATGAACATTATTCAAGTCTAGTTAACATTTCACAACACTGACATCTCTACTTGTATCGAAATAGTGATAATGAATGACAGGATGGCTAGGGGAAATAGCGTGGCCATTCATACAATTGTCAAGAAGTTAGGGGGTTCAATCCCTAACACCAATAGATCTTCCTCCCATGCCTTCTTTACATGAAAACAACATGCTCTGCACCTCATCAACCATCCTTGTTTAGCTGCTAGAAGATTTTCACATTGGCATTTTAATGATGGGAGTTTCTTTCTTCTAAATGCACCTTTGAATTATTTGTCAATAGGAATAACCAATCATATTTGTAGAGCCACCTCCTAGGCTGAAATCAAAACTACTCCATAGAGATGAATACCAAGTTCAGAAGAATACACATCTTCATCATTGTAATGTTGGAAAGAGTCAAGACTATCTTAAATTGCACATTTGACAATGCCTTGAACAACACTTGCTACTGAACCCAGAATTCAAGTAGCATTTCCTGCCCAATATGCTATTGCATTATTAGAAGTCATTGAAGAGATATTTTCTAAACATTACTCAAGTCTATTTAACATTTCACAACACTAACAACATCTCTACTTTTAGCAAAATAGTGATAATGAATGAGAGGATGGCTAGGGGTAATATTGTGGCCATTCATATAATTTTCAACAAGCCATGAGATTCAATCCCTGATACCTATAGATCTTCCTCCCATGCCTGATATACGTGAAGACGACATGCTCTGCATCTCATCAACCATCCTTGTTTAGCTACTAGAAGCTTCTCACATTGGCATTTTAATGATGGAAGTTTCTTTTTTCTAAATGGACCTTTGAATTCTTTGTCAACAGGAATAACCAATCAGATTTGTAGCACAACCTCCTAGGCTGAAATCAGAACTACTCCATAGAGATTAAATACCAAGTTTAGAAGAATACATATCTTCATCATTTTAGTGTTGGCAAGACTATCTCAAATTGCACATTTGACAATGCTTTGAACAACACTTACTATTGAAGCTAGAATTCAAGTAGCATTTCATGCCCAATATGCTATTGCATTATTAGAAGTCATTGAAGAGCTATTTTCTGAACATTACTCAAGTCTAGTTAACATTTCACAGCACTAACAACATATCTACTTGTAGCCAAAAAGTGATAATGAATGACAGGATGACTAGGATTAATAGCATGTCCATTCATATAATTGTCAACAAGCCACGGGATTCAATCCCTGACACCAACATATATTCCTCCCATGCCTACTCTACATGAAGATACACTTTAGGCTCTCATGTAATCCCCTTTAATTTGGTTAATTTAGGGTCACATATTTCTACTTACAGTCACTGGTTTGTTTGCTGTGGTTGAGTATTTATGCTTGTTCAGAGTCCTAGCAAGGTTATGAGATGTCAACTTTGCTTTTGAATATTTTATGTTTAGGCCTTTGAATGCTATGGTTAGTAGACTCTGTGACTTGGTTATTTAGTGGCTTTAAGATACAACTGTGTATCAGATTTGTTTGTTTAATGAAAATATGCTTCACAGTGATAAAATCAACAACATGGGAGCAGTATATGTCTACATCAAAGATAAAATGTGATTGTATAAAATGCACGTAATAATACATGAATTGTTTTCAATGTCATGAAGTCAAGATACATACCAAGAAAGACAACTCCTCATCCTACCAGTTCACAAATGCCCCAACATCTATATTCTTGTACACACATGCTCGAACCTTAGTGGCTAAATCCTGGACAAAATCACCTTGGGTTTCCACATCAGATTTGACCTGACAGACTAGGAATATGTCAGATAAGGTATTAATCTTCATGCATAATTTTACATCTCTCTTATCATGCAGTTCGAGCTTCAAAAGACATAAATGAAAATTTCTCCTTGAAACTCATGCTGACAGATCTGCTTTTGTTTCTTGAAAAATGGGTTATCAGACAAGGATTAAATGTCTGGAAATGCATGCAACCAGACCACCTTTTCAGCCTAGAAATCTGTGCTAGAAAACTCTACCTGTTCCTTCTCAGAATTTGTTCTTCTCTTCCAGCATGAAAGGTTTAAAAGATCACTGCCAAAGCCTTCTTCCATGGCCAAAAGCACCACCTCCAGGTAAGAAGGGCACACTAGCAGATTACAATCGCAGCCTTGCACATCAATCTAACCTACAGAAAGGAAGAAAATGACGGAAGCCTAAATCTGTCATGGGCCTTTTCTCCCTTTCTTGCAAAGAACTTTCTACTTGGCCTATGGGGGTTTTCCTCCACATTAGTTTCATTTGCAGTTCAATAGTCCTCCACCTTTTATAGTCTGTCTTACTGATAACTTTCTAATACAATATTATAGGGAATACTTTAGAAAGCTATGGATTCATCTTTTCTTCAAAGAAATAACAATAAAACATCAACAAAAGTCTATGTCTCTTAGGTTGGAGTGCTCTTCTATATGGTCCCTTTTGGAAATCGTCAATCTTGCCAAGTGTCATCATACTATAGGGTGTATCTCATTTAGTGGTTGAGTTGTGGAGATGTGGTGTCGATATCTCTTGTAAAGTGGAGCACTGCCCTATTCTTGGTTTCTTGTGCCATTAACTGGTCTCCTTTTCCAAATGTCATCCTTACAACGTCCATGCCCACCCTTAGAATGAATTTTCCTTCCTAAAATCTGCTCTAATAACTTCATTTCACCCTTGGCTAGGTGCTCTCCAAAGTGGATTCATTTTCTAACAGTCAAATCTTTAAAGCATCCAAATCTCCCTTGGAAGGCAACGCTCCTGTATGAATGTGCAATAATTTATCAATAAAGGGTTTGACATGCCATGTGTTAACTTCCTATAGAGGGTGTTGTTCAAAAAAATTTGGGATGTAAAGGGGTAGTCAATCAGCTATTAAAAGAGAAAACCAAACCTGGAGTGATTATGCAAAACTTTTGGATGTACAAGAGTAGTCAATCAGCTAGTAAAAGACCATAGTCGCTAACATCCTCCTTCGACAAACTGTATGAGGCATATTCAAATACCAGACTACACTAGCTTATAAATTTTCCCTTTTAAGTAGCACTATCTACTTAATTCATATACCACACACTTCACAGTCTGTGCTGGAATTCTGCAAAGATTTTGTTTTTGAAAATTCAAAAAACAATAACCACACTAAATATGAATCTCCCTTTCCTTCAAAAGTCTCCCATCTACAATTTCAATGAAAGCCATTCTACCAAGTAACAAGGATAACAACTTTAGAGTACAGAACTTCTTGACAAGTAATAAGGTTGTGATTGCAACCATTGATTGATCAGTTGCAGCAAATAAGGGGACATCTAATGCATGTCAGACCCTACAAAATAATACATCAAAATTTTTTAAACCATATTGTCCAGGAATCTTTGTCTTTTCACCTATTGAATGTTTTGGAAAATGATCTTCGATGTTTGTATCTCCTTTTTGCCTTTTCGAATGGCTAGTGTTATTCCCAACCCTTGAACTTTTGTTGCTACCACTTCTTTTTAGCAGCCATAGTGTTGTTTGTTGTAACTGAAGCACTGTAAGCATGCTCACAGCTATTAGTGCAACCTTTTCCTAGTTTCAGTATTCTCTGCAAGGAATATAATAAAATATTACCATTCAAACCTCCTCAACAACTCTATACTAAAGATAGCAATAGGATGTTGAGATCCATTTTCTACTCCAAGAAAAATCATGAAAATATTTTAGAAAAAGACTAAAATAATTCTCTCAAGCAACCAACTCCATGATACAAGTCAGCAATAACATGATAATGGAGTTGGTTTTGAAACAATCCTCCAAAAATGGCACCATGAAGTACGGTTCCTCCTCCAAGTGGTTGACCATGTATCTACCTTCAAGAACAATGAATGAATCCTCCTTAGAATCATGTGTGGCCTCCTCCATAGTGGATTCCTTCTTCAAACCTTGAATGAATGCACAAATACCATGCAAAAATCCAGTAAAGTGGCACTTGTGGCATCATGAGTAGAACTTTCCATCAATATTCAATGCAGAAGGCTCCATTTGGAAAATCCCAAGGTAGAAGTACAATCTACAAAGGAGAAGACAAAGTAATTATCAATGAGTGGACATCCTCATCATAATAGCTTGGAAATGTGTGCAAGATGACTTCCCCTCACCCATTGACTAACAAATTCCTCAAAGGAGTAATGACCCTTGAAATATTTGTTGAAATTGTGAGTGCCTTATAATCATATATCTGGCCAACATATCAATTGTTTTACTTGATGAACAGATCTAAAAAAGGTGTTTGAATTATCGCTAGAGATGTAAGTGAGACTTGAACAATGAAATAGATCTGAGAGAAAGTCATATCTTCTCCTCATAGGTAGAAAAATTGATCACTCAACACTCAGAAGGCATGTGTGACTAATACTATATAATATTTCATGTTACCTTATTTTTTCTAACTGCTGAGTATAGCTTGTTGACAATTATCAGCTATTCACTAGTGGCTTGGCCTCTTCAAGTATGTAAAAACACATCAAACTGTCCTCAAATACTTGCTACAGGTTGTATAAATTTGTTGAATTGTAAGCAGTGATGTGTTGAGCTAGAAACAACCCCCCTACACTATTTTAATTCCCACATTCGATGAAGTTAAGGTAGTATGGGGCTTCTTCATTTTATTTTGGATTTATTAGCCTACATGAACTTTGCTTGCTTTTATTTTTTCTACTTTGAATTTTTTCATGAAATTTTCTTTAGTTATTTTTGTCAGAACTCATTAGGCACTAGAAGATGTGCATCAATCTTGTCCTTCCATGCTTGAGAGTTAGTTTTGTCTATAGAAAATTTCCAAAATTTGTCCAAAACTCTCTTTTCACAGCATGCAGAAACTTACTTATCTAGTCCATTCTATGTTTTGGGTGAAGGAGTCATACTTCTCAATTTTGAGAGAGATTCATTTTACACCAAGGCAACCAGACATGCTTCCTTAGCAGTCAGGTTGGTCATGAATTCCTATTCTGGAAAATGGACTTGATGTTATTATCATGTGGCATACCTATTATCTATTGCACCATTTTACACAACTGACTCCAGCTTCACAGTTTCTACTTCTTTGTCTATAACTTGCTTTGACATGTCCTTTACTGAAGTTTATATCTGCCGCTCTCCAACACCTTTCTGTGACCTTCCTACTTTCTCCAAGTCGCCAGACAGTGTGGGTATTCTAATTGATGTTACAGGAGAGGTACACTAGCAACCATTTGCTTCTTGGATGTTGAAATTGCTGAATAGATGCCTTGTCGAAACAAGGCTTCAAGTATAAGGCCTTATTAGCTCATCGTTCATGTCTACATCTTGTAGTTTACTTACTTAAGGAGACAGTACATTACAAAGGCCTTTTTTCAACTTTATACATTTAGCATCATCATCACTGGACGTAGAAATAATTCCTATCAAGAAGCTTGTACATTCAATGGACCACTATTTATGATTTGACCATGGGTGCTTTCCTTCATCCTTGTTACACAGTAATTTGTCACCATCCCTACCATTCCCCATCCCGCACAATGGAGGACCCATTTTGTGACCTGTGAACATTGTTATGCCTTGAAAACATCATCAATGCGTTCCTCTAAGCATGAGCTTCAATTTCCCTAAAGACATCTCCTTGAAAAAAATCATAAAAACATCTCCTTTTGCATTGGCGCGGGCAGACAGTTCACCACTCGCGCCAATGGGGAAAATCCTACAAAGAGGCTGTGCCAACTGGCGCTCTTTCCCAGAGCAGTAGTCGCGCCAGCCAATTTAAGGAGTTTTTTTAAAATAAAGATGGCGGAATTTGTGTTTCAACAAACTTAGAAACCATTGCCTATCTTGAGTTGGGAGGTTTGGCTGCGGGAGTTCTATGGAAGGGAAGTGGTTTTGCCACCTCCCATGGAACCTTCCTTGTTGATAGGGCCAATCCCACAATAATAGGGATCCCAACTCCCTCCTTCCCCATCTATAAAATCCTGCTCAATTCCATGGCAAGCTAGTCTTGAAGTGCATAAGCTTTGAATCTCCAAATTCCCAAGAGCCTTTGTGCTGTAAGAGCCCTCTTTCTTCCCTTAAGGCCGACTCAAGTAAGGAGACTATCATCGAGAGACTCAGGATAGGTTTTCCCTTTCCCTGGCAAGCTTTGCGAGACGTGAACGACTGGAGACCCATCCGAAGGAGACCACGATGTCAGAACATTGGTTGTAATCTCTTTCGATTGTTATTTAATGAATGATTACGATTATGGTTCCATTTTGTTTTCGATTATGTTAATATGAGTAGTATCCTTTCTGACTGATATTTAGTTGCGTATGCCGGATTTTATGCTTGTATCTGTTTGTTTCTTACACGTGCAGGTATCCATCCATAGAGATCGTAGAGGATCGTGATCTGCCGAGGTTGAGGAATGGGAACGCTCTCTTCTTCAAATCGTAGCATTGGATTCCAGGTAGGCCTCCATCTTTGGCCTTTTCATGTCGTAACTAGGAACTTGCGTCGTAACATTTCGTGATTGTTGCTAGACCCCTGTTGGGATAGTAGGGATCGCCTCTGTCCACAGAGGGGATTTACCTCCTCAAAAATTTGGCGACTCCACTGGGGACTATCCAGATTTCACTGTCTCGTTTGATTGTTTTATGTTTTTCCTTGCTTGATGAGCCTTCTGGGTTGGGTTCTTTTGCTGTTTTTTACTTCTTGGTTTGCTTAGTATGCATTGATCTGCTTCTGGAGTAGTTCTTTTTTGTTTTGGCTGAGAAACTCGACTGGCGCGTTTTTTAGCCCTACAGTCGCGCCAATTGGTGCATGTTGCTTTTGTTTAGCCCGCGCCAATTACTTTCTGGCGCCAGTTGCAACCTTACAGTCGCGCCACTCCTGTAAGGTTTTTGAGTTTCCTCATTTTTGAGCTCTCTGGTTTTGGTCAGTGCTTTTCTTCTTGATTTTCCGACTACCTGAGTGTGTTGGAGTCCTGTTTGACTGGGAATTCACCTCTCTCCTTTGGTTGTTTGCTTTTATCTATCGATTTCATGTTTTGAGCCCTAGGGCATCTAGTGGCTTAGTGTATCGAGCCCTCCTTGGGAGTTTTGGTGTCTCGTTTGTCCGGTCGACTTTCTGATTGCTCCTCCACATCCTCTTCGTAGTTGTTCATTGTTTTGTTGCGATTTTTGGGTGATTGTTCATTCCTTCATTCAAATTTCGTTTGGTCTTGCTTTGGGCCTAGATCACACGGTCCATTGGAGCCTTTGAGTCTTTTCTTAGTTTTGAGAGACTTTGGTCGATTTGAGATCTGATTGCTTGTGTTGTTGAGTGAAATTTGTTTGTTTTTCTCCCTCAATATCGTTTCTCAAGTTGTTCCGTTTGTTTTCAAGTTTGTTTAGTGCATATTGGCTATCAAACGTTGAAAATTTTTAAAAAAAATCTCTTTTGTTTTGATTAATTAGTGCAAATTGTAATCTTTTCGATTTTGCTAGTGCTTAATGATTTGAATGAAAAGTTTTCAATTTCATTAGTTGCATTAGAGATCTCATTGTTTGTCTTCCGATCATTTCGTTTGTGTAAAAGCTCTCAACTCTTCTGTAACTAGTTTTCATCGAACGAAATGTTGGACTGTGGCATGTAGCTTTGCATTTAAGAGTCTTTTAAGACATTACATACGATAGGGCCTGAAAATTGAAACCTAATTGAAGATCAACTTTAAAATCTATCCAATTAACCTAAGGCAGCATTGAAATCTAACGAAACATATTTAGAGGTCTAGGCTAGAGACGTGTTCCGGCGTCTTTAAACCTAGCAGCTGTCGTTCACCTTTTGGCTTTAGACAGCGCTAGTACGAACTTTTTCTCCCCGTACCGTCGCGTATATAAAGGGAGACCCCTCTAGGTTTTCAATCCTTTTTTTACAGGAAGCCGAGTCTGCCACCCTATACCTATGATACACCGAACACAGCATTCGGGGAGATTGCCTGCACGTACGGAAAGTCCTTGGTCGATTTCTGTTTCATTATTGAAACCAAGGTGTATATTGCAGTTCACGGATATTTGGTACACCCTTTGTGCCTAGTTTTTCCTGAGCAGTCATTTGGTCTTTTTTGACTCCCTAAACTTGAAAAGACCATCGAGCGCTTGTCCTTTCACGCTTGTATCAAATCTGAAAGAGATAGAGTCATCTTTCTATTGTTTCTCGACTCTTAAAATATGAAACGATAGAATTTCTTACTTTTCAATGTGGTAAAATTAATCACCCACGATTACACGCCCGCTTAGATATTTCTTGTTGACCATTTGATCGTGTGTATTAACTCGTTTTCAGCCCGTGTGTGTGTTTGCTTCTTTTTCTTTGGTCTTTTGCCACAATGGCGGAACCTTCGGTTTCGTCTACTGGTAGTCCTTACACGGACGATTCTTCAGAGGCTTCCCAATCCTCTGTTGAACCATAGCAGCCTGTTGTTTCCGAGTTCCCCGACGGGGGACCGGTTCTCGCTGAGCAACCCTTTGGAGGACCAGTTGAGTTCAATTGGCCCTTTTCGAACCCTATGTCTGAATTGAGATTAGGAGCTGATTTCCTTTCTCTTACATCGGGTTCGCCTTTTGTTGCTGCTATTTTTCCTCCTAGTCCTCGCCGTCTCTTGCGTGATTTAACGACAGGATCAACCATGAGTGATTCTGGTGAGGAAATCTCAATGTTCGGTGAAGACTATCAGCTCTTCCCGCGTAGATTGTTTGAGGGAGACAACTCTGAGCTGGCTAACATGTCAACATCCAATACTTCTTTACCACAGGGATACAGATCTCTGGGTCAGATCATTTCAGCTGCAGCCTCTATGGGAATATCATCTCCTGCTTCGAGGCCAGCTGCTACTACACCCGGGGTGTCTCCTCAGACGCCCGTCACTTCTGTTCCCGTCCGGCCCACTGTCTGTGTGGCCGCCTCTTCTCCTGTTGTCTCAGCATCTGCTACTAGGGCTGGGCCAACTCCTGAAGATGTTTATCTAGCCACTGCTATACCGGAGAACATCTCTTCGGAGGAGTATCGGTTGTCTTTGCAACAGCCGAACGCCGAGGTTGGACCGTCCTCCCAAGATCCCTACCGATCTTACTTTTCGCATTATGCACAGGATGGTACTCCCGTGTATGCTTTCCCAGGTCAGTATGACGAGCACGGGGAGATCTTGCGTCTACCCGCTCCTGAGGCTTATCTCTATGCTCAAGGTTTACCGTATAACCAGGCTTATAACCCGCAGGGACAACCTTTCCAAGGCCAACCTATGGGCCAACCTGGCTATTTTTATGATCCACAGGGACAGCCCATCCAAGGTTACCCTGTCGGCCAACAAGGGCCATCGTACGGTCCGCAAGGACAGTATTATAGCCCTTCAGGTCAACCTGTTCAGCCTCAGCCGGGGTATCAACCGGGACCGGTCTATGGTCCTGGGGGGCAAATCCAGCCTTCTTTACCGATGCAACCGCAGTATCCTGTTGTTTCTAACATTGCATATCAGCCAGGACCATCCTATGGTTCTGCCTCAGGTCAAACCGGTTTCCAGCAAGCACCTGGTCATGTTCCACCACCGGGCCAACCGTTTCATCCGGTACAACCCGGTGTCCCGCCTCCAGGCCAACCAGTCCATCCGGTACAACCTGGGGCTCACTTACAACCAGGTCAGCCTGCGCAACCGGCGCCGCCTGTCTATCCGGGTCAGCCTGGTCATTCAGGTCAGCCCTCACATCCGGGTCAACCTGTTCACTCAGGTCATCCCTCTCAGTCGGGTCAACCTATTCATTCAGGGCAGCCCGCTCATTCCATTAACCCTGCACAGCAGCCGGTTCATTCAATGCTGCAACCAAATCAACAGTTGCGCCCTACTTATCAGGCTCCACAGGGTTCCACTTTTCAGCAGCCTACTCATCCTCAGGGTGGTTATTCTCCTCATGGTCAGTCTCAGCCGAACTATAACCACCCCAGAGGCTCTCAGTATTATCCTCCCCCACCTGGTTCTACCTACACTCAGCAGCCAAATCCAAACGCTGCTTATTCAGGGCCGACGCATAATCAGGGTCCGTACCCTGGTTATCAAGCCCCATGCTATGGTTACCAGCATCCAAATCAGTCTGGTTATACGACCTACGCCCCCTACAGTCAGAATCCTACAGGACAGAACCCGTGGGGGCAAGGATATTCACAACCATCGTGGAGTATGGGTACCAGACCTCATCCTGGGCCTGACATAGCAGTTAATCCTCCATTGCCATTCCTGGCTACCTTGGAGCTGCCGAATGTTTCAAAGTTGACCAATGATCCGATTTTACATAATCCGTATTGGCCTCCGGTTCCCACCAAGATACCAGGTGATTGCCCCAAGTTTGAGGGAAAAGCTGGGGAGGACCCCCAGGCGCATGTGATGACGTATCATCTTTGGTGTTCGTCTAACTCTTGGGTCGACGATTCGATTCACCTGCGCCTCTTCCAGCGTACTTTAACTGGAGCTACTGCTAAGTGGTACATAGAGTTATCCCGTGGAATTTTTCAAGATTTCAACTCTTTAGCCATGGCTTTCCTCACGCATTTCCAGTTACCGGTTCGGTATGAAGCCGGGACGCACCTCCTGACTTCCCTGAAGCAGGATAAAGCCACTCACATCTCAGATCACATTCATGAGTGGCGGCTCCGTCGTAGACTGATCAAGTTTCACATACCTGATCAGATCTCACTAGTTCACCACCTCCTTTGTGAATAAAATCGCTCAGGATATCGCGATGGGAGCGTGCGTGACAGAGGAACAAGCCATCGTGCGTGCCCAGTACCTGGATCTTGCCTATTCACATTCCGGCACGCTTTATGACATCTTGACTGATGCTCCACGGCCCGGAACCACTAAGGCTCCGCCCACCCCTGCGGTGGATGGTGTCATTGGTTCTGTCTCTCATAATTCGAAGAAATCTTCGAATGGGAAGCAGAAGGCTAATTCTTCCAACAATACCTCTGCTAATCCCGCCTCATCCGATTCTGGTAAAAACGCCGAGGTGAATGCCGTTCAAGCCAATCCTGCGGACAAATCCTCCAAGGGGAAGAAGAAGGGAAAAGGCAAATCTAAATCTGATGCCCCGAAACCAGAATCTAAATCTCGTACTGAGGATGGCTCCCAACGTAAACCGAAGTACCCTTGCCTCATCTGTGAAGGGGACCATTATACTAAGGATTGTCCACGACGATCCGAGGTTAGTCAACTTCTTAAAGGCCCTAAAGGGACTCCGGCTGTTTTGAAAGAGCCATTTCCATCTCAGCAGACCCAGATGGTCGAACAGTCGTCACCATCTGCACCGTTTGGGTCTCAGGTTTTCATGATGAAGACTATTGCACCTATCTCTGTCGCTACGCGGTCGAAGGATTACAACGAACCACGGCAGGCACCCGGGAAGGCAGTTGCGGATGGCCCGCCTCCCCCACCTGTCTCCGGTCCATTGGAAATCGAGAAGCCTTCTCTTGAACCCGTTGTGAAGCCACCTCCCAAAGGTGTCCTTCGAAGATCTTCTTATAATCCAAACGCTCGTGCCGCTCAACATTACAGTATTGTTGAGGACCTGGCACAGGCGCCATGTGCTATGTCTACACTTGAGGTTCTTCAAAGTTGTCCTTCACAACGGAAGGCTTTACTGTCTGCGATCGGGAGCATTGATCCCGCCGACTCGAGTCTTCTCACCTTCGATCTGGAGAATTTTACTCCCCGGCTTCCACATCAAATTGCTTTGGTTATTCAAGTCGGGATTAACGGTCTGAACATTCATAGGGCTGTCGTAGATGAGGGTGCATCTACCTGCGTTATGTCCTCCACTTGCTGGAAGGCCATCGGCTCTCCAGCCTTGTCGTCGTCTCCCAATGCCCTTGAGGCATTTGATGGTCGGGAATCTAAACCCCTGGGTGTTCTCGAGAGTCTAGCGATCACATTACAGGGAAAAACTGTCAACGTAGAAGTGGAAGTAGTTGACGCTAAACTCAACTACAATATACTTCTTGGCCGTAGCTGGACCCATGCCATGCTCTGCGTGCCGTCCACCGTCTTTCGATTCATTAAGTTCCCTCACGAGGGCAAGATTGTCACAGTGGATCAGTTGTCATTTTTCACCTCTAACTCTGAGAACAATGTGCCATACGTGGATCAAATTCTGAATCCCCCAGACAGTGTAGGACCTGGTCTCTTCAAAGACCCAGTCCTCATGGGTATCTTTCCTACACCGCCACCGCATACCGCTCAAGTCAACATGTTGTCCAGGTCTGATGACCCCTGGCTCATTCCTACACCTGAGCAGGTATATGAGTTTGGAGAATCCATGCCTTTAACGCTAGTAGAGATCACCTACTGTGAGATTGTTGCTGCATCGGATCCTCCGCCTCCTCAGCATGCTCCTTTGAGCATGGCTCTCGACGTCTACTCCCAATCCCCCTGGCTTGGTCATGCTGATTCACCTGATCTTCTCAAAGAGACTTTTCCTTCCGATGAGGCTATCATTGAAACTATGTCTCTTGAGGAGCTGCCTTGGGGCGATGGACATCATCGCTCCTCATTTATGCCTAGCTTGGGGGCAATGACTGATTGTCTGGAGCGTTATGATACTCAGGTTCCTTCCCCTCCTCTTCAAACACCTATCTTGATGCATGAGGTTTTTTCGGAGGGTAATCTGAGTAACATTACTCAAACTATTCCAATCAACATCTCCGTTAAACCGGGGATTGTTGAGAATATTCATGTGGGTGTGACTTGGTCTCTCGATGAGATTTAAGTCTATAAAGAGCTTTTCAAAGAATTCAGAGATGTTTTTGCATGGTCTTACGAGGAAATGCCGGGGATTGATCCCAGTATCGTAGTACACGAGATTCCAACCTATCCAGGTGCGAAACCCGTGCGCCAACGCTTATGCCCCATGCATCCTCGAAAAGCTGCTGCCATCAAGGCAGAAGTTGAAAAACTTCTGAACGTGGGTTTTATTTATCCCATCCCCCTCACAGAATGGGTGTCTAACATTGTCCCTGATGATAAAAAGAAGGGTACGATTAGAGTCTGTGTGGATTATCGCGACATCAATCGCGCCTGTCCAAAGGATAATTATCCCACTCCGTTTATAGACCAGATCATCGATGAATGTGCTGGGAGTGAGATCTATTCTTTAATGGACGGTTTCTCAGGATATAACCAAATCAATATTGCACCTGAGGATCAACACAAGACCACATTCATCTGTCCGTGGGGTACTTTCGCGTACAAAAAACTCCTATTCGGCTTGAAGAACGCTGAAGCCACTTTTCAGTGTGCGATGTCCTACGCTTTTCATGACATTCGCCATATCGTTTAGCCCTATCTGGACGACTTGCCAGCCCATTCGGGTAAGCGAGAGGACCATCCTGAGCATCTCCGCCAGATCTTTCTTCGTTGCAGGCGCTATAATATCAGGCTCAATACTCATAAATGCGTCTTCTGCGTTGATTCTGGCCGTCTTTTAGGATTCATAGTCTCGAAAGACGGAATTCGCCTTGACCCTTTAAAGGTCGAGGCCATTGTAAATCTCCCATCACCCTCCTCACTGTATCAGTTATAGAGTCTGCAAGGGAAAGCGAATTTTCTTCGGCGCTTTATCCCGAATTATGCTGAGGTGGCCAAAGGATTCACTCGTGTGTTAAAGAAAAACGTTCCCTTTCACTGGGACGAAATTGCTCAAGAATCCTTTGAGAAGCTGAAGACGTTGCTTGTCAATGCTCCGTTGCTTCGTCCTCCGGACTACCACCGCGACTTCACTTTATATCTAGCCGCCGCATTTAGCACCATAGCAATGGTCTTGGTGCAGGATGACGATCACGGTGATGAACATGTTGTTTATTACCTGTCTCAGAACCTTCTCAACCCGGAGACACGTTATGCACATGTCGAGAAGTTGGCATTAGCAGCAGTACACGCTATACAACGCTTTCACCATTACATCCTTTTGCGCACGATAACAGTGGTTTCAGACTGCAACCCTATGACGTATATTCTTTCTAGACAATTACTAGGGGGCAAGTACTCCAAATGGATTGTGATCCTGCAGGAGTTTGACTTGGAGTTCACTACTGCTAAGTCAACTAAATCACTGGTCTTCACGGATTTGATATGTTCTCTCCCTACAGACTTTGTTCCCTTACACTCTGAAGACCATATACCAGATGAAACACTTTTCCTCATCAGTACTCGTGACCCTTGGTACGGTGACATAATAGTGTATCTTCAGACCTCAACATTTCGGTCTGAGTTGGATAAAGCTGCCCGCCGTCGAATTCGGCACCAGTCCCAACCCTACCATATAGTAGGAGATACCTTATATCGCGTTGGAGTAGATTCGCTGCTCCGACGATGCCTAACCTTGGAAGAGGCTGAGAAAGTCCTAAATGACTGCCACAGTGGCGCCTGTGGTGGACATATGTCCGGGTATGCTACTGCCCAGAAGATTCTGCGAGCAGGTTATTTCTGGCCTTCCATATTCAAAGACTGTATCACTGCAGTTCGTAAATGTCATCCATGCCAGATTTTTCAGCGTAAGATGCGCGTGCCGCCGTTACCATTGCATCCTGTTATTACCGTTGGCCCTTTTGTGAAATGGGGCGTTGATTTTATGACGTGTAACCCTCACTCGGCCGGGGGGCATGCGTATATCATTGTCGCTGTCGACTACTTCACCAAGTGGGCCGAGGCGATGCCTACACTAGCTGCTGACGGGAAAACGGCTGCTCAATTTATATTCAACCATGTTATTGCACGGTTCGGGGTTCCTCAAGCCATCGTCACTGATCACGGTACTCATTTCCGAGATTACATGATGGCGGAGTTGACTTCAACGTTGGGCTTGCGTCACGACAGCTCAACACCATACTACCCTCAAGCGAATGGTCAGGTTGAAGCAGTGAACAAGGTTTTGGTCACTATGCTTCAGCGAACAGTTGGTATTCACAAATCCAATTGGCATCTCCAACTGTTCTCAGCTCTCTGGGCATACCGAACATCTGCAAAGAGTGCAACTGGGTTCACACCATTTCAGTTGGTGTATGGCCTGGAAGCAACTCTTCCGGTTGAATGCGAGATTCCTTCGTTAAAATTAGCCATGGAGCTTCTACCTAATACTTCTGCTGAGGAAGAACGTCTTCTGTATCTGGAACGGTTGGATGAAACCCGTCGTCTGGCTGCTTTGGTTATCGAAGCACAAAATAAGAGGGTCAAAACTCATTTTGATCAATCTGTTTCTCCTCGTTCCTTTATTGAAGGGGACCTCGTCCTCCTGTACGATCAAGCACATGATAAGCTTGGAGCCGGTAAGTTCCAGCCTATGTGGCATGGGCCGTTTATAGTAAAACGCGTTTTGAAAAATGGGGCCTACGAGCTTATAGATTATGAAGGAGTTCCGCTGGCGCAGCCCAGAAATGGGTTGTACCTCAAAAAGTACCATGCCTGAAGTGATTTCTTGGTGTGGTTTGTGTACATAGGTGTGTGTTTTTCATTTGTGTGCATGTATTGTGTGGTGTGCTTTGTAAACATCTTTCTGCTGATCGGGTCTTCCTGGTTGTGCAGATGTCTATTCATCCATTTGTTGGTTTCGCGGATGGTGCCTCCCGCAGTACCAGGAATCTGTCTTCAACAGCCTGGGTAATCTATGATCCTGCTGGTGAGTTGATTGACCTGCAAGGAGTGTGTCTAGGACGTACCACGAACAACATCGCGGAATATAGTGTTGTGTTAAATTATTAACCGAGGCAGTAAACCTTGGTATCCGTGAATTGCTCGTGTATCTAGATTCGCAACTTGTGGTGTTACAACTGAACGAACACTATTCAGTAAGGAACCCGTCCATCTTACGTCTGTATCTGCGTATTCGATTACTGGAAAGGAATTTTGACTACATTACATATCATCATATACCCAGACATTTGAATACATTAACAGATGCAGTAGAAAATTTGGTATTAGACAGACATTTGCGCAATTTGTAAATCATCATTACACGTAAAGAAAGATCCATCCAGAAATAGATATGCACATATATATAGATATTGAAATGTTTACATAGAGTGTGTCACATAAAAGTCAAAATATACATAATCGACTTAAGTACATCCGGAGACGATATGTCTCTCAAAAAATAGGTGTGGTATAAATCCTAAGAGCTAATCTGCATGGTGCTCATGATAGCATGTGACTGCACGCACTAAGCGTCTCAGGATTCGGTGGATCCGACCCGGAACCCCCACCGTGTGGCGCTGGTATGCCATCGGTACGCCCGCCAGCCGAGCATAGTCCGGGATCCCTCGGGCAATGCCCTCAAGATTCTGGATCAACTCCTCTCCTCCGGTGCCCTCTCCCTGAGGATCAGGGGCGAGTTGTGTCCTCCGTGAGATTAGAGACATCCCAGCTGGTCTCTCAGGTCCCACATCTGCATACATATATAAAATGTGTTAGGACGAATGTGTATTAACAAAAAAAAAAAACACAAAACATAAAAATCAAAACATGAGGTCTTACCCAACTCCTCATCCCAGTCATCTCCTTCTGGCAGTGGGAGATCTGGGTCTCCGGAGAAGTCAGTTCCTGCATAGGGCCAGTCTTCCACAACAATCAACTGGCGCCATAACCACCTAAATAATTCCGGCCTCCAAGACATCTGTTGGCCGCCTCCAGCTCTGGGCATCAATGCTGCCCAGCGAGCCATCCTTGGCTCTCGTGGTATCGGATCTGCTATTGCGGCCCCTTGGCCCTGGAAGATTGGTAAGCATTCCAGAATGAACGATACCAGGATGGAACCATAACCAAACTGTTTTAGTTTACCCTGTTTGCATTTCGTGAGCTGCCTTTTCATATTGATTGTTACTGCCGTTGCCCAGTCAAACAGTAGGGGACTCATGCATTCTGAGGCTAGCAGGAGTTGGGCCTTTGTGGCTTCGTGCGGTGCCTGCGACCCTGCAGCCCGCGTGATGGTATGTAGGACCACTCTCAATGCCAGATCAGGGATAGTGTGGATATCCACCTTCTTGCTTCCTAATCCCATTTGTGCTCCTCGGCACACTCGTGCCATCACTTCTTCCATCTTCTCCCCAGATGGTCTGCTTCCAGTCAAGACAGGGATCGGACCTCTACGGGACAATCCAGTGATAAAATAAACATCAAAAACCTCCAGCTCTAATACCTGGTCTCGTAACCTGAACACCTGTTCATGTTCATCCCAGATACTGATCAAATACTGGAGGAGCTCGGGCTGAGCTCGTAGACAGGGTGTGAGGAAGAACTTTTTCAACCCACAGTTTCTAAGGGAATACATGCAAGCTTCGCTTTGGATGGCCTGTTCATCCTCTTCTCCATGCTCTCGTTCTTTCCATTCAATCGCCATTTTGCTTGATTACCTGCATTCATATGGTCATAAGCCCTTAGTTAGATCTCTGATAGGCCTCAAGTTCCATGAAATTTGGTTTAAATGTCGAAATTTTAGGCGGATTTTTAGGTTCGGACGCTGGCGCGGCTGTTTTGTGAACAGTCGCGCCACGTGGCGCGAGCCCTTTGTATAAAAGAGCCCATTGGCACGGGTCCGTGCCCGATACCCGGGCCAATGAGCGCAGCCCTAAAATTTCAAAAGTGGCCACATAGAACTGATTTTCAGGGGAAAATTATTAAAAAATGGATGGAAATGTAGAGCAAGGGAGCGCCTCTTACCTGTAGCAGACGAGAAACTGAATGGTCAATTGGATTTGTCGCGATCACCGTCAGAAGTTTCTACTCCAAATGGATCACTGTTGCTTTTCACCAAGGTAAATAGTAAATGTAATTTTATTTTTACCAATTTGACATATTTATAACTTTTTGACATAAAATGAGTTGTAAAAAGTCATTTTTATCGAATATTTTAATATGTTATGTCGAAAATGGGTTTTACGCTTGCTTGGTATGTGCAGCAACAGGTTTTTGCGACTTTAACGATGGAAACGAGTTGTATTTTATACTTTTTCGGACTCGGTAAATACACGAAAAAGTCACTCTGGAGTCATCTTTCAGCTCTTTTCTGACTCTCTAAATATGAAAAGATCGCCGAGGCCCTTGTCGTTTCGATCTCGTTAAAATGGACATGAATCGACATTCACCCGGTATAAGTTTAACCCTTTTTCGGGCCGGGATGGATTGATTACGAAAAAGGAATACCCTAGCCTATCGCGACTAGGAGGTTTTCCCGGATATTGTTTTCTACCTTTTCGGATCTGGGGAACTATTTACGAAAAGGGACCTGTGGAGTTTTCTTTTCCGCTGTCTTTTCAAACTCTCTAAACATGAAAAGACGCCCAGTTCTTCCTTTGTCAGACTCGTTAAACCCTGATGACATTGGATTTCGTCGAAATGACGCTCTCCGAGTTTCTCCTTCCTAGGACTCGTTAAATGCACTAGGATGGATTCGCCCGAAGGGCGGACTTATATCACAAGCATATGCTATCCCCTTCAAGCTTGTTATCAAAAAATAATTGGGGTACTCGCCAGAAATGGTGGGGGAAAAATGGAACCATCGTCGTTGTCGTCGGCAGTATGTCGCTCTTGAACATGGCACTTGTCTGCATTCGTGTCGGGTTGGGGACATCTCATCTCGTTTCTTCACTTTGCCTCCGTGGGTTTGGATAATCCCTTTTGACCTCTCCTCTACTCATTGCCTCGTCACCATGACCTCTGATTTGTTGATGTCAAATACTGCCAAGTCCACTGTCGTGTCGTTTATATGTTCAAGAGAAGTTGACCTCTGCAAATATCAACCTTCCTCTGATTCTCATACGATCCTGATTCAAAACAAAAAATCATGTTCCTCTGTCTTGTGTCGATGATGTGGGAAACATTATGGCCCACCTTCGATCAAGGTCACTTCCTGACGACTTCAGCTCATTATCCAGGAAGTTGATCTAGATACTCCTTTATGGTACCTTGGAGCCTGCATGCCTCAATGGCAAGTTCGTCGCATTCGACGTGAGGTTTTCATCATTGGCCTCCGATCGAGTGATTCTGCGGGTGTTCGACGCCAACTCATTGATTCACACGCCGTAGATTGTACCTGTAGTACCTTGAGGGCCATTGTCATTATTGGTGGTTCCTCTCGCGTCTGTTAACAGCTTTCATCATTGGCTGGTAATCAGACGATGTTCCTGCATGTTCGACTTCAGCTCACATATTCACATGCTCGAACTTTTACTTTGTTTGGGTCGAGATGGAGCGCAAGACCCTGGATTGTGTCTGTTGTAATCCAGGCTGCGATTGTGGATTATTATCATTATGTATATGACTCATTGCTTGGATGGCTGCGACCATACCTGAGTCTATTTTTTATCCTCGTTGGATGGTCGCGCCATACTCCTTGATCCGGATTATGGTGTAATATGTTTCGGGATGGTCGCGATGCTACCACATATACATCATGTACTTGAGATATCGCTGTATTTTCTCACAAGCAGGTTTTCCGATCACGGCCTCGCTGAACATGTTCTCGTAAAGCATTTCACCTCTCTCTCTCTCGGCCTCATACTTTAGGGGGCATCTGCACGCAATTTGTCACTGTCCCTACCATTCCCCGTCCCGCACAATGGAGGACCCATTTTGTGACCTGTGAACATTGTCATGCCTTGAAAACATCATCAATGCGTTCCTCTAAGCATGAGCTTCAATTGCCCTAAAGACATCTCCTTGCAAAAAATCATAAAAACAACTCCTTTTGCATTGGCGCGGGTAGACAGTTCACCACTCACGCCAATGGGGAAAATCCTACAAAGAGGCCACGCCAACTGGCGCTCTTTCCCAGAGCAGTAGTCGCGCCAACCAATTTAAGGAGTTTTTTTTAAATAAAGATGGCGGAAGTTGTGTTTCAACAAACTTAGAAACCATTGCCTATCTTGAGTTGGGAGGTTTGGCTGCGGGAGTTATATGGAAGGGAAGTGGTTTTGCCACCTCCCATGGAACCTTCCTTGTTGATAGGGCCAATCCCACAATAATAGGGATCCCAACTCCCTCCTTCCCCATCTATAAAAGCCTGCTCAATTCCATGGCAAGCTAGTCTTGAAGTGCCTAAGCTTTGAATCTCTAAATTCCCAAGAGCCTTTGTGCTGTAAGAGCCCTCTTTCTTCCCTTAAGGCCGACTCAAGTAAGGAGACTATCGTCGAGAGACTCAGGAGAGGTTTTCCCTTTCCCTGGCAAGCTTTGCGAGACGTGAACAACTGGAGACCCATCCGAAGGAGACCACGACGTCAGAACATTGGTTGTAATCTCTTTCGATTGTTATTTAATGAATGATTACGATTATGGTTCCACTCTGTTTTCGATTATGTTAATATGAGTAGTATCCTTTCTGACTGATATTTAGTTGCGTATGCCGGATTTTATGCTTGTATCTGTTTGTTTCTTGCACGTGCAGGTATCCATCCACAGAGATCGTAGAGGATCATGATCTGCCGAGGCTGAGGAATGGGAACACTCTCTTCTTCAGATCGTAGCATTGGATTCCAGGTAGGCCTCCATCTTTGGCCTTTTCATGTCGTAACTAGGAACTTGTGTCGTAACATTTCGTGATTGTTGCTAGACCCCTGCTGGGCTAGTAGGGATCGCCTCTGTCCATAGAGGGGATTTACCTCCTCAACAATCCTTTATATGCCATATGCCCTAGATGCATTGTTGAATGCACAACTAAAGAGTTGCTCAATTCTAAGTGTGTTTTCTCATACATTTCAAAATACAAGTTGTAAAGAAAGATTTGTGAACACAAAAACACTTTTGTCAATTTTAAAACTTCCATGGTTGTTTTCTGACATTGACATCCCATCCGATATCATCAAGAAGACAAAGTGTAGAATTATTAGTATGTTGCGTAAGATAACGATCAAAGTAATAAGTGAAAACATCTTTGAGGTTTAGGACTTAGCATTGCAAGATCAGATTGTTGATGTCCAAGTTGAGATGTTGCATCTATGCCAATTCTTGCATTCAATTCTAGCTATGATGTTATTCCAACCATGTGTAGAAGATTGGAGGTCTTTGTTGAAGACAAATCTGACAAAGTTTGTGAAATTTTAGCTCATGATATTGGATACATTTCATGCTTATCTGTTACTCCTTTAGCAACCGATTATGTAACCAACTTTCTGTGTCAAATCCACAAAAATGTTGGTTTGAAAGTGAATTTGGGAAACATAGATGTTCTTATATTAGGATTCTTTTGTGCTCAATGTGACAAACAAATTTCACATAACTCAGGGAAAAGTGACCTTGATGTAACTTTATATCAGATATAAAGGAAAGACATGCTTAATAATACAACTGTTAGAGTTTTCTTTCAGTATTTGTTAGTCTCTCTTTTCTTGAATTCTTTTTAGTGAATCATTAGAGAAAGTTCATGTCACTATTGTGGGAAGCATTTCTCATCTTCTATGCCATGCAATCAAAAGTGTTCTTCTAGGAACAAAACCTTTGTGGATAAAATTCTTGGATATACTTCCACTTTATGAGAAGAAGGTTGTGAGGAGATATTTTTTTTTGAAAATCCATTACTTCATTGAGAATAATGTAAAGGATATTTTCTTTGAAGATGATGACACATGCAACAAAACGAAAGAAGGAATTATGCTTGGAATATTGAAACATGCTTTGGAAGCCACTAAGGATCCAGATGTATTTGAGACTTTGTTGGAAACGGTAGCAGAAATTATGAAAAGGGCTGATGTCCATGTATATTTGTTTTTTTTCCTCATTGATCAGCTTGACAATTCAAATAGTTGGGTAAGAGCAAAAAATGCTAGATTAATACATAAATCTGCTAGTTTTAAACAAAAGGAAGGAATCAGATCAACCCTTTTCAATTTTGGTGGAATTAGAGATGAGTCGTTTGAATACTTGAAGGCAAGGTTTGTCACACGCCTAGTTATGATAAGTGATTTTGCAGATGTCATTTTGGGTATACCAAGTGTAGATCTTGTTTAAGAGCTGGTCCCTGTAGTTCTTCCAAAGCTTGTAGTTTTACAACAACATAATTGACATGCATTAGCTACTTTGCATGAATTGGAAACATAGTTAAATACAATTTTTCCAGTTTTTCTCATAGTTAAATACAATTTTGCCAGTTTTGCTGTTGGAATGGTGTCACAAGGCTCTATCGTTTGTGTTTCTTCACTCAAATGGAAAGGAATTGGTTATTGTAATGCAATTATATGAAGCCCAGAAAAGATCTAATACTAGAGTGTTGCCAGTTCTGCTTGAGGAGTTTGTACATTTCCTTAGGGATGCACACAGTGACAATACTGATGAAAGTCTATCAAAGGTTCCAGATATGATTTAATACGTGGCTTGTCTTGTCACTGGATCAGATAATCTTCTAGGATTTTTAAGGAATTACTTTGTTGGACTTTTTAATTGTGTATTGATAAAAAAATGTTGTGCGTTGATGACTAGTCATTACGAAAGCAAGCATTGAGATGTTTGGAAAAGTTGATTGAAATGATTGGTCTTCATCTCAGTGCATTTGTACCAAAAATTATGGTTTTACTTATGTATGTTGTAGAGAAAGAGAGTATTCAATATGAAGGTTTGCATGTGTGGAATTTATTCATTCAAAGGTTTCTCAAGTATCTCCTTCAAGTCTCTCCTCAGGTAGTGGCTACACTTATGCCATGTCTTGAGAGAGAGCAACATCAACATATTATACATTTGGATGTATTGGTGGAAATATTAAAACAACTGATAGTGAAGAATAGGGAGTTGCTAGGGGAACAATTTCTTGAGTTGCCCATGCTTCCAAACCTTTCCATTCTGGATAATGTGAATCAAATTCTTCAAGAATCATGTGGGGGTTGTGCAGAGGAGTTAAGGACACCAGAGGTCAAAGACTTAAATTGGTATGTGCAGATTTCCTTGGGGATCTTGGAGCAGTTGATCTTGTCAAATTTTAGGGGAGTATTTGCCATCATTTTAAGATAGAGTATTCTCATAATGACCTTATTTTGGAATTAATACATGAACATATTGCTAGATTTTTTAGTGTTTCATCTGATACGATTGTGCAAGATTAAGCTTCTTTGGAAATTTAGGAGTTTCCAAAATTTGTTGGTTGTTTAGTTCTTTACATGGTATTCTAAGCAAAGCCTCAGGAGACATAATGGAATGTAGGCGGTGTGGTGCTCATCTTCCTCATGTTGCTGGTATTTCTAGGCAGTCTCACTCTGCCACTCAGTCTGTAACATTGTCTGGTGGGTATGAGGAGATGATGAGGACCATGGTGAATGGTTTTTAATTTTTTTTAATTTTTTTGTTTTGTTTTGTTTTTTTGTTTTGTTTTGTTTTTAATACTGGAAGGTATGCAACTTCTTCTTTTGCTTAAAACTATGCATCTAGGAAGCGCTAGTACTTTATGGTGAAAGCACAATCTGCATTCTTTTGTGACATATGAATGATTTTCATTATTGTTATTGAATTTTTATTAATAAAAATGCCAATGATACTAAATTGCTTCCACTTTTTGGTTTAATACTTTCTCTGATAAAAATTTATGACTTCGTTATGTTCTCAGTAGTGGTGGAAGAGATCTTAGTGTGAACAAGAGAACAAATAAGGAACAATATTTTGATTAGAAGTTCGATAAATCTAATGAGGTAGTGTGAGATAGATGTAAGATGCGTTATCCAGTGTTTGTTGTCAGGTATGTTTTTAATTGGCTTAGCGTGAAACTGTGACAAAGCATGATATCTACGTGTGTGCTTTAACTTATTAGCCAGCCTCAGGCTGCAGCTCATTCATTATGTGGCTAACATAAGTTTAATTTGGATCTTTGTAAGTCAATTTCAGGTCTCATAAGGAGAAGCATTCATCTTATGCACTAGAAAGTGTGGTGTTAAATATGATGGCATATATGGAATTGACAAATTTTGGTGTAAGAAAGAAATTCAGGTTAGGGTTATTAGCTAAATGGGAACCTTTGATTGACGGTTGTTTTTTCCAACTTGTATTTTGCAAGCTCTTATCCTTTTTGCATAGGTTTTTTGTTTGAAATAATATAGCTTAATTGTTCGCTCTATGTCTAGTTACACATGGAATTTGTAATTTGGTTTGTATAGGATCTGGTATCAAGTACTTAATTTTGGTTATGAACCTGGTATTCAATGTTAAAAGATTGTGTATACAACTGTGCTTTTCATAACTTCACCATATTATGTCAAGCCTTTCTTGATTTGACCTTGGGTTTTGTTAGCAGCTTTGGCAGTGTGCTATTGTTTAGTCAGAGAAGCAACTTTACAATCATCTCACTGTGCCATGGATGTGCTTTATGGATTATGCCATCCGCCTTTAATTGATATGAAGACAACATAATGGAAAGGCATCTCCTTTTTCAGTGGTAAGAGTACAAGCTATCGAGAGGTCAAATTTCCTCTCTTAATCTCTTCTCAACTACCATTACACATGGTCGGTGCCATACATACAATATTTATATGACATTGATAGACAAGACTATGCCTCAACTACTTTATTATATTAGATTATGAAAATCCTATTTGATTTCTTTATCAAGTAGGCTCATGTTCCATCAATAGTGGAGAAGTGCATTGCATCTTTTTTAGTTGCATTTCATGTCGACATATGGGACATGTTGATGAGCAGATGAGAGCTGTAGGAATTAACAAGTAACTTTATTTTTCAATACAATTTGTCTTGTTATAATTCCTTGTTGTTGAACATATATAGATTTATTTGAATAATGAAAGGAGATTGAGATTCAACAACATATTTACTTTATACTAATCATGTTTGTTTGGCTTTCTGCTATTTAAGCTTTCCATTTTTTCTTTAAAGGACGATCTAAATTGCAAGAGGGAGCAACATATGATCCATGATGTTGATGGAAGCAAGTAGGACACAAGGAAAGATTTGTGGAGATGTCATTTTGTAAACAAGGATAAATTCCAGTCTCTCATATATATTTTCCATGTTTGATTGAAAAGAAATTTCTATGGTTAACGTTCCTTTGTATGCAACTATATGTAGAAAATTCCCACCAACTTCTAGACTTGCTCTATTGGTCTATGCAATATTGTAATTGAACTAGGTATGAGCTTTACTAAGAAATTGTTGAAAATATTTCCAAATGCTATGCCTAAGAAATATGATTTCTCTACCATATATTTATGTATAAGACATGAATGCCAATAGATAATTAAAATCCTACTACATTAAATGCATGAGAACTTGTGCTCCTATTGTTATGTGTTTAGTTGCTATTACGTTCTCTCTCTGAAGAAAATCATTTAACTCTTCATTTTTTCTTGTCCTTGGTGATATCAAGTATGGAATGTTTCTTTTCTCTAGCTCTAATTACAATTCTCAGACCGAGCATGAAGTTGTTTGTCTCCAATTTAATGATTAAATTAGCTAATGGAAGTGATGGGGCAACATTAAGGTAAATAAATTGCTCAATTCAAAAGCATCTGGCAGTTGTGAAGGAAGTAACATCTTCTCTTTTGATTTTAAATTTAAGTGTTATATTAATGTAGACATGCATTTGTATGCACTTCTAAAAGAGATGACCACATTGAAGTCAATTTTACAATTTCTTGTATTCTTTAGTGTCAATTTATTCCAAAAAGTTTGAAATCGTTTTCTTGAACTATATGAACTGTGGAATAATAAGATTGTGGTCTCATATAACTACAAGGTAACAATAGCCACAACCACAACTATATATATATATATATATATATATGATAGGGGATTTTTCGTCCTTTTCATTATTTCAATATGCATGTCATCGTTATCTGTAGCTTGTAAAAATGATGTGGCATAATTTAGTAAAGAGTAGATTTAGTTCTAGAATCTAGGGCATGGTAACCTATTTAAGACATATATTTTTGTTTAAGACAGTCTAGTATACGAGGCTATCCTATTATTGTATCTTTTTTACTTCATTTCATTTATTCTAGACTTAACTTTGACATTTTCAAGGAGGTTTGTTTGCATCCCACAATGTATAAGTAATATACAACTTGAGATTTTTAGCATGTAACTTAGTTGGCATGATTGTTCTTAAGCTTTCCTCGAATGTTGAATATTAAGTTTAATAAGATGTTATTTTCTATGGTGATGTTTTATTTTCTTTGTTTATGCAGGTCATTTGGCCACATAGTGACCGCTATTGCCCAACTGAAGAAAACTTGTTCGAGTTTCTTGCTTTTATGAGGAAAAATGACATTTACAATATCACTGATGTTGAGGTATGTATCGTATAAATCCTTTATAGTCTACTTTAGTTTATATTCCAATGTTCATCGCCTTTCATGTCTTATACTCTGCATTGTACATTCTTTCTTTTTCAGAAAATGAACTCAATATTGATGGTAAGAAGCATGAATTGAAGAAAGAGGAGAGAAATAACAGTGGAGCAGAAAAATGTGAATTAAAGAGAGAAGAAAACTGGTCTAGTGGTATTAGTAGATCCAATATCCTGCATAAGGCACACACATAGAGATTGATGGTCAAGTCTTCAGAGTTGGTGAATTCACTTGCAATGCCTTTGCAACACAATGATAATGTTTTGAAGTACTGATGAAACAATATTTAATGTGTAAATTGTAATCCAACAAATATTAAGTTGGAAATTCATATGGTAATACTTGACATTTTATATAATATAATTTATGTGGTTGAAATTATTTATAGTTGCACTTGATATTATTTAGTATTGCAATTAACATATGTAAGTTTCTGTCTTCATATTAGATGAGCATGTACATTGTATGCCATTTTTTTAAAAATTTAGTTGCAAAATCATACTAATTAATTTATGTTAATTAATACATAAAATCAATCTAAAACTACTAAATTAGTAGTTTATGTTGATTAATGATAAATAAAAATAAAATGAATATATGACTAAATTAGTTTCTTATAATGATTGTTAATGAAAGTAAATGAAATGAATATAAATTACTAAAGCAGTCATTTATATAATGAATATGAAACTACCAAAAAAAGATAAATGATTACTACAAATGATGACTTTGTGATTAAAAATGACGATTAAATTTTGCATATATACGACTAATAGTAGCTAATTTACAGTATCTTATAACAAGACCAAAATTTATTCATATTTCTTTAGTTATTAATTGGTTTCAAACGATGACTAAAATTTGCATATGTATGACTATTAGTAGCTAAAATTTGTGATTACAAATGACGACTAAATTTTGTAGATATACGACTATTAGTAGCTAATTTCCAGTGTCTTATAACATGACCAAAATTTAGTCATATTTCTTTGGTCATTAATTGATTTCAAACAATGACTAAAATTTGCATATGTATGACTATTAGTAGCTAATTTATAGTATCTTATAACACGACCAACATTTTGGTCATTAATTGGTTTTATCAAGTGATCATTTAGTAATATATTTAGTCGTATATATGGTCATTATTGTGACAATTAATGACTAAATTAATGACCAAATTAATGATTAAATATATTAATAGAAAACAAAATCGAGACAACCAATTAATGACTAAGCTAAAAACGACTAAAAGTTGGTCGCGTTATAAGATACTGTAAATTAGCTACTATTGGTCACTGACTGAAAAGTAGTCATTTATATGCAATTTTTAGTTTTTTTTTAGTAATTAATTAGTCATTTTGTACTAGTGCTCCCATCTAAATTAGTTGATATATTAAAACTACAATAAGTCTTCCCCCTGCCTCTTGAAGTTTATCTATGGGGAGAAATCTATTCTATCATCACTAAGGTGTTGATAACTCTTTGTACCAGCTCTAAGATGACAAAATCTATTGATAAACTGAATAGGTTGCCTGGTACTAAGTCTTTCTGCAGTAAGTATGGAATAACCATTGATGATCCTTTGGTCACTCCCAGGAAGACAAAAAGAAGAGAAAAGAAGGCCCAACGCAGAACCAGAGCCTCGACTTACAGACTGAGCTCTGAAAAGAGATGTGAGCTTAGACCTCAGAAAAGGAAAACAGCCAAAGGAAGGAAAGGTTATTATAGAGATAACCGCAAGACTCATTACTACACTCCTATGGATATCAAGCCCAAAGATCATAAGCTAGAAAGAATGAAGGGTGTTATCTGTTGGCTCTATGGTGAACATGGCCACACTTCTAATGTGTGTCCCACAACTCTTGAGTCTAAAAGAGGTCGTGGTAAGAAATCACAGCCCAAAAATCAGGCTGGCCCAAGCACCGCCATTAAAGTTGAAGATAGGTGTCTCCAGTGTAATTTTGCATTTCACAAGATAGAAGACTGCAATCGTCTTGCTATTCAGCAAGCTGCAGAAGATTCTCATTCTGCATCCTCATCCGACTCTTCTGTTTCTTATTCTTCTGAAGATGAAGTTCATGCTTATTGTAATTGTTCTAACTCCCAAAATTGTCATTGTGATTGTTCTGTTGATGATTCAGACTCTTCCTCTGATGACTCACTTCCAGAAGAATTCTCAGGAAAGTTAAAAGTCCTCATGGCACATACTGATGAAGATGATCTTAAGGTGTTTGCACAGATCTGCGCTATGGAGGAAGGAGACTTGAAAGTTGCATTATTGAAAACTTTCATGCAGCATGGTACTGGTTCTTCTAGTACATCATCCGGTAAGAAGCATAACTTTGTTGATGCTTCTTATGAAAGAAATACCAAAATGTATCTCCATCATAATTCAAGCAAAGTTCGTACACTCACTTTGGGGGAGGTGAGTAAGGAGATACATTCAATGAAATCAGAAATTAGATATTATCCAACCTTTCATTAAAAGTCATGAGAATATTCTATCACATTAAATGCATTTACATATAATTCTTATACCATGTACTAAATCACCATATATTAAATAATAATTGACTAATCAAGTTTTCATTTTATTTATTAAATACTATTTTATTTATTAAAAACATAAACCAATTATTACATTAGTGCATAGAGCTTAGTAACATTTTATTTATTAAATATCATTTTATTTTTATCCATGTAAAAACGTAAACGAATTATTACATAGGGCCTAATATTTACTAATGATCCTTATCTGTCTAAATCATCCACCAAAACTCCCAAAAAAAATCGAGTTGTCTTTAATAGGATTTTTTTGGAAACTTTTCCAAGTAGATTTTTCGATTTTTCCGATCTAAGCAGATAAAACCCCGAACCCTGATTTCTGTAATCGCCCAACTTTCGGACGCTCTTCATTCTCTCCTTCTAGCTTCTCCATAATCTCGAAATTCTAGGATAGTTATACACCCTTTGTGCATTCCCAGGTGTTTGTCCTACCACAACCGGAATGGTAATTTCACTGAAAATAGAAACCATGTAAGTGGTGGATAGTGGACCCCTAGTACTTTTTCCTATTGGTTTTCTATAACAAAATTTCCTATAATTTTAGTAGTTATCTATTTTGGGGGTTTCTAGGTTTTAAACTCCAGACCCTTTTTAAGGTCCTAAACAATTTTTTTAGGGAAATGAGAAAATGTAAGTTATAGAATAAATTTGTAATATAATTTTTTTTCCCTTTGATAAACCTTTCTAATATACTATAGCGTATGCCAAATGGAGATCATATGGAAAAACTTCAACTCTAGGAAGTTGACATTCCAACTAACCCCATTGGGATAAGTTTTTGGTGCTTCATCTCCTAGGGTTAGGTTTTTGGATGTTTATAGTTTCTCATTGTTTATTCATGATAAATATGCCTTAAAGCCTCATTGTAACATAGTTTGTCTAAAAACGGAACAGGGATGCTAACCGTTTGTCTAAAAATGGTCTTCGACAAATTCAGGGCAGATGGAAAATAGAGGAGAAGAACGGCTTGGTTGTCCGTGTGTTGGACACCAGACCGTACCGACTGCTGCTTTTATCATTCTCATATGTCTTCTTGTTTATTTCTCCTCCAACATTGATATATCTCCTAGAGGTTTTTTGTGTAAAGATTATTTATGACTATGAATATGATGTATATTCTTTCTTTAAAAAAAAAATTTATGCTACTGTTATTTTTTTTGACATATACTGCTACTTTTTGGTCTATATGGGTTGTTTTCTCTTAAGAGTGGCTCATTATTATTTTTGTGGTTTTGACTGTAGGGTCTTTCTCCAAGTATGGAGGCCTTGTTAGTGGACTTGATATCTTGTGACGCTCTTTTTCTCTCACTGGCATGATGTTTTCACTTTATTTGTGGCTTCATGGATAGTGGTTTCCTCTGGGCTCTGTCCAGTACTGGACGCTATACTTTGTTTGGCCCTACTATGTGGGTGATGACTATATATGGAATGTTGCGGAATCTACGATGTAACCTTTTGTGATTTGTTATAAAAATTTCAATTTTTTCTGTGGAAAAAAAACATATTTCATAAGGCATGTAGCTATCACATTTCTTCTCAGAGACAAGCAACTACTACTTGAGCTAGTTTTCATTCATTCTGCATGTACACAATTTCAACATTTTCTATTTTATTAATTGAATTTTAGTTTCATTGTGTCTTTGTGTTTATGGTTTAAATATATATTTAATTTTGTTCCTTCATAAATGTGGATCAAATATAGTTAGGGGCTAAAGAGTTTAAGGGTTGAACAATACCATCCGCACAAGAAATAAATAGAGGAATGAGAAAAATGATGATACTTAAATCCAATAAAAGGTTGGAGTGTTGAGATTCAACAAGAAATTTTTGGCACCCATGATCTTAGTGAAAATTAAGCACCTACACTAGGGTGGGGCCCACAGGCTATTTTTAGGTGAATGTCTATTTTTATTATCCCTTATTTTAGATGTACATTAAAATGTAATATATTTCAATCTGGACTTGAAAATAGTTAATTGAAGTGGAAAATCAGTTAGCTAAGCGAATTTCAAGTTAGAGGTTGGTTGGTGGGACATGTGGAGTAATTCTAGTTGTAACTGAGTGATTCTAGTTGTAACATGTTATAGAGCTCGAAGTGCAATGGTGCATGAGTTTGTGCAATCTGTAAATAGTTTAACTCACTTAACTCAGTTAAGTGAGTTAAACTCAATTGTGCTAGTTGTAACTGAAGATACACTAGTGAGAGATCAAGTGAATTAAAAATTTAATTCACATGTAGTGATCTCACATGCAACTGAAGATTTACTATTATTAACTGCATGCATATCAGATCCAGTGGAGACCCAGTTGAGTTCTAGGTGAAAGGGAAGATAAATATCAGTTGTGACATTATATGCTTGCACACATGCAAGCACACACACATTGGATGTGTCCATGATACTTGTACAATCAAGGCAGACAGGATTGCATCAATTCAGGTATTGCATTCAACAGGGATTGCATAGTGAAGGCAGGTTGTTTGGAGGCTGTAAATTGGCTAAGGTATTTGCCAATTTTTATATGACAATGTCAGACAATTAGATGATGTACTGAGAGATATTGTGAGAAAATTTTTGTATGTAATTCCTTCATGCTCTGTGATATAATATACAATAGAAGATAGTGGGGTTTTTAGTTGTAAGCTTTCCCTGGGAAATTATCAGTGTTGTGTGTGATTGATCTTTATTCATGTTCATGTGATTAGTGATTATGTTTTTAATTCTGCAAAGATTCATAGAAGCGATTCAGTATTTAACTTTAGCACATTGTTAGATCTAGTGAATCTAAGATATACATGCATATTGTATAATTTCTACATGGTATCAGAGCACAAGAAATTGCAGAAGTGAAGCAGGAGTTGAGTTTGTGACTGGATAGAATTCGAATTTGTAGAAAGACTTTCTTGGTGCTACAGATTATTCAAGATCGAAATGGATTTCAATGGCTTGAGGTTAGAGTATGCACTCGAGGGAAACTCAAACTACATTGCTTGGAAGGACAGGATGGAGGCAGTACTCGAAAATAATGGCTTGAAGGAATTCATTGAAAAATATGTTCCTAAGCCAGATGCTACAAATGTTGTCAATCTTGATGCATGGGAAAAGAAAGTGGCAAAGGCGAGGAGGATCCTGTTGGAGGGAGTACAAGACCACATTGTCTCAATCGTCCATGGGAAAGCCACATCATATGATATGTGGAAGGTTTTGACGAATCTATTCCAAAGAAACAACGACCATAGGAAATTGGCGCTCAAAGATAAACTCAGGTAGATCAAGATGGAAAAGGGTGACACCATTCCAAAGTATCTCACAAATTTTTTCCAATGTTGGGATGAACTGGGGAGTATGGGAATAATAGTCATTGATGATGGTTTGGTGAGTTTGGATCTCCTAGGACTTCCTAAGATTTGGCACAATTATGAAGACTCTGTCAATGGATAGGGAAAATTTCTGGATTGGGAACGATTATGGTCAGATCTGGTGCAGGAGGAGTTTAGGCAGAACACCATAAATGGCTCTTCATCGAAGCATGATGATGAAGATTATTGTGCTTTGGCTGCCAAGGTGAAGAAGGGGAAGGGGAAGAAATTCCATTCTAAATCCGAGTCTAAAGGCAAGAATCAAGACATGTCCAAGGTGAAGTGTTTTCACTATCACGAACATGGGAATTTTTCTACTAACTATCCACAAAAGAATAAGAATGAGAAGGTTGTTGGAGCTACAGCTGGTGAGGCCCTTGCCTCACAATTTGAGCTTGAATTCTCCTTGATTGCATGCATGGTGTCAAGTGAATTGGGATCAGTGTGGTATTTGGATAGTGGTGCTTCCTCTCACATGACGGGAGATAAGGAACTTTTCAGTGACTTGGCAGAGAAAGATATCCATATGCATATTGAGATGGGTGATGACGAGCAGTATAGTTCTACCAGGATTGGTACCATTCCCTTTCAGAGGGATTCAGGTAAACCATTTTAATTAAAATATGTGATGCATATACCAGGTCTGAAGAAAAATTTGATCTCAGTCCCAATGTTGGAGGACAGAGGCTATGACGTTGTTTTTAGTGATGGAAAATTTTTCCCGTGACATAAAACAATGGTTCAAGCAAAGAGGATAGGGATTCAAGTTAAGAATCTCTACAAGCTTGAGGTAGATAGTTGCGCTGCCATGGTGAGCAAGGTGGAGAAAGTGGTGAGTCGGGATGAGGGAAAATTATGGCACAGGTGATTGGGCCATCTTCATCATGGAGCCTTGAAAGTCATGCAGCAAATATCTATTGGACTTCCAATGAGAACACTTGCTCAGTTAGATTAGTGCAAGGGTTGCACCATGGGGAAGTATGTAAAGTCCACCTTTCATGAGAAGGAGAACCGTGCTTCAGGGATCCTTGAGAAATTTCACACAGACTTGTGTGGACCATTCTTAGTTGGTTCAACAATAAACATAAGTACTATGTAATATTTGTTGATTTATTTTCTTGTAAATGTTGGATCTTCTTCATGTAGAAGAAAGATCAAACATTTTCTGTGTTCTATTAGTTTAAGCCATTGGTGAAGAAAGAGTCGGGGAAGCAAGTGAAAGCTCTTAGGAGCGATAATAATGGAGAATACATCTTTAACGAATTCAAGAACTTCTGCAGCAAAGAAGTAATTCGAAGAGAAATCATTGCGCCTCGTAACCCATAACAGAATGGGGCCTCGGAGAGGAAGAACAGAACGATCGTGGGTATAGCACAGGCGATGTTGCATGATTAGGGCCTATCGATGCACTTATGGGCAGAAGCATGCAACACTGCAGTTTATGTGCAAAACCGTTGTCCTCATAGAGTAGTTGGCATGAGTACACCTGAAGAAGCTTTTACTGGTAAGAAACCAGATGTTTCAAACTTTAAGATTTTTGGCTCATCTCTTTATGTGCATGTGACCAAGGACGCCAGGAAGAAGTTGGAACCGACTACTGGAGTTGGGATTTTTGTGGGGTATATACCGCATCATTATCGTGTGTATTTGTCAAACAATAGAATGACTGTTGTGCGACGGGATATAAAATTTGATGAGGGGAAAGCCATGCGGTTATCCCTTGAGAGGGATTTGGACTTGCATGCGGAGGAGGAAATTTTGGTTCCCAAAGATGAGTCTCAAGATGTGGATCAGCCACATGAGGAGGTTCATGGAGTGGAGGAAATCACTCATGTAGAGCCATCCATCATGAATGGTATAAACCGCACCATGGATGCTGATAGGCTAATATTTGATGTTGTAGAGAATGTATGAGCCCCTACTTCACAATGCAGACAAATATAGTCTCCTGACTTATTTATTGGATACATGGATCTTATGAGAAAATTTATTGTAATTGAACCATCTTCCTTTCAGGAAGCATTGCAGTAACTTACTTGGGTTGATGCAGTGGTGGAGGAGTATGACTCCATTGTCAAAAAAAGTGCATGGGAAATTGTTCCAAGACTAGTTGACAAATCAGTGGTAGGTTTGAGATGGATCTACAAGGTAGATCAGGTTGCTGATGGGAGTGTGGAGAAATACAAGGCCAAATTTGTGGCCCAAGGTTTCTCACAGACCAAGGGGAAAGATTATGATCAGAATTTTGCGCCCATCGCAAGGTACTCTTCCATAAGGACCATCCTTGCACTCTCAACGCAGATGGGTTGGCGCATTCATCAGATGGATGTGAAAACTTTTTTTTTCAATGGGATCATTGAGGAAGAGGTGTACATAGAGTAGCCTGAAGGTTTCGAGATCTTCAACAGTGAGTCGCATGTGTGCAGACTCAAAAGAGTGGTGTATGGGCTAAAGCAAGCACCTCATGCTTGGTACACTCGGATAGAAAATTATTTCACCAGACTGGGCCTTACCAAAATTGAAGCTGATGCAAACCTATACCAGATCGTGGTTGAGGGTAAGCTATTGATCATTTTTCTTTATGTTGATGATCTAATTTTGACTGGTGATGAGCAGTTGATACACTCAACGAAGGAGGATCTTGCAAGGGAGTTCGAAATGAAGGATATGGGCCTCCTTCATTATTTCCTTGGATTGGAAATATGGTAGCGGTATGGTGAAATTTTTGTGTCTCAAGGAAAGTATGCAAAGGAGATACTGGGTAAGTTTAATATGGAGAGATACAAACCCATGGATACGCCTCTTCTAGGAAACTGGAGGAAAGAGGATGCTACTTCTGGAGAGGTATTGGATGCTACTGTCTATCGACAGTTAGTGGGTTCACTAATGTATCTAGTGAACATGAGACCGAACATTTTCTATGTGGTTAACCATCTGAGTCAAATTATGGTTTAGCGTTCCAATATCTTTTGGAAGGCGGGGAAGCATGTCCTGAGATACCTGAAGGGCACATCAGAGTGTGGTCTATGGTACAGAAGAACAGATAGAGTGAAGTTGCATGGCTTCAGGGATGCAGATTGGGCTGGCAGTCCATCGTACAGAAAGAGCACATCAGGGAGGTCTTTAACATTGGACCTACAGTTTTTTCTTGGTACAATAGGAAGCAAAGATCCGTGGCACTCAGTTCAACAGAAGTAGAATACATGTCAGCAATTCAAGCTGCATGTGAGGCTATCTGGATGAGAAATATCTTGGTTGGTTTGTTTGGTTCTCAGATGGATCTGATAGTGATTCATTATGATAATCAGAGTTTCATTAAACTCTCGACTAACCCTATGTTTCATGATAGGTCCAAGCATATAGATATCTTGTACCATCATCTCTGATATTGTTTGTAGAGAAGAATCATGTTTCTTCAATACATTCACACGGAAGATCAGGATGCAGATATTTTGACAAAGGCACTCACCAAGAGAAAATTTGAATACAATAGAGATAGGATCAGGGTGATGGATAATCCCTTTATTGTTGAGAGGGAGTGTTGAGATTCAACAAGTAATTTTTGGCACCCATGATCCTAGTGAAAATTAAGCACCTGCACTAGGGTGGGGACCATAGGCTATTTTTAGGTGCATGCCTATATTTATTATCCCTTAATTTATATGGACATTAAATTGTAATCTATTCTCAATGTGGACTTGAAAATAGTTAAATGAAGTGGCAAATCAGTTAGCTAAGTGAATTTTTAGTTAGAGGTTGGTTGGTGGGACATGCAGAGTAATTCTAGTTGTAACAAAGTTCGAAGTGCAGTGGTGCATGAGTTTGTGCAAGTTGTAAATAGTTTAACTCGGTTAAGTGAGTTAAACTTAGTTGTGCTAGTTGTAATTGAAGATACACTAGTGAGAGATCAAGTGAATTAAATATTAATTAATTCATATGTAGTGATCTCACATGCAACTGAAGATTTACTATTCTTAACTACATGCATGTCAAATCCAGTGGATACCCAGTTGAGTTCTAGGTGAAACTAAATATAACTATCAGTTGCGACATTATCTACTTGCACACATGCAAGAACACACATTGGATAAGCCTATGATACTTGTGCACTCAAGGCAGGTAGGATTGCATCAATTCATGGATTGCACAGTGAAGGCAGGCAGTCTGGAGGCAGTAAATTGGCTAAGGGATTTGTGAATTTTTGTATGACAATGTGAGACAATTAGTGATGTAATGAGAGATCTTATGAGAAGAGTTTGGTATGTAATTGTTTCATGATCCATGATATAATATACAATAGAAGATAGTGGGGTTTTTAGTTGTAAGCTTTCCACGAGAAATTATTTGTGTTGTGTGTGATGCATCTTTCTTCATTTTCATGTGATTAGCGATTGTGTTTTTAATTCCACAAATATTTGTAGAAGCGATTAAGTATTTTACTTTAGCACATTGTTAGATCGGGTGAATCCAAGATATACATGCATATTGTATAACTTCTACATGGAGTGCGTCCCACTTAAAATAAATTTCCACATCTCTGACCATGGAAAATTTTAAGGATGGAAATTGATCTTAAACTATAGAAACCTTGGCAAATATTATTAGTCCATAGTATGAAAATTATAAATGTCTTGCAATATTTTCATAAACATATGCATTTTTTTAAAGATTTTATATAGCCTATATAATTTTTTTCACTATTTCTAAGGTAAAATAATTTTATCCTATAAAATTTGAGAAAACAATTTCTAGAAAAAAATGGAAATTGGTGAATCTCCTTTTTCATAAAAACATGGAAAATTATCCCATTTATGAAATTTATCCCCTAAAAATTTATTTATCCCTGACATGATGGAAATAGTACCTACCATTTGACATCCAACTAAATTCCTAATAAAAAATGATTAGGAATCATTAATGTTTATTAGGGTTGAAATGTCATTATCTAGGTATCTCCTCGTCATCAATTTGTGTAAACCATCCTCATCTCCCAACCATCTTCCCATGGTCATTGAATATAAAGTTGACTAGTCTCCACATTTATTTAGCCATGAATTAATCCTTAAACTAAGCCTACCACATTGTTGGCATAATATCTAGAACTTCCCTAGAACCTGATCCAAGAGATAACCATTTTCTAATATTATAACTATATTTTATTATTTTCCTTGAAGGCTTATTTTAAACCTCAAAATTTATTTGTTTCCTTAATGTAAATTATTTCATCCCCTCAAGTTCGTGTGCTTCAACAAAAGAGGGACTTATATTGTCCAACAAGTACAAATCATCCCTTCCTAATCTTATGTGTCCTTGGTATTTTTTGATTCATTCATAAGAACAATATTATGCTTCATACAAGAGAGATCAATGTAATTAATGCTTCATGTATTTGAGAAAACATACAACTGGCCCAATACATGAACTTTTAAATAGTAATTTTTATGTGATGGATAATTATATAATAATAATAATAATAATAATAATAATCATCTAATTTTCAAGTGAAATCTAATTATATATCAAATTATTATATAAAACACTTTAACATGTTTTGTATAATTACTTAATTATGTCAAAGGAATCTATCAAGGATAACTTTTTCCCAATACTTATCAACCAAAATCGATCGTCCATTATAGGATTTTTCACAAATTAAACTACTATGTCACATCATAGGTACACGTTGTTAATACAATGTGCTCGACTACATATCTATAATTGTTGGTGTATTCATTGTTATTGGATAGTTACTCCTCATAATAGATAATCTAGTATTGGTCGCCTGATCCCTAGATCGAATTTATGTCTATGGAGTGTTCACATGTTGTAGCACCAATTGAATTTATAGAGGCATTTTCTTTAGAAAAATCATGCTTTCTATCACCAACCAATAGCCTTTGATTTGGCATTTTCAATTGGTAGTAGTGTGAGCATGTCTGTGAAATGGATGCCTAACTAGCTCCAATCTACTCATCCCTATTAATTATCCCATGGTTATGTTCTCAGAGAATTCTTACTGACTCTTCTATTACTTATTTCAAGAATGAGATGAGTTTGGTTTTCAAATTATTATTATTATATGGGTTTCCATGTTTAACAAAATTTATATTTGCAAAAAAATGGATTTGATCCACTACGTATAGGAGCCATACATGAGAAATTGGAATTCTACAAGGAGTATGAGCTTATTAATTCCAAATGGGTCGTGCTTGCAGTTTTAAGCATTCATTTTATTAAATATTTCTTATTGTTTATATGCGGATCATGTTTGTTTATGTTTTCTTATACACCTTATTTTATGATGCTTATTTCATCTTGTATTCATAAATATTTCAATACCAAACTCAGAGATTAATTTCGACTTTTAACATGCAATTTACTAGATTCAGTTCTTATGGCCTATTCTTGTCAGTTGCATACTTCTCGTTATTATTTCTCATGTTTTATTTTCTCCCTTGTTTCCATACACTAGCCACTATTGTTTATTTTACATATAAACCCCATCAACCACACAACTTACAAATTGGGAAAGCATCATTCTTCTTATCCTCTATTGAGTCAAACTTTGTTAAATGAAGTGGAATCCAACAAACAATTCTAGAAAACTTGGAAAATCACCAAAATTTCTACCAAGACAACCACTATCCATGTCACAATGGTAGTCCTTGCCTTTATCTCCTAAATGCACTCCATTAAAGAAAAATGGGGCTCCTTTCTATATAGCTTATGAATTTTCTAACATTTTAGAGATCATTTATTTCATGGAAAATGACAAAAAATTAGGTCCATCCACGTTAGCATGAATCATGAGGAGATATATCCAAATGCATCTTCTTATCCATTTTTAATGCATGACTTACATTTTCTTACCCTTATTTCTATAAACTACTAATTAATGTTTTTTTTTTTTTTTGCATATAAACCCCTTTAACACCACAATTAACAAATTCGAAAAGATATCCTCTTCCTCCTTCTCCACTATTCAATAAAATGGTCCATCGAACTTAGAAATCCCCAAAAACAATTCCATGACCACCATAATCTATGACAACTTTCACCTTTGTCACCCATATGCATTATTTTATAATGAATTGAGGCTCCTGTCTATATAGCTTATGAATATACTAGGGTTTCAATGCTAATTGAATGATGAAAGAGAGTTTAATTTATAATAATTGCAAGAAATTTTTAGAGAAATGAAAGTTTGAAGGAAGCTCAGAAAATCATGAATACACTCACCCCATTAATTTCTTAGACAATGACAAGAAATTGGGTCCATCCACCTCATTTTAGCATGAAGCATGGGGAGGTCTATCCACCTACATTTTTTTTATCAATTTTCAATCCATTACTTACCCATTTTCAATGATTTTTTTCTTTACTTTTTTGAAATGAAATAATCACCATATTTTAAGATATACATGTCATACACACATACACACAAAGTAGTTGCCATGTTTGAATATTTTGGTATCTCTATCGAAAAATAGGAAATTAAACCAATAAGAAGGTTTGACAAGGATAGTGCTTATCAAACGTTGAAAATATTTTAGTGCACTTGAGATATCTTTAAATTGAGCAAAATGGGAGTTTTCTACTAGCCATTTTTAGCAATAAAATGAACTTGGTTCAGGTGTGTTTTTAAGAAATTTAAAATTATGATTTGGCATGTTAAAGAGAAAAATGGTAAAAAAGAAAAAAAAAACCATAAAATGTAAATTAAAATAGAGAATTTATAAATTTTTTATAATGGTTTAAAAACAATCTATTAAATGATTAAGTTTTCACTTCGAATAATTTGAGTTTGTCATGCACAGTCTATTTCTTTCCATTGTACATATTGTACTCTAGGTTATATGATGGGATTTGAAAAAAAAACAAAATCAGCATTAAAAAAAATCTTTCAAAGTTTAGACTTCTTCAATACGATAAAATAAAAAAATCAATTTTTTTTCCAAAATAAAAAATTTAAACTTAAATTATAATTAACTAATATAAACAATATGTATCAAAAGATGCGCCACTTGTTCAAATTCTAGACCAGTTGAGCTTATAAAAAAAACGAATAAACCAAATAAAGTTGATGTGTAGCTTTCTTTTAAACGATTAACTTGTTTGTCCCTTTAAAAAAAAAAAATAACCTATACTATCAATCTATTTCAGTTTAGTATTTTTTCATTAAAAAATAATAATTTTTAAAATACAATATCAATTTATTTTAAAATTGTTTTCTAATTAAAAATAATAATTTTTAATTAAAAAACAAATTTAAAATAAATTGATATTGTATTAATTTTATTATGTTTTAATTTTAAATTTGCAATATTAAAATAAAAATAAAAATAAATAAGGTGTGAGGTTTGGGGTTGCAACATTTCTAGAGAATTCTGGAAAAAGATTGAGCAAATCCACAAGCGTTTTATAATGTATCACCTCAAAATTAAAAGCAATACACCCTATCTTATTCTCCTTATAGAAGTGGGTCTTTCCCCTATCGAGAGCCTAGCTATGACTAGGCTTCTATAGTACAAGCACAAACTCAATAGCATAGGAGACGATAGACTTCCTAAGCTAGCTTTAAATTCCAATCAAAACCACCTAAGGCTCAAACGAGGTTGGTATAAAGACACCACCTAAGGCTCAAATGAGGTTGGTATAAAGACGCCAGGCCTGGTTAAAGCATTGGGAGATCGACGAGAATGTTGCATTGCAAAACATTAATAACATTAAAAAAATTGTTACTTCTAACTTCAAAGAAAAAATGTGGTGTGAGAAAGATCTAGCAGCTAAAAGAAAATTAAGATATTATAAGGAGGTCATCAACCCCACCTTAGAAGATCAAAAGTATCTCTCTATTTTAACTAGCTCAAAGATGAACATTAATATAGCCAAGACTAGAACGAACTCTCATTAGCTCCATAGTGAAACAGGTCGTTGGAGAGTTCCTAAAAGACCATCCTAACTAACTCAAAGATGAAAATTAATATAGCCAAGATTAGAACGAATTCTCATGAGCTCCATAGTGAAATAGGTATATGGACAGTTCCTAAAACACTATGGATGGAAAAGATCTGCCATATCTCTGTGAGAATATGAACATAGAGGATGAAAATCACTTCCTCTTAGAGTGCCCTGCGTACAACCACATTAGATCTCAATTTCATAATCTTTGTTGCAATACTAATCTTAGCCTTTTAAGATGTCAAAATTATACTAAGCTGGGGAGGTTTCTCTCCAAGCTTTTTGAGCATAGAAATAAAATCTTAAATCAAACTAAATAATTCGTTTTTTTAAGTTCAATAGACCAAAGATTGGTTTCACTGGGCATTAACCATTATCATCATTATCATCAAAAAAAAAAAATTCGTAATATCATTTTATTAATATTTTAAAACTACTTCTTATTAATATTAATTTATAAAATATAAAAAATATTATCCATAAAAATAGATATTGTCCAACATTTTATTAAAAACCATAAGAATATTCTATCACTTTCATTAAATGCATTTACTTCTTAGACAAATATTAAAGACCATGTATTAAATCACCATATATTAAATAATAATTGACTAAAGAAGTTTTATTTTATTTATTAAATATTATTTTATTTTTGTAAAAACATAAACCAATTATTACATCACTGCATAGAGCTTAGTAACGTTTTATTTTTATCCATGTAAAAACATAAACGAATTATTACATACGGCTTAATATTTACTAATGATCCTTACCGATCTAAATCATCCACCAAAACTCCAAAAAAAATCAATTATGCATGATTAAATTTGCACCAAATTTGACTTCTCACAAAATTCGATAATTCCAGTTGAATAAAGTGTCAAATAAAGGACCGACTAGGAGGCCATTACTGTCAGAAAGTTACAACTTCCCTGACATGCTGTGTTTTACTTGGTGGTAATTGCCAGTGTCTTATGACACTAGACGTAAAGACGTCGCAGCTGCCTCAGCATTTTCCTAACCTCGTTTTTCGGCGATCATAAAATCGAGTTGTCTTTAATAGGATTTTTTGGAAACTTTTCCAGTAAATTTTTCGATCTTTCCGATCTAAGCAGATAAAACCCCGAACCCCGATTTCTGTTATCGCCCAACTTTTGGACGCTCTTCGTTCTCTCCTTCTGCCCGCTCCATAATCTCGAAATTCCGGGATAGTTATACGCCCTTTGTGCATTCCCAGGTGTTTGGCCTACCATTGTTGGTCTCGCGTTCGATTCTTGTAACCCTGCATCCACCTCCGCATCAGAAGAATTATGGGATCGATGGGCTCGTGCGCCCGGTGGACGGTGGCGGTGAGTCCGGACGTTATCAGGGTCGTCTACCTTGATGGCCACGTCGACGAATTTGCGGCGCCGGTTACCGTCAAGCGACTGCTGCAAACCCACCCTCGCCATTTCATCTGTAACGCGCGTGAACTGTACGGAGCTGGATGCCCGCCGTTGCAACCCGAGGGGGAGCTCCGGCTGGGTGACCTCTACTTTCTCCTACCGATCTTGGCTCTGCAGTCGGCTGAGAATTTGGTGGCCTTGGCGGCGAGGTTGTACGCCGCCGCTAGAAAAGAGGCATCCACGGCGGCGCAGCGGCGGAAGAGCGTGGATTCGACGTCGGATCTGCCCGCCGAGGTCCAGAGGTGGGATGATCACGGAGGTCTCAGCTGAATACCGCCCGCAAGCAGGTCATGGAGGCCTCGTCAGCATACAATCCAGGAGACCAGCTTCTCTGGTTGAGCCCGTCTCCTAGCGTCATTAAGATTGAAATTTCTTTGTGATTTGGGTTTGATTCTTGAAAATGATTATTTAGATTCAAACAAACAAACAGTTGGTGAATTATGTAAAAGTTTGTGGACGTAATGTTAATGTCTATTTTATGTAATATAGACTTCATACTGTGATTTTCCATGTTTGGCTTTGTTTTAAGATTAATTTAACAAGGTAGCATAGCTTAATTATTTGCAAGGTATAAATTTATTGTTATATTTACTAGCAATTGCCTAAAAGGTATAAAGAGAGGTAGATAGATTTGTTAAAATGGAAAAATTATATGAATTTTTATAATCAAATAAATTATTTTTATATATATATATAATTGAGAAAATTTTAATTAGACATGTATGTTGTGAATTTTATATTTGAGCATTTGATCTATAGAGTTATGACTCTGAAAGAGTTTGTACTAGCAGCTATATTTGTCAATTAATATGAGATTGAAGTACCTTAAACAAGCATTGTAACAAATTGTCTTTATCTGTATTATGCTTTCATTTAATCATAGTCACAAATTTTGAATTCAATTTAATTTTTGAATAGTATATTTTGTTATGGCTTTTCAAAATTCATAACAGGGGTAAGTTACTATTGGAAGTTCTAAGAAAACTAATAAAAATTAATATATGCTCATCTTCTTGCAAAATAAGGTAATCAATATATGCTCATCTTCTTGCAAAATAAGGTAATCAATATATGCTCATCTTCTTGCAAAATAAAGTCAAAGTCAATAATGCTAAAGGTAAATCTTAAACTATTAGACATTTGCCTAAAATCTATTATATTGTTTTATAAGTTACCCACTTATACAAACAAAACAAAGCATTGAAAATAGAATACAACAACTGCAACAATTGGATGTTGCACTGCCCATGGTGTGTGACAGAAAGAACACTAAACTACATGTATGAAGCCCTTCCTCATTATCAAAATCTTTGTCTCCCTCTTGATTTGCAATTTGATCTTGATATTGTTGATGCTCATAGGCCAATGTCATCCTGGTAGTGTACCCAAACTAGTAGTGTAAAACAATAATACCTAATAATTAATTTGGTATAATTACTATCATCATTTTTGTGCCTCTGGTGAAATTGCACAAAGGTTGTGAATTCTAGAAGGCATAATGTTTAGTTTGAGAATTAAGAATACGAAGCATTCATTTCCATTTCCAATTTTTAAAACTTTAAAGTACGTTTGTAAGGAAAATTGCATTTGACATTACCTAATTTCTTTGACGGTTTGTGATAAATTCCAATAGTTTAAGTAATTTATTTGAAGAACATGATGCATGTTGCAACATTACATCATAATGCACTATATTATATACATCGTGTGCTTGTTTAATCTATCATCTTATATTTTATTGTTTCTATATCCAACATTCATTACACACAAAAATTAATTTAATTATTTTGAAAACATATATTTTTTTCTTTAAAAATAAAGCTCAAAATCCAAAAAATAAAATATATAATATATAAATCCACTTAATGACTTTATATACCACATCACATAAATTAGATGATAATCAACACTCTCTAAAATTATACATTTAGATATACATATAATTTTTTATAGAAAATCCATAATATTTATTAAATAAAATTAACATTGTAAAATTAATAACTCAAAAAGCATATCTCAAAGAAAAAACATGTAGGATAACATATTAACTAAATCCTCATTAGTGCAACCTTCCTAGCTATCCATGATAAAAAAATGGAAGTTCGAAATTTATTTGAGTTTGAAATGGAAGTTGAAAGGTTGGTTAAACCATCATCGTTGTCACATTAAGGAAATATATTTACCCCGCTATTAACAATGAAAGTGAAAGTATTAAAATATATAAACTTTAATGATTTAAAATAACATTTTTTTAAAATTTCTACCCAAACTTAGAAAGGAATTTGTGATATCAAACTTTTTGGCTTCTTAAATGGATGCGAAGAGTGACGAAGTGAGGCATAAAAGCATATTTGAATTATGCTTCTTCAGTTTACTGTCATTTTTTTACAGCCGTCAAATGTGCATAAATTTTTAGACCAATTCGATTGGAAAATTGTAATATTATTATCAAAAAAATTAATAGCATTTAAAATTTATTCAATAACATTTAAGTAGACCCCATAGAATTTGAACCTTGATAACCAATCTGAAACTTAAGTTGAACTCCTTGGATTAGTTGAGCCCATACTCTATTCTTCCACTGGTCGACTTCTGCTTCATTTGGTTTGGCTCTTACTCGAGTTAGTTTCTTATAGATCTGTAATAGAAAACAGCCAGATGTGAATCCTAGAAGCCGCCAGGTGTCCGATAGAAAACAAAAATGTTGACGAAGTACGGAAGTGAGTCGATTCGAAGAAAAGGCCTATCGACTTTAAAAAAAAAAAAAATTGAACATCAAGATGTTAGTTATAATAGCTTAATGCTCTTTGCAAACACTTCCAACTATATACTTATCCACCATATATTTTGTTTGTCATTCTCGTCTTGTCTTATCTACCTACTAAGCCAAATGTGTAAAGAATTGATGTCATGATATGTTGTTGTAAAAAGTGCTCTCAACAATAATAAAATTATAAAATCAATTAAAATTAAATAATAATTGAATATTATAACAAATATATATTAAGTCAATGGTATATATAGATTATTATTATCTAATTTTAAGATAAATATAAATCAATTTAATGGTATATATAATTATTATTTAATTTTAAGGTCACTCCTAAATGAGACACCGAATTAATGTATAAGACTTATGAGGGTGAATTATGGCATAGGTGATTGGGCCATCTTCATCATGGAGCCTTGAAAGTCATGCAACAAATATCTATTGGACTTCCAATGAGAACACTTGCTCAGTTAGATTAGTGCAAGGGTTGCACCATGGGGAAATATGTAAAGTCCACCTTTCATGAGAAGGAGAACTGTGCTTCGGGGATCCTTGAGAGATTTCACACAGACGTGTGTGGACCATTCTCGATTGCTTCAACAAAAAAACATAAGTACTATGTAATATTTGTTGATTTATTTTCTCGTAAATGCTGGATCTTCTTCATGTAGAAGAAATATCAAACATTTTCTACGTTCTATTAGTTTAAGGCATTTGTGGAGAAAGAGTCGGGGAAGCAAGTGAAAGCTCTTAGGATCAATAATAATGGAGAATACATCTTTAATGAATTCAAGAACTTCTGTAGAAAATAAGTAATTTGAAGAGAAATCATTGCGCCTCGTAACCCATAGCAGAATGGGGTCATGGAGAGGAAGAACAAAACGATCATGGGTATAGCACGGGCGATGTTGCATGATTAGGGCCTACCGATGCACTTGTAGGCAAAAACATACAACACTGCGGTTTATGTGCAAAACCATTGTCCTCATAGAGTACTTGGCATGAGTACACCTGAAGAAGCTTTCACTTGTAAGAAACTAGATGTTTCACACTTTAAGATTTTTGGCTTATCTCTTTATGTGCATGTGACCAAGGACACCAGGAAGAAGCTGGAACCAACTGTTGAAGTTGGGATTTTTGTGGGGTATACATAAACACCCCATAATTATCGTGTGTATTTGTCAAACAACAGAATGTCTGTTGTGCAACGAGATATAAAATTTGATGAGGGGAAAGCCATGTGGTTATCCCTTGAGAGGGATTTGGACTTGCATGCGGAGGTGGAATTGTTGGTTCCCAAAGATGAGTCTCAAGATGTGGATCAACTAGATGAGGAGGTTTATGGAGTGGAGGAAATCACTCATGTAGAGCCATCCATCAGAAATGGTATAAAGCGCACCACCGATGCTGATAGGTTGATACTTGATGTTGTAGAGAATGTACGAGCCCCTAATTCACTACGCAGAAATAGATAGTCTCCTGACCGATTTATTGGATACATGGCTCTTATGAGAAAATGAATTGTAATTGAACCATCTTCCTTTCAGGAAGCATTGCAGTAACCTACTTGGGTTGATGCAATGGTGGAGGAGTATGACTCCATTGTCAAAAAAAGTGCATGGGAAATTGTTCCAAGACCAGTTGACAAATCAATGGTAGGTTCGAGATGGATCTACAAAGTAAATCAAGCTGCTGATGGGAGTGTGGAGAAATACAAGGTCAGATTTGTGGCTCGGGGTTTCTCACAGATCAAGGAATAGATTATGATCAGACTTTTTCGCCCGTCACAAGGTACTCTTCCATAAGGACCATCCTTGCACTCTCAGCATAGATGGGCTGGCGCATTCATCAGATGGACGTGAAAACTTTTTTTCTCAATGGGATCATTGAGGAAGAGGTGTACATAGATTATCCTGAAGGTTTTGAGATCTTCAACAGTGAGTCGCATGTGTGAAAACTCAAAAGAGTGTTGTATGGGCTGAAGCAAGCACCTCGTGCTTGGTACACATAGATAGAAAATTATTTCACCAGACTGGGCTTCACCAAAAGTGAAGTAGATGCAAACCTATACCAGATCGTGGTTGAGGGTAAGCTATTGATCATTGTTCTCTATGTTAATGATATAATTTTGACTAGTGATGAGCAGCTGATACACTCATCGAAGGAGGATCTTACAAGGGAGTTCGAAATGAAAGATATGGGCCTCCTTCATTATTTCCTTGGATTGGAAATATGGCAGTGGGATGTTGAAATTTTTGTGTCTCAAAGAAAGTATGCAAAGGGGATACTGGGTAAGTTTAACATGGAGAGCTACAAACCCATGGATACGCCTCTTCCAGGAAACTAAAGGAAAGAGGATGCTACTTCTGGAGAGGTAGTGGATGCTACTATCTATCGACGGTTAGTGGGTTCGCTAATGTATCTAGTGAACATGAGATCGAACATTAGCTATGCGGTTAACCAACTGAGTCAAGTTATGGTTAAGCCTTCCAAGCTCTTTTGGAAGGCGGGGAAGCATGTCCTGAGATACCTGAGGGGCACATCAGAGTATGGTATATGGTACAAAAGAATGGATGGAGTGAAGTTGTATGGCTTCAGGGATGCAGATTGGGCTAGTAGTCCATCGGACAGAAAGAGTACATTAGGGAGGTCTTTAGCATTAGATCTACAGTTGTTTCTTGGTACAACAGGAAGAAAAGATCTGTGGCACTCAGTTCAGCAGAGGTGGAATACATGTCAGCAATTCAAGCTGCATGTGAGGCTATCTAGATGAGAAAGATCTTGGTTGGTTTGTTTGGTTCTCAGATGGATCTGACAGTGATTCATTGTGATAATCAGAGTTTCATTAAACTCTTAATTAATCCTATGTTTCATGATAGGTCCAAGCATGTAGATATCTGGTACCATCATCTCTGATATTTTGTGTAGAGAAGAATCATTTTTCTTCAAAACATTCCCACGGAAGATCAGGATGCAGATATTCTGAAGAAGGTGCTCACCAGGAGATAATTCGAATACAATAGAGACAGGATCAGGGTGATGGATAATCCCTTTACTGTTGAGAGGGAGTGTTGAGATTCAACAAGTAATTTTTCGCACCCATGATCCTAGTGAAAATTAAACAATTGCACTAGGGTGGGGACCATAGGCTATTTTTAGGTGCATGCCTATTTTTATTATCCCTTAATTTAGATGGACATTAAACTGTAATCTATTCTCAACGTGGACTTGAAAATAGTTAAATGAAATGGAAAATCAGTTAGCTAAGTGAATTTTGAGTTAGAAGTTGGTTGGTGGGACATGCAGAGTAATTCTAGTTGTAACAGAGTTCGAAATGCAGTGGTGCATGAGTTTGTGCAAGTTGTAAACAATTTAACTTGGTTAAGTGAGTTAAACTCAATTGCGCTAGTTTCAATTGAAGATACACTAGTGAGAGATCAAGTGAATTAAATATTAATTAATTCACACGTAGTGATATCACATGCAACTAAAGATTTGCTATTCTTAACTGCATGCATGTCAAATGCAGTGGAAACCCAGTTGAGTTCTAGGTGAAACTAAAGATAACTATCAGTTGCGACATTATCTGCTTGCACACATGCAAGAACACACATTGGATGTTCCCATGATACTTGTGCAGTCAAGGCAGGCAGGATTGCATCAATTTAGGGATTGCATAGTGAAGGCAGGCAGTCTGGAGGCAGTAAATTCGCTAAGGGATATACAAATTTTTATATGACAATGTGTGACAATTAGTTGATGTAATGAGAGCTCTTATGAGAAGAGTTTGGTATGTAATTGTTTCATGATCCATGATATAACATACAATAGAGTATAGTGGGGTTTTTAGTTGTAAGCTTTCCCCGAGAAATTATTTTTGCTGTGTGTGATTGATTTTTCTTCATGTTCATGTGATTAGTGATTGTGTTTTTAATTCTGCAAATATTTGTAGTAGTGATTTAGTATTTAACTTTAGCACATTGTTAGATCGGGTGAATCCAATATATACATGCATATTGTATAATTTCTACGTGGAGTGGGTCCCACTTAAAATAAATTTCCCCATCTCTGACCATGGAAAATTTTAAGGATGGAAATTTATCTTAAGCTATAGAAACCTTAGCAAATATTGTTATTCCATAGTATGAAAAGTATAAATGTCTTGCGATATTTTCATCAAAATATTCAATTTTTTAATGATTTTATATAGCCTATATAATTTTTTTCACTATTTCTAAGGTAAAATAATTTTATCCTATAAAATTTGAGAAAACAATTTCTAGAAAAAAAAGGAAATGGTGAATCTCCTTTTTGAGAAAAACATGGAAAATTATCCCATTTATGAAATTTATCACCTAAAAATTTCTTTATCCCTAACATGACGGAAATAGTACCTACCATTTGACATCCAACTAAATTCCTAATAAAAAATGATTAGGAATCATTAATGTTTATTAGGGTTGAAATGTCATTATCTAGGTACCTCCTCATCATCAATTTGTGTAAACCATCCTCATCTCCCAACCATCTTCCCATGGTCATTGAATATAAAGTTGACTAGTCTCCACATTTATTAAGTCATGAATTAATCCTTAAACTAAGCCTACCACATTGTTGGCCTAATCTCTAGAACTTCCCTAGAACCTGATCCAAGAGATAACCATTTTATAATATTATAACTATATTCTATTATTTTCGTTGAAGGCTTATTTTAAATCTCAAAATTTATTTGTTTCCTTAATGTAAATTATTTCATCCCCTCAAGTTCGGGTGTTTCAACAAAAGAGGGACTTATAATGTCCAAGAAGTACAAATCATCCCTTCCCAATCTTGTGTGTCCTTGGTATTTGTTGATTCATTCATAAGAACGATATTATGCTTCATATAAGAGAGATCAATGTAATTAATGCTTCATGTATTTGAGAAAACATATAACTGGCCCAATACATGAAATTTTAAATAGTAATTTTTATGTGATGGATAATTATATAATAATAATAATAATAATAATAATCATCATCATCTTTTAATTTTCAAGTGAAATCTAATTATATATCAAATTATTATATAAAACACTTTAACATGTTTTTTATAATTACTTAATTACGTCAAAGGAATCTATCAAGGATAGCTTTTTCCCAATACTTACCAACCAAAATTCCATTATAGGATTTTTCACAAATTAAACTACTATGTCACATCATAGGTACACGTTGTTCATACAGTGTGCTTGAATACATATCTATAATTGTTGGTGTATTCATTGTTATTAGATATTTACTCCTCATAATATATAATCTAGTATTGGTCGCTTGATCCCTAGATCAAATTTATTTCTATGAGGTGTTCACATGTTGTAGCACCAATTGAATTTATAGAGGCATTTTCTTTAGCAAAATCATGCTTTCTATCACCAATCAATAGCCTTTGATTTGGCATTTGCAATTGGTAGCAATGTGAGCATGTCTGTGAAATGGATGCCTAACTAGCTCCAATCTACTCATCCCTATTAATTATCCCATGGTTATGTTCTCAGAGAATTTTTACTGACTCTTCTATTACTTATTTCAAGAATGAGATGAGTTTGGTTTTTGAATTATTATTATTATTATATGGGTTTCCATGTTTAACAAAATTTATATTTGCAAAAAAATGGATTTGATCCATACATGAGAACTTGGAATTCTACAAGGAGTATGAGCTTATTAATTCCAAATGGGTCGTGCTTGCAGTTTTAAGCATTCATTCTATTAAATAGTTCTTATTGTTTATATGTGGATCATGTTTGGTTATGTTGTCTTATACACCTTATTTTATGATGCTTATTTCATCTTGTATTTATAAATATTTCAATACCAAACTCAAAGATTAATTTCTACTTTTAACATGCAATTTACTAGATTCAGTTCTTATGGCCTATTCTTTTCAGTTGTATACTTCTCGTTATTAGTTCTCATGTTTTGTTTTCTCTCTTGTTTCCATACACTAGCCACTATTGTTTCTTTTACATATAAACCCCATCAACCACACAACTTACAAATTGGGGATGGATCATTCTTATTATCCTCTATTGAGTCAAACTTTGTTAAATGAAGTGGAATCCAACAAACAATTCTAGAAAACTTGGAAAATCACCAAAATTTCTACCAAGATAACCACTATCCATGTCACAATGGTAATCCTTGCCTTTATCTCCTAAATGCACTCCATTAAAGAAAAATGGGGCTCCTTTTTATATAGCTTATGAATTTTCTAATATTTTATGGATCATAATTTCATGGAAAATGACAAAAAATTAGGTCCATCCACGTCAGCATGAATCATGAGGAGATATATCCAAATGCATCTTCTTATCCATTTTTAATGCATGACTTACATTTTCTTACCCTTATTTCTATAAACTTCTAATTAATGTTTTTTTTCATATAAACCCCTTCAACACCACTATTAACAAATTCCTAAAGATAACCTCTTCCTCCTTCTCCACTATTGAAGCCACCTCCATTAAATAAAGTCAAATTCAATAAAATGGTCTAACGAACTTAGAAATCCCCAAAAACAATTCCATGACCACCATAATCTATGACAACTTTCACCTTTGTCACCCATATGCATTTTTTGATAATGAATTGAGGCTCCTATCTATATAGCGTATGAATATACAAGGGTTTCAATGTTAATTGAATGATGAAAGAGAGTTTAATTGATAATAATTGCAAGAAATTTTTAGAGAAATGAAAGTTTCAAGGAAGCTCAAAAAATCATGAATACACTCACCCCATTAATTTCTTAGACAATGACAAGAAATTGGGTCCATCCACCTCCTTTTAGCATGAAGCATGGGGGGGTTCATCCACCTACATTTTTTTATCAATTTTCAATCCCTTACCCATTTTCAATGATTTTTTTCTTTACTTTTCGAAAATGGAGTAATCACCATATTTTAAGATATACATGTCATACACACATACACACAAAGTGGTTACCATGTTTGAATATTTTGGTATCTCTATTGAAAAATAGAAAATTAAACCAATAAAAAGGTTTAACAAAGATAATGATTATCAAACGTTGAAAATGTTTTAGTGCACTTGAGATATCTTTAAATTGAGCAAAATGAGATTTTTCTACTAGCCATTTTTAGTAATAAAATGAGCTTGGTTCAAGTGTGTTCTTAAGAAATTAAAAATTCTGATTTGACATGTTAAAGAGCAAAATGGTTAAAAAAAAAAATCCATGGAATGTAAATTAAAGTAAAAAATTTATAAAATTTTTATAATGGTTTAAAAACAAGCTATTAAATAATTGAGTTTTCACTCTGAATGATTTGAGTTTGTCATGCACAATGTATTTCTTTTGTTATATAGGTTATATTATGGAATTTGAAAGAAAAAAGAAAACAAAAGCTCCATAAAAAATAAAAAAAAAAACTTTCAAAGTTTAGAATTCTTCATAACAATAAAATAAAAAAATCAATTTAAAATTACATTATAATTAACTAATGTAAACAATATGTATCAAAATGTGCACCACTTATTCAAATTCTAAACAAGTTGAGCTTATAAAATAAACGAATAAACCAAATCGATGTGTAGCTTTCTTTTAAACGATTAATTTTTTTTTCCTTTAAAAAAAAACAAAAATTAACTTATACTATCAATCTATTTCAGTGTATTATTTTTTAATAAAAAATAATAACTTTTAAAATACAATATCAATCTATTTTAAATATTAAAATAAAAATAAAAATAAATAAAGTTTGAGGTTTGGGGTTGCAGCGTTTCATCTAGAGAATCTCGGAGAAAGGTTGAGCAAACATTTTATAATGTATCACCTCAAAATTAAAAGAAATACACCCTATCCTATCTCCTTGGAAAAGTGGGTCTTTCCTCTATCGAGAGCCTAACTATGACCAGGCTTCTGTTATACAAGCATAAACTCAATAGCATAGGAGACCATAGACTTCCTAAGCTAGCTTTAAATTCCAGTCAAAACCACGTAAGGCTCAAACGAGGTTGGTATAAAGACACCAGGGCTTGGTTAAACTATTGGGAGATCGAAGAGAATGTTGCATTGCAAAACATTAATAACATAAAAAAAAAATTGTTACTTCTAACTTCAAAGAAAAATGTGGTGTGAAAAAGATCTAGCAGCTAAAAGAAAATTAGATATTATAAGGAGGTCATCAACCCCACCCTAGAAGATCAAAAGTATCTATCTGTTTTAACTAGCTCAAAGAATAAAATTAATATAACCAAGATTAGAACAAACTCTCATGAGCTCCATAGTGAAACAGGTAGTTGGAGAGTTCCTAAAACACCATGGATGGAAAGGATCTGCCATCTCTGTGAGAATATGAACATAGAGGATGAAAATCACTTCCTCCTACTATGCCCTATGTACAACCACATTAGATCTCAATTTCATAATCTTTGTTGCAATACTGACCTTCCTAGCCTTTTAAGATGTCAAAATTATAGTAATTGCCAGTGTCTTATGACACTAGACGTAAAGACATCGCAGCTGCCTCAGCATTTTCCTAACCTCGTTTTTCGGCGATCATAAAATCGAGTTGTCTTTAATAGGATTTTTTGGAAACTTTTCCAGTAGATTTTTCGATTTTTCCGATCTAAGCACATAAAACCCCGAATCCCGATTTCTGTAATCGCCCAACTTTTGGACGCTCTTCGTTCTCTCCTTCTGGCCGCTCCATAATCTCGAAATTCCAGGATAGTTATACGCCCTTTGTGCATTTCCAGGTGTTTGGCCTACCACATCCAGAATGGTAATTTCACTGAAAATAGAAACCATGTAAGTGGTGGTTAGTGGACCCCTAGCACATTTTTTTATTAGTTTTTTATAAGAAAAATTTCCTATTTTAGTAGCTATTTATTTTTGGCAGTTTCTGGGTTCTAAACTCTAGAGTCTTTTTAAGGCTCTAAACAATTTTTCTAGGGAAATGAGAAAATGTAAGTTATAGAATAAATTTGTAATCTAATTTTTTTTTCCTTGGATAAACCTTTCTGATATGCTATAGTGTGTGCCAAATGGAGATCATATGGAAAAGTTGCAACCCTAGGAAGTTGACATTCCAACTAACTCCATTGGGATAAGTTTTTGGTGCTTCATCTCCTAGGGTTAGGTTTTTGGATGTTTATAGTTTCTCATTGTTTATTCATGATAAATATGCCTTAAAGCCTCATTGTAATATATTTTGTCTAAAAACGGAACAGGGATGCTAACCATTTGTCTAAAAATGGTCTTCAACAAATTCAGGGCGCATGGAAAATAGAGGAGAAGAACGGCTTGGTTGTCTGTGTGTCGAACACCAAACCGTACCGACTACTTCTTTTATCATTCTTATATGTCTTCTTTTTTATTTTTCCTCCAGCATTGATATATATCCTAGAGGTTTTTTGTGTAAAGCTTATTTATGACTATGAACATGATGTATCTTCTTTCTTAAAAAAAAAAATTTATGCTACTGTTATTTTTTTTGACATATACTGCTACTTTCTGGTCTATATGGGTTGTTTTCTCTTAAGAGTGGCTCATTATTATTTTTGTGGTTTTGACTGTAGGGTGTTTCTCCAAGTATGGAGGCCCTGTTAGTGGACTTTATATCTTGTGACACTCTTTTGCTGTCACTGGCATGATGTTTTCACTTTATCTATGGCTTCATGGGTAGTGGTTTCCTCTGGGCTCTGTCCAGTATTGGATGTTATACTCTGCTTGGCCCTACTATGTGGGTGATGAGTATATATGGAATGTTGCGGAATCTACGATGTAACTTTTTGTGATTTGTTATAAAAAGTTCAAATTTTTCTGCGGAAAAGAAAACATATTTCATAAGGCATGTAGCTATCACATATCTTCTCAGAGACAAGAAACTACTACTTGAGCTAGTTTTCTTTCATTCTGCATGTACACAATTTCAACATTTTCTATTTTATTAATTGAATTTTAGTTTCGTTGTGTTTTTTTGTTTATGGTTTAAATATATATTTAATTTTGTTCCTTCATAAATGTGGATCAAATATATTTAGGGGCTAAAGAGTTTAAGGGTTGAACAATACCATCCACACAAGGAATAAATAGAGGAATGAGAAAAATGGTGATACTTAAATCCAATGAAAGGTTGGAGTGTTGAGATTCAACAAGAAATTTTTGTCACCCATGATCCTAGTGAAAATTAAGCACCTACATTAGGGTGGGGCCATAGGCTATTTTTAGGTGAATGTATATTTTTATTATCCCTTGATTTAGATGTACATTAAACTGTAATATATTCTCAATGTGGACTTGAAAATAGTTAACTGAAGTGGAAAATCCGTTAGCTAAGTGAATTTCGAGTTAGAGGTTGGTTGGTGGGACATGCAGAGTAATTCTATTTGTAACTAAGTGATTCTAGTTGTAACAGGTTATAGAGTTCGAAGTGCAATGGTGCATGAGTTTGTGCAATCTGTAAATAGTTTAACTCACTTAACTCAGTTAAGTGAGTTAAACACAATTGTGTTAGTTGTAACTGAAGATACACTAGTGAGATATCAAGTGAATTAAATATTAATTAATTCACATGTAGTGATCTCACATGCAACTGAAGATTTACTATTATTAACTGCATGCATGTCAGATCTAGTGGAGACCCAATTGAGTTCTAGGTGAAAGGGAAGATAACTATTAGTTGTGACATTATATGCTTGCACACATGCAAGCACACACACATTGGATGTGTCCATGATACTTGCACAATAAAGGCAGACATGATTGCATCAATTGAGGGATTGCATTCAATAGAGATTGCACAGTGAAGGTAGGTTGTTTGGAGGCAGTAAATTGGCTAAGGGATTTGCAAATTTTTATATGACAATGTCAAACAATTAGATGATGTACTAAGAGATATTGTGAGAAGATTTTTATATGTAATTTGTTCATGCTCCATGATATAGTATACAACAGAAGATAGTGGGGTTTTTATTTGTAAGCTTTCCCTGGGAAATTATCTGTGTTGTGTGCGATTGATCTTTCTTCATGTTCATGTGATTAGTGATTGTGTTTTTAATTCCACAAAGATTCGTAGAAGCGATTCAGTATTTAACTTTAGCACATTTTTAGATCGGGTGAATCTAAGATATACATGCATATTGTATAATTTCTACATGGTATCAGAGCACAAGAAATTGCAGAAGTAAAGCAGGAGTTGAGTTTGTGACTGGATAGAATTCGAATTTGCAGAAAGAATTTCTTGGTGCTACAGCTTATTCAAGATCGAAATGGATTTCAATGGCTTGAGGTTAGAGTATGCACTCGAGGGAAACTCAAACTACATTGCTTGGAAGGACAGGATGGAGGCAGTACTCAAAGATAATGGTTTGAAGGAATTCATTGAAAAATATGTTCCTAAGCCAGATGCTACAAATGTTGTCAATCTTGATGCATCGCAAAAGAAAGTGGCAAAGGCGAGGATGATCATGTTGGAGGGAGTACGAGACCACATTGTCTCAATCCTCCATGGGAAAGCCACATCATAAGCTATGTGGAAGGCTTTGACGAATCTATTCCAAAGAAACAACGACCACAGGAAATTGGCGCTCAAAGATAAACTCAGGTAGATCAAGATGGAAAAGGGCGACACCATTCCAAAGTATCTCACAAATTTTGTCCAATGTCAGGATGAACTGGGGAGTATGGGAATAACATTTTCTGATGATGATTTGGTGAGTTTGGATCTCCTAGGACTTCCTAAGATTTGGCACAATTCTGAAGACTCTGTCAACGAACAGGGAAAATTTCCAGATTGGGAACAATTGTGGTCAGATCTGGTGTAGGAGGAGTTCAGGCAGAACACTAGAGATGGCTCTTCATCAAAGCATGATGATGAAGAGTATTATGCTTTGGCTGCCAAGGTGAAGAAGGGGAAGGGGAATAAATTCCATTCTAAATCCGAGTCTAAAGGAAAGAAGCAGGACATGTCTAAGGTGAAGTGTTTTCACTATCACAAACATGGGCATTTTTCTACTAACTATCCACAAAAGAATAAGAATGAGAAGGTTGTTGGAGCTGTTGCTGGTGAGGCCCTTACCTCACAATTTGAGCTTGACTTCTCTTTGATTGCATGCATGGTGTCAAGTGAATTGGGTTCAGTGTGGTATTTGGATAGTGGCGCTTCCTCTCACATGACAGGAGATAAGGAACTTTTCAGTGACTTGGAGGAGAAAGATCTACATATGCATATTGAGATGGGTGATGACGAGCGATACAATGCTGCCGAGATCGGTACCATTACCTTTCAGAGGGATCCAGGTAAAGCACTTCAATTAAAAGATGTAATGCATGTACCAGGTCTGAAGAAAAATTTGGTCTCAGTCCCAATGTTGGAGGACAAAGGCTGTGATGTTGTTTTTAGTGATGGAAAATCTTTCCCTTGACATAAAAAAATGGTTCAAGCAAAGAGGATAGGGATTCGAGTTAAGAATATCTCCAAGCTTGAGGTAGATAGTTGCGCTGCCATAGTGGGAAAGGTGAAGAAAGTGGTGAGTCGAGATGAGGGTGAATTATGGCACAGGTGATTGGGCCATCTTCATCATGGAGCCTTGAAAGTCATGCGGCAAATATCTATTGGACTTCTAATGAGAACACTTGCTCAGTTAGATTAGTGCAAGGGTTGCACAATGGGGAAGTTTGTAAAGTCCACCTTTCATGAGAAGGAGAACCGTGCTTCGGGGATCCTTTAGAGATTTCACACAGACGTGTGTGGACCATTCTCGGTTGCTTCAACAACAAAAACATAATTACTATGTAATATTTGTTGATTTATTTTCTCGTAAATGCTGGATCTTCTTCATGTAGAAGAAATATCAAACATTTTCTACGTTCTATTAGTTTAAGGAATTGGTGGAGAAAGAGTCAGGGAAGCAAGTGAAAATTCTTAGGAGCGATAATAATGGAGAATACATCTTTAACGAATTCAAGAACTTCTGCAGCAAAGAAGTAATTCGAAGAGAAATCATTGTGCCTCGTAACCCATAGCAGAATGGGGTCATGGAGAGGAAGAACAGAATGATCATGGGTATAGCACGGGCGATTTTGCATGATTAGGGCCTATCGATGCACTTGTGGGTAGAAGCATGCAACACTGCGGTTTATTTGCAAAATCGTTGTCCTCATAGAGTACTTGGCATGAGTACACGTAAAGAAGCTTTCACTCGTAAGAAACCAGATGTTTCACACTTTAAGATTTTTGGCTCATCTGTTTATGTGCATGTGACCAAGGATGCCAGGAAGAAGCGAGAACCGACTGCTGAAGTTGGGATTTTTGTGGGGTATACATAAACACCCCATAATTATTGTGTGTATTTTTCAAACAATAGAATGACTGTTGCGCGATGAGATATAAATTTTGTTGAGGGGTAAGCCATGCGGTTATCCCTTGAGAGGGAGCTAGAGTTGCATGCGGAGGAGGAACTGTTGGTTCTCAAAGATGAGTCTCAAGATGTGGATCAGCCGCATGAGAAGGTTCATGGAGTGGAGGAAATCACTCATGTAGATCCATCCATCAGAAATGGTATAAAGTGCGCCACGGATGCTGATAGGCTGATACTTGATGTTGTAGAATGTACGAGCCCCTACTTCACAACGCAGACAGAGATAGTCTCCTGACCGATTTATTGGATACATGTCTCTTATGAGAAAATGAATTGTAATTGAACCATCTTCCTTTCAGGAAGCATTGCAGCAACCTACTTGGGTTGATGCAATGGTGGAAGAGTATGACTCCATTGTCAAAAAAAGTGCATGGGAAATTGTTCCAAGACCAGTTGACAAATCAGTGGTAGGTTCGAGATGGATCTACAAGGTAAATCAAGCTGCTGATGGGAGTGTGGAGAAATACAAGGCCAGATTTGTGGCCCTGGGTTCCTCACAGATCGAGGGGATAGATTATGATCAGAATTTTATGCCCGTCGCAAGGTGCTCTTCCATATGGACCATCCTTGCACTCTCGGTGCAGATGGGCTGGCGCATTCATCATATGGATGTGAAAACTTTGTTTCTCAATGGGATCATTGAGGAAGAGGTGTACATAGATTATCCTGAAGGTTTCGAGATCTTCAACAGTGAGTCGCATGTGTGCAGACTCAAAAGAGTGTTGTATGGGCCGAAGCAAGCACCCCGTGCTTGGTACACTCAGATAGAAAATTATTTCACCAGATTGGGCTTCACCAAAAGTGAAGCAGATGGAAACCTATACCAGATCGTGGTTGAGGGTAAGCTATTGATCATTGTTCTTTATGTTTATGATCTAATTTTGACTGGTGATGAGCAGCTGATACACTCATCGAAGGAGGATCTTGCAAGGGAGTTAGAAATGAAGGATATGGGCCTCCTTCATTATTTCCTTGGATTGGAAATATGGCAGCGGGATGGTGAAATTTTTGTGTCTCAAGGAAAGTATGCAAAGGAGATACTAGGTAAGTTTAACATGGAGAGCTACAAACCCATGGATACGCCTCTTCTAGGAAACTGGAGGAAAGAGGATGCTACTTTTGGAGAGGTAGTGGATGTTATTGTCTATCGACAATTAGTGGGTTCGCTAGTGTATCTAGTGAAGATGAGACTGAACATTTGCTATGTGGTTAACCAGTTGAACCAAGTTATGGTTAAGCCTTCCAAGCTCTTTTGGAAGGCGGGGAAGCATGTCCTGAGATACCTGAGGGGCACATCAGAGTATGGTCTATGGTACAGAAGAACGGATGGAGTGAAGTTGCATGGCTTCAGGGATATAGATTGGGTTGGCAGTCCATTAGACAAAAAGAGCACATCAGGGATGTCTTTTGCATTGGTTCTACATTTTTTTCTTGGTACAACATGAAGCAAATATCCGTGGCACTTAGTTCAGCAGAAGCAGAATACATGTCATCAATTCAAGCTGGAATATCCCTTAATTTAGATGGACATTAAACTGTAATATATTCTCAATGTGGACTTGAAAATAGTTAAATGAAGTGGCAAATCAGTTAGCTAAGTGAATTTTGAGTTAGATGTTGGTTAGTGGGACATGCAGAGTAATTCTAGTTGTAATAGAGTTCAAAGTGCAGTGGTGCATGAGTTTGTGCAAGTTGTAAATAGTTTAACTCGGTTAAGTGAGTTAAAATTAATTGTGCTAGTTGTAATTGAAGATACACTAGTGAGAGATCAAGTGAATTAAATATTAATTAATTCGAATGTAGTGATCTTACATGCAATGAAGATTTACTGTTCTTAATTGCATGCATGTCAAATGCAGTGGAGACCCAGTTGAGTTCTAGGTGAAACTAAAGATAACTATCAGTTGCGACATTATCTGCTTGCACACATGCAAGAACACGCATTGGATGTTCCCATGATACTTGTGCAGTCAAGGTAGGTAGGATTGCATCAATTCGGGGATTGCATAGTGAAGGCAAGCAGTCTGGAGGCAGTAAATTGGCTAAGGGATTTGCGAATTTTTGTATGAAAATGTGAGACAACTAGTTGATGTAATGAGAGCTCTTACGAGAAGAGTTAGTATGTAATTGTTTCATGATCCATGATATAATATACAATAGAAGATAGTGGGGTTTTTAGTTGTAATCTTTCTCCGAGAAATTATTTGTTTTGTGTGTGATTGATCTTTCCTCATGTTCATGTGATTAGCGATTTTGTTTTTAATTCCGCAAATATTTGTAGAAGTGATTCAATATTTAACTTTAGCACATTGTTAGATCGGGTGAATCCAAAATATATATGCATATTGTATAATTTCTACATGGAGTGGGTCCACTTAAAATAAATTTCCCCATCTCTGACCATGGAAAATTTTAAGGATGGAAATTTATCTTAAACTATAGAAACCTTAGCAAATATTATTAGTCCATAGTATGAAAATTATAAATGTCTTGCGATGTTTTCATAAAAATATTCAATTTTTTAATGATTTTATATAGCAAATATAATTTTTTTCACTATTTCTAAGGTAAAATAATTTTATCCTATAAAATTTGAGAAAACAATTTCTAGAAAAAAAAATGGAAATTGGTGAATCTCCTTTTTGAGAAAAACATGGGAAATTATCCCATCTATGAAATTTATCCCCTAAAAATTTCTTTATCCCTAACATGATGGAGATAGTACCTACCATTTGACATCCAACTAAATTCCTAATAAAAAATGATTAGGAATCATTAATGTTTATTAGGGTTGAAATGTCATTATCTAGGTATCTCCTCATCATCAATTTGTGTAAACCATCCTCATCTCCCAACCATCTTCCCATGGTCATTGAATATAAAGTTGACTAGTCTTCACATTTATTAAGCCATGAATTAATCCTTAAACTAAGCCTACCACATTGTTGGCCTAATCTCTAGAACTTCCCTAGAACCTGATCCAAGAGATAACCATTTTCTAATATAATAACTATATTTTATTATTTTCCTTGAAGGCTTATTTTAAAACTCAAAATTTATTTGTTTCCTTAATGTAAATTATTTCATCCCCTCAAGTTTGGGTGCTTCAACAAAAGAGGGACTTATATTGTCCAACAAGTACAAATCATCCCTTCCTAATCTTATGTGTTCTTGGTATTTGTTGATTCATTCATAAGAACAATATTATGCTTCATAAAAGAGAGATCAATGTAATTAATGCTTCATGTATTTGAGAAAACATATAACTAGCCCAATACATGAACTTTTAAATAGTAATTTTTATGTGATGGATAATTATATCATAATAATAATAATCATCATCATCATCATCTAATTTTGAAGTGAAATCTAATTATATATCAAATTATTATATAAAACACTTTAACATGTTTTGTATAATTACTTAATTATGTCAAAGTAATCTATCAAGGATAGCTTTTTCCCAATACTTATCAACCAAAATCGATCGTCCATTATAGGATTTTTCACAAATTCAACTACTATGTCACATCATAGGTACACATTGTTAATACAGTGTGCTCGACTACATAGCTTTAATTGTTGGTGTATTCGTTGTTATTGGATAATTACTCCTCACAATAGATAATCTATTATTGGTCACTTGATCCCTAGATCAAATTTATGTCTATGGGGTGTTCACATGTTGTAGCACCAATTGAATTTATAGAGGCATTTTTCTTTACCAAAATCATGCTTTCTATCACCAACTAATAGCCTTTGATTTGGCATTTGCAATTGGTATCAGTGTGAGCATGTCTGTGAAATGGATGCCTAACTAGCTCCAATCTACTCATCCCTATTAATTATCCCATGGTTATGTTCTCAAAGAATTTTTAGTGACTCTTCTATTACTTATTTCAAGAATGAGATGAGTTTGGTTTTTGAATTATTATTATTATATGGGTTTCCATGTTTAACAACATTTATATTTGCAAAAAAGTGGATTTGATCACAAATCCACTACGTATAGGAGCCATACATGAGAACTTGGAATTCTACAAGGAGCATAAGCTTATTAATTCCAAATGGGTCGTGCTTGCAGTTTTAAGCATTCATTGTATTAAATATTTCTTATTGTTTATATGTGGATCATGTTTGGTTATGTTGTCTTATACACCTTATTTTATGATGCTTATTTCATCTTGTATTCATAAATAATTCAATACCAAACTCGGAGATTAATTTCTACTTTTAACATGTATTTTACTAGATTCATTTCTTATGGCCTATTCTTGTCAGTTGTATACTTCTCGTTATTATTTCTCATGTTTTATTTTCTCCCTTGTTTCCATACACTAACCACTATTGTTTCTTTTACATATAAACCCCATCAACCACCCAACTTACGAATTAGGGAAGGATCATTCTTCTTATCCTCTATTGAGTCAAACTTTGTTAAATGAAGTGGAATCCAACAAACAATTCTAGAAAACTTGGAAAATCACCAAAATTTCTACCAAGACAACCACTATCCATGTCACAATGGTAGTCCTTGCCTTTATCTCCTAAATGCACTCCATTAAAGAAAAATGGGGCTTCTTTTTATATAGCTTATGAATTTTCTAACATTTTAGGGATCATTTATTTCATGGAAAATGACAAAAAATTAGGTCCATCCACGTCAGCGTGAATCATGAGGAGATATATCCAAATACATCTTCTTATCCATTTTTAATGCATGACTTACATTTTCTTACCCTCATTTCTATGAACTACTAATTAATGTTTTTTTGCATATAAACCCCTTCAACACCACTATTAACAAATTCGAAAAGATATCCTCTTCCTCCTTCTCCACTATTGAAGCCACCTCCATTAAATAAAGTCAAATTCAATAAAATGGTCTAACGAACTTAGAAATCCCCAAAAACAATTCCATAACCACCATAATCTATGACAACTTTCACCTTTGTCACCCATATGCATTATTTTATAATGAATTGAGGCTCCTGTCTATATAGCTTATGAATATACTAGGTTTCAATGTTAATTGAATGATGAAAAAGAGTTTAATTGATAATAATTGCAAGAAATTTTTAGAGAAATGAAAGTTTCAAGGAAGCTCAAAAAATCATGAATACACTCACCCCATTAATTTCTTAGACAATGACAAGAAATTGGGTCCATCCACCTCCTTTTAGCATGAAGCATGGGGAGGTCCATCCACCTACATTTTTTTATCAATTTTCAATCCCTTACTTACTCATTTTCAATGTTTTTTTCTTTACTTTTCCAAAATGGAATAATCACCATATTTTAAGATATACATGTCACATACACATACACACAAAGTGTATACCATGTTTGAATATTTTGGTATCTCTATTGAAAAATAGAAAATTAAACCAATAAAAAGGTTTAACAAGGATAGTGATTATCAAACGTTGAAAATGTTTTAGTGCACTTGAGATATCTTTAAATTGAGAAAAATGAGATTTTTCTACTAGCCATTTTTAGCAATAAAATGAGCTTGGTTCAAGTGTGTTCTTAAGAAATTAAAAATTCTGATTTAACATGTCAAAGAGCAAAATAGTTAAAAAAAAAAAAACAAAAAAAATCCATAAAATGTAAATTAGAGTAAAAAATTTATAAAATATTTATAATAGTTTAAAAACAAACTATTAAATGATTGAGTTTTCACTTTGAATGATTTGAGTTTGTCATGCACAATGTATTTCTTTTATAGTCTAAATTACATTATGAGATTTGAAAGAAAAAAGAAAACAAAAGCCCCATTTAAAAAAAAGAGTTCCAAGTTTAGACTTCTTCATTACAATAAAATAAAAAAATCAATTTTTTTTCAAAATAAAAAAATTTAAACTTACAGTATAATTAACTAATGTAAACAATATGTATCAAAATGTACGCACTTATTCAAATTCTAAACAAGTTGAGCTTATAAAATAAACGAATAAACCAAATCGATGTGTAGCTTTCTTTTAAACGATTAACTTGTTTTTCCTTTAAAAAAAACAAAAATTAACTTATACTATCAATCTGTTTCAGTTTAGTATTTTTTATAAAAAATAATAACTTTTAAAATACAATATCAATCTATTTTAAATTGATTTTTTTAATTAAAAATAATAATCTTTAATATTAAATATTAATTTTATTATGTTTTAGATTTAAATTTGCAATATTAAAATAAAAATAAAAATAAATAAGATGTGAGGTTTGGGGTTGTAGTATTTCTAGAGAATTTTGGAGAAAGATTGAGCAAATCCAGAAACATTTTATAATGTATAACCTTAAAATTAAAAGCAATACACCCTATCCTATTCTCCTTATAGAAGTGAGTCTTTCTTCTATCGAGAGCCTAGCTATGACTAGGCTCATAGCTAGGCTTCTGTTGTACAAGCACAAACTCAATAGCATAAGAGACCATAGACTTCCTAAGCTAGCTTTAAATTCCAGTCAAAACCACCTAAGGCTCAAACGAGGGTGGTATAAAGACACTAAGGCTTGGTTAAACCATTGGGAGATCGATGAGAATGTTGCATTGCAAAACATTAATAACATTAAAAAAATTGTTACTTCTAACTTCAAAGAAAAAATGTGGTGTGAGAAAGATTTAGCAGCTAAAAGAAAATTAAGATATTATAAGGAAGTCATCAACCCCACCCTGAAATATCAAAAGTATCTCTCTGTTTTAACTAGCTCAAAGAAGAAAATTAATATAACCAAGATTAGAATGAACTCTCATGAGCTCCATAGTGAAACAGGTAGTTGGAGAGTTCCTAAAACACCATGGATGGAAAGGATCTGCCATCTCTGTGAGAATATGAACATAGAGGATGAAAATCACTTCCTCTTAGAGTGCCTAGCGTACAATCTCAATTTCATAATCTTTGTTGCAACACTGACCTTCCTGGCGTTTTAAGATGTCAAAATTATAGTGAGCTCAAGAGGCTTCTCTCCAAGCTTTTTGAGGATAAAAATAAAATCTTAAATCAAACTAAATAATTCTTTTCTTTAAGTCTAATAAACCAAAGATTAGTCTGACATCAAGAAAATTTTCTTAATATCATTTTATTAATATTTCATAACTACTTCTCATTAATATTAAATTTATAAAATATAAAAAATATTATCATCAAAATAGATATTATCCAACCTTCATTAAAAGTCATGAGAATATTCTATCACATTAAATGCATTTACATATAATTCTTAGACCACGTATTAAATCACCATATATTAAATAATAGTTGACTAATCAAGTTTTCATTTTATTTATTAAATACTATTTTATTTTTAAAAAACATAAACCAATTATTACATTAGTGCATAGAGCTTAGTAACATTTTATTTATTAAATATCATTTTATTTTTATCCATGTAAAAACATAAACGAATTATTACATAGGGCTTAATATTTACTAATGATCCTTACCTATCTAAATCATCCCCCAAAACACACAAAAAAAAATCAATTATGCATGATTAAATTTGCACCAAATTTGACTTCTCACAAAATTCGATAATTCCAGTTGAATAAAGTGCCAAATAAAGGACCGACTAGGAGGCCATTACTGTCAGAAAGTTACAACTTCCCTGAAATGCTGTGTTTTACTTTGTGGTAATTGCCAGTGTCTTATGACAATGGACGTAAAGACATCGCGGCTGCCGCAGCATTTTCCTAACCTCGTTTTTCGGCGATCATAAAATCGAGTTGTCTTTAATAGGATTTTTTTGGAAACTTTTCCAAGTAGATTTTTCGATTTTTCCGATCTAAGCAGATAAAACCCCGAACCCCGATTTCTGTAATCGCCCAACTTTCGGACGCTCTTCGTTCTCTCCTTCTGGCCGCTCCATAATCCCGATAGTTATACGCCCTTTGTGCATTCGCAGGTGTTTGGCCTACCACAACCGGAATGGTAATTTCACTGAAAATAGAAACCATGTAAGTGGTGGTTAGTGGACCCCTAGTACTTTTTCCTATTGGTTTTCTATAGCAAAATTTCCTATTTTAGTAGTTATTTATTTGGGGGGTTTTTGGGTTTTAAACTCCAGACTCTTTTTAAGGTCTTAAACAATTTTTTTTTGGGGAAATGAGCAAATCTAAGTTATAGAATAAATTTGTAATATAAATTTTTTTCCCCTTGGATAAACCTTTCTAATATACTATAGTGTGTGCCAAATGGAAATCATATGGTAAAACTGCAACTCTAGGAAGTTGACATTCCAACTAACCTCATTGGGATAAGTTTTTGGTGTTTCATCTCCTAGGGTTAGGTTTTTGGATGTTTATAGTTTCTCATTGTTTATTCATGATAAATATGCCTTAAAGCCTCATTGTAACATAGTTTGTCTAAAAACGGAACAGGGATGCTAACCATTTGTCTAAAAATGGTCTTCGACAAATTCAGGGCGTATGGAAAATAGAGGAGAAGAACGGCTTGGTTGTCTGTGTGTTGGACACCAGACCGTACCGACTGCTGCTTTTATCATTCTTATATGTCTTCTTGTTTATTTCTCCTCCAACATTGATATATATCTCGGAGTTTTTTTGTGTAAAGCTTATTTATGACTATGAACATGATGTATATTCTTTCTTTAAAAAAAAAACTTTATGCTACTGTTATTTTTTTTTACATATATTGCTACTTTTTGGTCTATATGGGTTGTTTTCTCTTAAGAGTGGCTCATTATTATTTTTGTGGTTTTGACTGTAGGGTGTTTCTCCAAGTATGGAGGCCCTGTTAGTGGACTTTATATCTTGTGACACTCTTTTGCTCTCACTGGCATGATGTTTTCACTTTATCTGTGGCTTCATGGGTAGTGGTTTCCTCTGGGCTCTGTCCAGTATTGGACGTTATATTTTGTTTGGCCCTACTATGTGGGTGATGACTATATATGGAATGTTGCAGAATCTAGATGTAACTTTTTGTGATTTGTTATAAAAATTTCATTTTTTTCTGTGGAAAAAAAAACATATTTCATAAGGCATGTAGCTATCACATTTCTTCTAAGAGACAAGCAACTACTACTTGAGCTAGTTTTCTTTCATTCTTCATGTACACAATTTCAGCATTTTCTATTTTATTAATTGAATTTTAGTTTCATTGTGTCTCTGTGTTTATGGTTTAAATATATATTTAATTTTTTCCTTCATAAATGTGGATCAAATATAGTTAGGGGCTAAAGAGTTTAAGTGTTGAACAATACCATCCGCATAAGAAATAAATAGAGGAATGAGAAAAATGATGATACTTAAATCCAATAAAAGGTTGGAGTGTTGAGATTCAACAAGAAATTTTTGGCACCCATGATCCTAGTGAAAATTAAGCACCTACACTAGGGTGGGGCCCACAGGCTATTTTTAGGTGAATGTCTATTTTTATTATCCCTTAGTTTAGATGTACATTAAACTGTAATATATTTCAATATGGACTTGAAAATAGTTAACTGAAGTGGAAAATCAGTTAGCTGAGTGAATTTCGAGTTAGAGGTTGGTTGGTGGGACATGCAGAGTAATTCTAGTTGTAACTGAGTGATTCTAGTTGTAACAGGTTATAGAGCTCAAAGTGCAATGGTGCATCAGCTTGTGCGATTTGTAAATAGTTTAACTCACTTAACTCAATTAAGTGAGTTAAACTCAATTGTGCTAGTTGTAACTGAAGATACAGTAGTGAGAGATCAAGTGAATTAAAAATTTAACTCACATGTAGTGATCTCACATGCAACTGAAGATTTACTATTATTAACTGCATGCATGTCAGATCCATTGGAGACCCAGTTGAGTTCTAGGTGAAAGGGAAGATAACTATCAGTTGTGACATTATATGCTTGCACACATGCAAGCACACACACATTGGATGTGTCCATGATACTTATGCAATCAAGGCAGACAGGATTGCATCAATTCAGAGATTGCATTCAATAGGGATTGCGCAGTGAAGGCAGGTTGTTTGGAGGTAGTAAATTGGCTAAGGTATTTGCAAATTTTTATATGACAATGTCAGACAATTAGATGATGTACTGAGAGATATTGTGAGAAGAGTTTTGTATGTAATTGCTTCATGCTCCATGATATAATATACAATAGAAGATAGTGGAGTTTTTAGTTGTAAGCTTTCCCCGAGAAATTATCTGTGTTGTGTGTGATTGATCTTTATTCATGTTCATGTGATTAGTGATTGTGTTTTTAATTCCGCAAAGATTCGTAGAAGTGATTCAGTATTTAACTTTAGCACATTGTTAGATCGGGTGAATCTAGGATATACATGCATATTGTATAATTTCTACATGGTATCAAAGCACAGGATATTGCAGAAGTGAAGCACGAGTTGAGTTTGTGACTGGATAGAATTCGAATTTGTAGAAAGACTTTCTTGGTGCTACAACTTATTCAAGATAGAAATGGATTTCAATGGCTTGAGGTTAGAGTATGCACTCGAGGGCAGCTCAAACTACATTGCTTGGAAGGACAGGATGGAGGCAGTACTCGAAGATAATGGCTTGAAGGAATTCATTGAAAAATATGTTCCTAAGCCAGATGCTACAAATGTTGTCAATCTTGATGCATGGCAAAAGAAAGTGGCAAAGGCGAGGAGGATCCTGTTGGAGGGAGTACAAGACCACATTGTCTCAATCCTCCATGGGAAAGCCACATCATATGCTATGTGGAAGGCTTTGACGAATCTATTCCAAAGAAACAATGACCATAGGAAATTGGCACTCAAAGATAAACTCAGGTAGATCAAGATGGAAAAGGGCGACACCATTCCAAAGTATCTCACAAATTTTGCCCAATGTTGGGAAGAACTGGGGAGTATGGGAATAATAGTCGTTGATGATGATTTGGTGAGTCTGGATCTCCTAGGACTTCCTAAGATTTGGCATAGTTATGAAGACTCTGTCAATGGACAGGGAAATTTTTTGGATTGGGAACGATTATGGTCAGATCTGGTGCAGGAGGAGTTTAGGCGGAACACCATAAATGGCTCTTCATCAAAGCATGATGATGAAGAGTATTGTGCTTTGGCTACCAAGGTGAAGAAGGGGAAGGGGAAGAAATTCCATTCTAAATCCGAGTGTAAAGGAAAGAAGCAGGACATGTCCAAGGTGAAGTGTTTTCACTATCACGAACATGGGCATTTTGCTACTAACTATCCACAAAAGAATAAGAACGAGAAGGTTGTTGGAGTTGCAGCTGGTGAGGCCCTTGCCTCACAATTTGAGCTTGAATTCTCCTTGATTGCATGCATGGTTTGAAGTGAATTGGGATCAGTGTGGTATTTGGATAGTGGCGCTTCCTCTCACATGACGGGAGATAAGGAACTTTTCAGTGACTTGGAGGAGAAAGATCTCCATATGCATATTGAGATGGGTGATGACGAGTGGTACAGTTATACCGGGATTGGTACCATTCCATTTCAGAGGGATTCAGGTAAACCATTTCAATTAAAATATGTAATGCATGTACCAGGTCTGAAGAAAAATTTGGTCTCAGTCCCAATGTTGGAGGACAAAGGCTGTGACGTTGTTTTTAGTGATGGAAAATATTTCCCATGACATAAAACAATGGTTCAAGCAAAGAGGATAGGGATTCGAGTTAAGAATCTCAATAAGCTTGAGGTAGATAGTTGCGCTGCCATGGTGGGCAAGGTGGAGAAAGTGGTGAGTCAGGATGAGGGCGAATTATGGCACAGGTGATTGGGCCATCTTCATCATGGAGCCTTGAAAGTCATGCAACAAATATCTGTTGGACTTCCAATGAGAACACTTGCTCAGTTAGATTAGTGCAAGGTTTGCACCATGGGGAAGTATGTAAAGTCCCCCTTTCATGAGAAGGAGAACCATGCTTCGGGGATCCTTGAGAAATTTCACACAGACGTGTGTGGACCATTCTCGGTTGGTTCAACAAAAAACATAAGTACTATGTAATATTTGTTGATTTATTTTCTTGTAAATGCTGGATCTTCTTCATGTAGAAGAAAGATCAAACATTTTATGTGTTCTATTAGTTTAAGGCATTGGTGAAGAAAGAGTCGGGGAAGCAAGTGAAAGCTCTTAGGAGCGATAATAATGGAGAATACATCTTTAACAAATTCAAGAACTTCTGCAGCAAAGAAGTAATTCAAAGAGAAATCATTGTGCCTCGTAACCCATAGCAGAATGGGGTCATTGAGAGGAAGAACAGAACGATCGTGGGTATAGCATGCGCAATGATGCATGATTAGGGCCTATCGATGCACTTGTGGGCAGAAGCATGCAACACTGCTGTTTATGTGCAAAACCGTTGTCCTCCTAGAGTAGTTGGCATGAGTACACCTAAAGAAGCTTTCATTGGTAAGAAACTGGATGTTTCACACTTTAAGATTTTTGGCTCATCTCTTTATGTGCATGTGACCAAGGACACCAGGAAGAAGCTGGAACCGACTATTGGAGTTGGGATTTTTTTTTTGGTATACACAAACACCCCATCATTATCATGTGTATTTGTCAAACAATAGAATGACTGTTGTGCGACGAGATATAAAATTTGATGAGGCGAAAGCCATGCGGTTATCCCTTAAGAGGGAGTTGAACTTGCATGCAGAGGAGGAAATTTTGGTTCCCAAAGATGAGTCTCAAGATGTGGATCAGCCACATGAGGAGGTTCATGGAGTGGAGGAAATCACTCATGTAGAGCCATCCATCAGAAATGGTATAAACCGCACCATGGATGCTGATAGGCTGATACTTGATGTTGTAGAGAATGTACAAGCCCCTAATTCACAACGCAGACAGAGATAGTCTCTTGACCGATTTATTGGATACATGGCTCTTATGAGAAAATTTATTGTAATTGAACCATCTTCCTTTTAGGAAGCATTGCAGTAACCTACTTGGGTTGATGCAATGGTGGAGGAGTATGACTCCATTGTCAAAAAAAATGCATGGGAAAATTTTCCAAGACCATTTGACAAATCAGTGGTAGGTTCGAGATGGATCTACAAGGTAGATCAAGCTACTAATGGGAGTGTGGATAAATACAAGGCCAGATTTGTGGCTCGGGGTTTCTCACAGACCAAGGGGATAGATTATGATCAGACTTTTGCGCCCGTCGCAAGGTACTCTTCCATAAGGACCATCCTTGCACTCTCAATGTAGATGGGCTGGCGCATTCATCAGATGGGTGTGAAAATTTTGTTTCTCAATGGGATCATTGAGGAAGAGGTGTACATAGAGTAGCCTGAAGGTTTCGAGATCTTCAACAGTGAGTCGCATGTGTGCAGACTCAAAAGAGTGTTGTATGGGCTAAAGCAAGCACCCCGTGCTTGGTACACTCGGATAGACAATTATTTCACCAGACTGGGCCTTACCAAAAGTGAAGCAGATGCAAACCTATACCAGATCGTGGTTGAGGGTAAGCTATTGATCATTGTTCTTTATGTTGATGATCTAATTTTGACTAGTGATGAGCAGCTGATACACTCATCAAAGGAGGATCTTGCAAGGGAGTTCGAAATGAAGGATATGGGCCTCCTTCATTATTTCCTTGGATTGGAAATATGGTAGCGGTATGGTGAAATTTTTGTGTCTCAAGGAAAGTATGCAAAGGAGATACTAGGTAAGTTTAACATGGAGAGCTACAAACCCATGGATATGCCTCTTCTAGGAAACTGGAGGAAAGAGGATGCTACTTTTGGAGAGGTATTGGATGCTATTGTCTATCGACAGTTAGTAGGTTCGCTAATATATCTAGTGAACATGAGACCGAACATTTTCTATGCGGTTAACCATCTGAGTCAAATTATGGTTAAGCCTTCCAATCTCTTTTGGAAGGTGGGGAAGCATGTCCTGAGATACCTGAAGGGCACATCAGAGTATGGTCTATGGTACAGAAGAACATACAGAGTGAAGTTGCATGGCTTCAGGGATGCAGATTGGGCTAGCAGTCCCTTAGATAGAAATAGCACATCAGGGAGGTCTTTAGCATTGGACCTAAAGTTGTTTCTTGGTACAACAGGAAGCAAATATCAGTGGCACTCAGTTCAGCAGAAGTAGAATACATGTCAGCAATTCAAGCTGCATGTGAGGCTATCTGGATGAGAAAGATCTTGGTTGGTTTGTTTGGTTCTTAGATGGATCTGATAGTGATTCATTGTGATAATCAGAGTTTCATTAAACTCTCGATTAACCCTATGTTTCATGATAGGTCCAAGCATATAGATATCTGGTACCATCATCTCTGATATTGTTTGTAGAGAAGAATCATGTTTCTTCAATACATTCCCATGGAAGATCAGGATGCAGATATTCCAACGAAGGCGCTCACCAAGAGAAAATTTGAATACAATAGAGATAGGATCGGGTGATGGATAATCCCTTTATTGTTGAGAGGGAGTGTTGAGATTCAACAAGTAATTTTTGGCACCCATGATCATAGTGAAAATTAAGCACTTGCACTAGGGTGGGGATCACAGGCTATTTTTAGGTGCATGCCTATTTTTATTATCCCTTAATTTAGATGGAAAATAAATTGTAATCTATTCTCAATGTGGACTTGAAAATAGTTAAATGAAGTGGCAAATCAGTTAGCTAAGTGAATTTTGAGTTAGAGGTTGGTTGGTGGGACATGCAGAGTAATTCTAGTTGTAACAGAGTTCGAAGTGCAATGGTGCATGAGTTTGTGCAAGCTGTAAATAGTTTAACTCGGTTAAATGAGTTAAACTCAGTTGTGCTAGTTGTAATTGAAGATACACTAGTGAGAGATCAAGTGAATTAAATATTAATTAATTCATATGTAGTGATCTCACATGCAACTGAAGATTTACTATTCTTAACTGCATGCATGTCAAATCTAGTGGAGACCCAGTTGAGTTCTAGGTGAAACTAAAGATAACTATCAGTTGCGACATTATCTGCTTGCACACATGCAAGAACACACATTGGATAAGCCTATGATACTTGTGCAGTCAAGGCAGGCATGATTGCATCAATTCAAGGATTGCACAGTGAAGGCAGGCAGTTTGGAGGTAGTAAATTGGCTAAGGGATTTGCGAATTTTTGTATGACAATGTGAGACAATTAGTTGATGTAATGAGAGATCTTATGAGAAGAGTTTGGTATGCAATTGTTTCATGATCCATGATATAATATACAATAGAAGATAGTGGGGTTTTTAGTTGTAAGCTTTCCTCGAGAAATTATTTGTGTTGTGTGTGATTGATCTTTCTTCATGTTCATGTTCATGTGATTAGCGATTGTGTTTTTAATTCCGCAAATATTTGTAGAAGCAATTAAGTATTTAACTTTAGCACATTCTTAGATCAGGTGAATCCAATATATACATGCATATTGTATAATTTCTACATGGAGTGGGTCCCACTTAAAATAAATTTCCACATCTCTGACCATGGAAAATTTGAAGCATGGAAATTTATCTTAAACTATAGAAACCTTAGCAAATATTATTAGTCCATAGTATGAAAATTATAAATGACTTGCAATATTTTCATAAACATATCCAAGTTTTTTAATGATTTTATATAGCCTATATAATTTTTTTCACTATTTCTAAGGTAAAATAATTTTATCCTATAAAATTTGAGAAAACAATTTCTAGAAAAAAATGGAAATTGGTGAATCTCCTTTTTGATAAAAACATGAAAAATTATCCCATTTATGAAATTTATCCCCTAAAAATTTCTTTATCCCTGACATGATGGAAATAGTACCTACCATTTGACATCCAACTAAATTCCTAATAAAAACTGATTAGGAATAATTAATGTTTAATAGGGTTGAAATGTCATTATCTAGCTATCTCCTCATCATCAATTTGTGTAAACCATCCTCATCTCACAACCATTTTCCCATGGTCATTGAATATAAAGTTGACTAGTGTCCACATTTATTTAGCCATGAATTAATCCTTAAACTAAGCCTAGCACATTGTTGGCCTAATATCTAGAACTTCCCTAGAACCTGATCCAAGAGATAACCATTTTCTAATATTATAACTATATTTTATTATTTTCCTTGAAGGCTTATTTTAAACCTCAAAATTTATTTGTTTCCTTAATGTAAATTATTTCATCCCCTCAAGTTCGGGTGCTTCAACAAAAGAGGGACTTATATTGTCCAACAAGTACAAATCATCCCTTCCTAATCTTATGTGTCCTTGGTATTTGTTGATTCATTCATAAGAACAATATTATGCTTCATACAAGAGAGATCAATGTAATTAATGCTTCATATATTTGAGAAAACATATAACTGGCCCAATACATGAACTTTTAAATAGTAATTTTTTTGTGATGGATAATTATATAATAATAATAATAATAATAATAATAATAGTAATCATCATCATCATCTAATTTTCAAGTGAAATCTAATTATATATCAAATTATTATATAAAACACTTTAACATGTTTTGTATAATTACTTAATTATGTCAAAGGAATCTATCAAGGATAGCTTTTTCCCAATACTTATCAACCAAAATCGATCGTCCATTATAGGATTTTTCACAAATTAAACTACTATGTCACATCATAGGTACACGTTAATACAATGTGCTCGACTACATATCTATAATTGTTGGTGTATTCATTGTTATTGGATAGTTACTCCTCATAATAGATAATCTAGTATTGGTCACTTGATCCCTAGATCGAATTTATGTCTATGGGGTGTTCACATGTTGTAGCACCAATTGAATTTATAGAGGCATTTTCTTTAGCAAAATCATGCTTTCTATCACCAACCAATAGCCTTTGATTTGGCATTTTCAATTGGTAGCAGTGTGAGCATGTCTGTGAAATGGATGCCTAACTAGCTCCATTCTACTCATCCCTATTAATTATCCCATGGTTACGTTCTCAGAGAATTCTTACTGACTCTTCTATTACTTATTTCAAGAATGAGATGAGTTTGGTTTTCGAATTATTATTATTATATGGGTTTCCATGTTTAACAACATTTATATTTGCAAAAAAATGGATTTGATCCATACATGAGAACTTGGAATTCTACAAGGAGTATGAGCTTATTAATTCCAAATGGGTCGTACTTGCAGTTTTAAGCATTCATTTTATTAAATAGTTCTTATTTTTTATATGTGGATTATGTTTGGTTATGTTGTCTTATACACCTTATTTTATGTTGCTTATTTCATCTTCTATTCATAAATATTTCAATACCAAACTCAGAGATTAATTTCTACTTTTAACATGCAATTTACTACATTCAGTTCTTATGGCCTATTCTTGTCAGTTGCATACTTCTCGTTATTATTTCTCATGTTTTATTTTCTCCCTTGTTTCCATACACTAGCCACTATTGTTTCTTTTACATATAAACCCCATCAACCACACAACTTACAAATTGGGGAAGGATCATTCTTCTTATCCTCTATTGAGTCAAACTTTGTTAAATGAAGTGGAATCCAACAAACAATTCTAGAAAACTTGGAAAATCACCAAAATTTCTACCAAGACAACCACTATCCATGTCACAATGGTAGTACTTGCCTTTATCTCCTAAATGCACTCCATTAAAGAAAAATGGGGCTCCTTTCTATATATCTTATGAATTTTCTAACATTTTAGAGATCATTTATTTCGTGGAAAATAACAAAAAATTAGGTCCATCCACGTTAGCATGAATCATGAGGAGATATATCCAAATGCATCTTCTTATCCATTTTTAATGCATGACTCACATTTTCTTACCCTTATTTCTATAAACTACTAATTAATGTTTTTTTTTTTTTTTGGCATATAAACCCCTTTAACACCACAATTAACAAATTTGAAAAGATATCCTCTTCCTCCTTCTCCACTATTGAAGCCACCTCCATTAAATAAAGTCAACTTCAATAAAATGGTCTACCGAACTTAGAAATCCCCAAAAACAATTCCATGACCACCATAATCTATGACAACTTTCACCTTTGTCACCCATATGCATTATTTTATAATGAATTGAGGCTCCTGTCTATATAGCTTATGAATATACTAGGGTTTCAATGTTAATTGAATGATGAAAGAGAGTTTAATTTATATTAATTGCAAGAAATTTTTAGAGAAATGAAAGTTTCAAGGAAGCTCAAAAAATCATGAATACACTCACCCCATTAATTTCTTAGACAATGACAAGAAATTGGGTCCATCCACCTCATTTTAGCATGAAGCATGGGGAGGTCTATCCACCTACATTTCTTTATCAATTTTCAATCCATTACTTACCCATTTTCAATGATTTTTTTCTTTACTTTTTAGAAATGGAATAATCACCATATTTTAAGATATACATGTCATACACACATACACACAAAGTGGTTGCCATGTTTGAATATTTTGGTATCTCTATCCAAAAATAGGAAATTAAACCAATAAAAAGGTTTGACAAGGATAGTGCTTATCAAACGTTGAAAATATTTTAGTGCACTTGAGATATCTTTAAATTGAGCAAAATTCTACTAGCCATTTTTAGCAATAAAATGAACTTGGTTCAGGTGTGTTTTAAGAAATTTAAAATTATAATTTGACATGTTAAAGAGAAAAATGGTAAAAAAGAAAAAAAAACTATAAAATGTAAATTAGAATAGAGAATTTATAATTTTTTTATAATGGTTTAAAAACAATCTATTAAATGATTAAGTTTTCACTTCGAATAATTTGAGTTTGTCATGCACAATATATTTCTTTCCATTGTACATATTGTACTCTATGTTATATTATGAGATTTGAAAAAAAAAAAAAAAACAAAATCCGCATTAAAAAAATCTTTCAAAGTTTATTCTTCATTACAATAAAATAAAAAAATCATTTTTTTTCAAAATAAAAAATTTAAACTTAAATTATAATTAAGTAATGTAAACAATATGTATCAAAAGATGCGCCACTTACTCAAATTCTAAACCAGTTGAGCCTATAAAAAAAACGAATAAACCAAATAAAGTTGATGTGTGTAACTTTCTTTTAAACGATTAACTCTTTTGTCCCTTTTAAAAAAAAATTAACCTATACTATCGATCTATTTCAGTTTAGTATTTTTCCATAAAAAATAATAATTTTTAAATAATTGATTTTTTAATTAATAATAATTTTATTATGTTTTAACTTTAAATTTGCAATATTAAAATAAAAATAAAAATAAATAAGGTGCGAGGTTTGTGGTTGCAGCATTTTTAGAGAATCCCGGAGAAAGATTGAGCAAATCTACAAGCGTTTTATAATGTATAACCTCAAAATTAAAAGCAATACACCCTATCTTATTCTCCTTACAAAAGTGGATCTTTCCTCTATCGAGAGCCTAGCTATGACTAGGCTTCTATAGTACAAGCACAAACTCAATAGCATAGGAGACGATAGACTTCCTAAGCTAGCTTTAAATTCCAATCAAAACCACCTAAGGCTCAAACGAGGTTGGTATAAAGACGCCCTGCCTGGTTAAACCATTGGGAGATCATTGCAAAACATTAATAACATTAAAAAAATTGTTACTTCTAACTTCAAAGAAAAAATGTGGTGTGAGAAAGATCTAGCAGCTAAAAGAAAATTAAGATATTATAAGGAGGCCATCAACCCCACCTTAGAAGATCAAAAGTATCTCTCTATTTTAACTAGCTCAAAGATGAAAATTAATATAGCCAAGACTAGAACGAACTCTCATGAGCTCCATAGTGAAACAGGTTGTCGGAGAGTTCCTAAAAGACCATCCTAACTAGCTCAAAGATGAAAATTAATATAGCCAAGATTAGAATGAATTCTCATGAGCTCCATAGTGAAACAGGTAGTTGGACAGTTCCTAAAACACTATAGATGGAAAAGATCTGCCATATCTCTGTGAGAATATGAACATAGAGGATGAAAATCACTCCCTGTTAGAGTGCCTTGCGTACAACCACATTAGATCTCAATTTCATAATCTTTGTTGCAATACTAATCTTAGCCTTTTAAAATGTCAAAATTATACTGAGCTGGGGAGGTTTCTCTCCAAGCTTTTTGAGCATAGAAATAAAATCTTAAATCAAACTAAATAATTTGTTTTTTTAAGTTCAATAGACCAAAGATTGATTTCAATGGACATTAACCATTATCATCATTATCATAAAAAAAAAAATTCGTAATATCATTTTATTAATATTTTAAAACTACCTCTTATTAATATTAATTTATAAAATAAAAAAATACTATCCATCAAAATAAATATTATCCAACATTTCATTAAAAATCATAAGAATATTCTATCACTTTCATTAAATGCATTTACATATAATTCTTAGACAAATATTAAAGACGATGTATTAAATCACCATATATTAAATAATAATGGACTAAAGAAGTTTTCATTTTATTTATTAAATATTATTTTATTTTTGTAAAAACATAAACCAATTATTACATCACTGCATAGAGCTTAGTAACATTTTATTTTTATCCATGTAAAAACATAAACGAATTATTACCTAGGGCTTAATATTTACTAATAATCCTTACCTATCTAAATCATCCACCAAAACTTCAAAAAAAAATCAATTATGCATGATTAAATTTGCACCAAATTTGACTTCTCACAAAATTCGATAATTCCAGTTGAATAAAGTGCCAAATAAAGCACCGACTAGCAGCCTGAGGAGGCCATTACTGTCAGAAAGTTACAACTTCCCTGACATGCTGTGTTTTACTTACTGGTAATTGCCAGTGTCTTATGACACTAGACGTAAAGACATCGCGGCTGCCTCAGCACTTTCCTAACCTCGTTTTTCGGCGATCATAAAACCGAGTTGTCTTTAATAGGATTTTTTGGAAACTTTTCCAGTAAATTTTTCGATCTTTCCGATCTAAGCAGATAAAACCCTGAACCCCGATTTCTGTAATCGCCCAACTTTTGGACGCTCTTCGTTCTCTCCTTCTGACCGCTCCATAATCTCGAAATTCCGGGATAGTTATACGCCCTTTGTGCATTCCCAGGTGTTTGGCCTACCATTGTTGGTCTCGCGTTCGATTCTTGTAACCCTGCATCCACCTCCGCACCAGAAGAATTATGGCATCGATGGGCTCGTGCAACCCGAGGAGGAGCTCCGGCTGGGTGACCTCTACTTTCTCCTACCGATCTTGGCTCTGCAGTCGGCTGAGACTTTGGTGGCCTTGGCGGCGAGGTTGTACGCCGCCGCTAGAAAAGAGGCATCCAGGGCCGCGCAGCGGCGGAAGAGCGTGGAGTCGACGTCGGATCTGCCCGCCGTGGTCCAGAGGTGGGATGATCATGGAGCTCTCATCTGAATACCGTCCGCAAGCAGGTCATGGAGGCCTCGTCAGCATACAATCCAGGAGACCAGCTTCTCTGGTTGAGCCCGTCTCCTAGCGTCATTAAGATTTGAAATTTCTTTGTGATTTGGGTTTGATTCTTGAAAATGATTATTTAGATTCAAACAAACAAACCGTTGGTGAATTATGTAAAAGTTTGTGGACGTAATGTTAATATCTATTTTATGTAATATAGACTTCATAATGTGATTTTCCATGTTTGGCTTTGTTTTAAGATTAATTTAACAAGGTAGCATAGCTTAATTATTGCAATTGTAAGCTATAAATTTATTGTTATATTTACTAGCAATTGCCTAAAAGGTTTAAAGAGAGACGGATAGATTTGTTAAATTGGAAAAATTATATGAATTTTCATAATTAAATTATATATATATATATATATATATATATATATATATATATATATATATATATATATATTATTGAGAAAATTTCAATTAGACATGTATGTCGTGAATTTTATATTTGAGCATTTGATCTATAGAGTTATGACTCTGAAAAGAGTTTGTACTAGCAGCTATATTTGTCAATTAATATGGAACCCAAGTACCTTAAACAAGCATTGTAACAAATTGTATTTATCTGTATTATGCTTTCATTCAATGGTAGTCACAAATTTTGAGTTCAATTTAACTTTTGAATAGTATATTTTGTTATGGTTTTTCAAAATTCATAATTGTGGTAGAGTTACTATTGGAAGTTCTAAGAAAACTAATCAAAATTAATATATGCTCATCTTCTTGCAAAATAAGGTAATCAATATATGCTCATTTTCTTGCAAAATAAAGTCAAAGTCAATAAGGCTAGAGGTAAATCTTAAACTGTTAGACATTTGCCTAAAATCTATTATATTGTTTTATAAGTTACCCACTTATACAAACAAAACAAAGCATTGAAAATAGAATACAACAACTGCAACAATTGGATGTTGCACTGCCCATGGTGTGTGACAGAAAGAACACTAAACTACACGTATGAAGCCCTTCCTCATTATCAAAATCTTTGTCTCCCTCTTGATTTGCAATTTGATCCTGATATTGTTGATGCTCAGAGGCCAATGCCATCCTTGTAGTGTACCCAAACTAGTAGTGTAAAACAATAATACCTAATAATTACTTTGGTATAATTACTATCATCATTTTTGTGTCTCGTGAAATTGCATAGAGGTTGTGAATTCTAGAAGGCATCATGTTTAGTTTGAGAATTAAGAATATGAAGCATTCATTTCCATTTCCAATTTTTAAAACTTTAAAGTACATTTGCAGAAAAATTGCATCTGACATTACCTAATTTCTTTGACGGTTTGTGATAAATTCCAATAATTTAAGTAATTTATTTGAAGAACATGATGCATGTTGCAACATTACATCATAATGCACATCATAATGCACTATATTTACACCGAAGGTGTTCTATTGTGGAGCTTTTCGTAGCGACACTGTAGAGATTCGTCGTCTTCGACACAATCTCTGACACGTGTCAAGTACCACCTGTCTAGTTCAGGCCCTGTTGTTGGCTCCTTGTGGTTTGACTTGCTCTGCGCAGACTTGCAATCTGACGGTCGATCCTCACGGTTGATGACGCCAAGGCTGAGCTCCCGTAGCGCGACGCGGAGATTTTCCATGGCATGGACTAAGAATTCAGCGAGCTCCGGTGTGAGGGGCAGGATCTGTATCTTCTGCCTGAAATCTTAAATAGTTAGGCCATCATCTGGGTTGCGTAGTCCATTTTATCCCCTACCGATGGATCCCATTTTCGTCCATTTAGACTCGCGAATTTGAGAATACGGGCAGTTCAAATAAAAGCCCCGTAGATCCCTTTATCTATCCCTTCATCTGGACGGCGCTCTTCGAGGATTTAAGCTCCGTTTTCTGGAATAGACGCCGCGCGCGATTTCCAGGGGCTGTCAATTTGTTCTAAATTTCTCATGGAACCGGACGCTTAACGCCACTTCTATTGTGGTTTTTGTTTAGAAAAACAGAAAAAAATATAATCTTAGCGTTCTTTGTAGATGAATTGTTGTTGCTAATATTAAGTTTCTGTTCTCAAATCACTCTCATCTGTAAGTGTGTCCTCGCAGGATCATGACAAAGATTGAATTCAAAGTGTTGTGCCAGAACAAAAGACACATCACGGGGACTTATTTCACCATGGTCTGCACACACTAGTTTTCAATCGCAAGAGACAGATCGATCTACAGGGGAATAGTCAACTTGCAATAGATCCACGACCACATCATTGTACATCACAAATTGATCTCATAAGCTTGCCTAACTTCGGCTTAAAATAGTAAAATGAACAAGCTCTGCCACAAATAGCCTCTCACGAGTCCATTGAAGATTGGTCATGACCTGCTACAGATGCACAATTCAACCATTGACTGCCACAGGTCTCCAATGTACTTCGACCAGATCCATTTATTGAGTCACTTCTAAATCAGATCATTGCTCTGCATACTTGCGCACAGGGTCAGACCTTTGGTTAATTCCCATTCTTATTCATTAAACTTGGCACGTCTTCCTCCCGCTCCCGCCGTCCGATCTCCTTCGCCCCGATCAACGGTTTGGGTGCATTTCGCTGCGCGTCCCCCGTCGGACTTTAATGCGCGAAATTTCACGTTAATAAAACCACTTGGGACACGCGGCAGATTCCCTATGGAATCGCTGCCCGACCCATGAATACCGCTCAATGTCGAGAGCCGGTGCGGAATAGGGCAATCCGCCCTTTTTATTTTTTAAATTGATTTAATTTTGCCCTTTTTTATTTTTAATTAATTTGTATTCTTTTTTTTAATTTTAACTTTAATTTTTTTTTCTTCTATTTTAAAGTTTATTTATCAATTTATTTTTTTATTAAAATTTAATATTTTTTGTTTTTAATTTATTTATTTTTAATGTTAATATTAATGATTTTTTTAATTTAATAAAGTTTAGTATATATATATTTTTAATTTAATTTTTATATTTAAAATTTATTTGTTTTTTCAATAATTGTTTTTAAATTTAATATTTAAATTTTTTAATTAAAGCTTGATGCCATAGTAATAATGGAATGGGTTAATATAATTATGTGAATAACCTTAATATAGCCTTTTGAACCAAGCCATAGTGTTTAACTAAAGCTTGATGTCATAGTAATAATGGAATGGGTTAATATAATTATGTGAATACTATTTAAACTATAAATAGTATTTCATTATTCTTAACATTTAATTTATTTGAAAATGTCAATTGTTAATCTCAAACAAAACACTCACTACTAGGCCCAACTCTTTGATAGGCACAAGAGTTAATACAAAGTCTACTCCTTCGGTGTACCTTTGCACCCTTAGGGGCAAATGCTAGTATATACATCTTGTGCTTGCTTAATCTGTCATTTTATATTTTATTGTTTCTATATCCAACATTTAGTACACACAAAAAATAATTTAGTTATTTTGAAAACATATACTTTTTTCTTTAAAATATAGCTCAAAATCCAAAAAATAAAATATATAATATATAAATCCACTTTATTATTTTATATACCACATCACATAAATTAGATGATAATCAACACTTTCTAAAATTATACATTTACATTTATACATTTACATATAAATATAAATTTTTATAGAAAATCCATAATATTTGTTAAATAAAATTAACATTGTAAAATTTAACAATATAATAACCTCGTAAAAATATCTCAAAGATATCGTCTTAGTTCAAGTTCAATACTTTATTAAAAAACACAAGATAACATATTAACTAAATCCTCATTAATGTAACCTTCCTAGCTATCCATGATAAAAAATGGAAGTTTGAAATTTATTCGAGTTTGAAATGGAAGTTGAAAGGTTGGTTAAACCATCATCGTTGTCACATTAAGGAAATATATTTACGCCGCTATTAACAATGAAAGTATTAAAATATATAAACTTCAACGATTTAAAATAACATTTTTTTATAATTTCTACCCAAATTTAGAAAGGAATTTGTGATATCAAACTTTTTGGCTTCTTAAATGGATACGAAGAGTGACGAAGTGAGGCATAAAAGCATATTTAGATTATGCTTCTTCAGTTTACTGTCATTTTTTTACAGCCGTCCAATGTGCATAAATTTTTAGACCAATTCGATAGGAAAATATATTATTATTAAAAAAAAATTAATAGCATTTAAAATTTATTCAATAACATTTAAGTAGAGCCCATAGAATTTGAACCTTGATAACCAATCTGAAACTTAAGTTGAATTCCTTGGATTAGTTGAGCCCATACTCTATTCTTCCACTGGTCGACTTCTGCTTCATTTGGTTTGGCTCTTACTCGAGTTAGTTTCTTATAGATCTGTAATAGATGTCCTTGAGAAAACTGTAACTGTTGTATATTAATAGTAAAAATTAATAATCTACAGAGACCCTGAACCAGCGTAACTGAATCTGAAGTGCAGAGGCCAGGTGTCAGACAGAAAACAATTAGATGTGAAGCTTAAATGCGGCCAGGTGTCGAATAGAAAACAAAAATGCCAGATTTGAAATGCAGAGGCCAGACGTCAGACAGAAAACAGCCAGATGTGAATCCTAGAGGCCGCCAGGTGTCCGATAGAAAACAAAAATGTTGACGAAGTACGGAAGTGAGTCGATTCGAAGAAAAGGCCTCTCGACCAAAAAAAAAAGGCGTAGTCTACTTATGCTACGAATTGGCTTTGCCGGCTACCGTTTTTTATACTCTCCGGCAGCACGTTGATTCGTTTAGCCACGTCCTCGTCTCTCGGTCTCTCCGCTTCATCAATGCATGCCACCTCCACGAGTCATATTCTAAGCCGGATTTCAAACTCAGGCAGTCACGCGTGAAATTTTAAAAATAAAATGAAATGCCGGTGTGAGGGACTTGATGAAGGGGCGGTGATCTCTAGAAAGATGCAGTGGCCGCCTATTCCACCGAGGGCAAAATCCCCGAGCCCAAAGTCACAGCCCCCAGATGATGCCCGTCTTTCTTTTGTAAGGAATAGCTAGAGTAGCAGTGGGCATGGCTGGATTGAGCAGGTCTGGCTTGGCTCCCTACTCAACTATTCAGTGCCTCAGGCTCTAACTGAGAATTTTCCCTTTGCCTTCCAAGTTCTAAGCATGGACAACAATACCCGAGGAGTCCTCTTCTTTGGCAACTGGCCTTATTTTTTCTTTCCGAAATAAATGCCTCTTAGCACCTATCCTGCATGCACTTCTTTGCTCAACAATCCTCATTGTAAAAACAAGTATTTCATCGACGTAATGGCCATTCTCCTCTCAATTAAGTTTGACAGCGTAGGAGATAGAAGTTTGACAATCTCCCAATTAATGTCACTGGAGCATAAACTCTGTTGTATTGTTCTAGTGTCACTCATTTTGGCCAGTTGCTTATCTTCTTGCAGGAGAATTTGGACTGTGTTTTGAAAGAAATTTCGTGACATTAATGCCAAAAAGAGGTTTAATGTTATTAAAAATAAATCTGCATACTTTTCTGTAGAGATTTCCTTTTAATTTTTGAAGTTTTAAAGAATTTAGATGTAAGTGGATAATGGAAGTTAATATTGTCAAATCTCTAAAAGTTCTTTTTTTAAATATATTATTGTTTATTTATTTGAAGTCTTGTTTTTTAATTAATCTTGTGTTTTGGGTTATAATCTATTGATTTTTTAAATAGAAAACAATTTCAGATTTTAATGGAAAACAATTTCAAATCACCCATCAAAATCTTGCATTCTTTTATTTGGAAAAAATTCACATCACCTATCATAAAATTCAAAGATCTGATAGCTGAAATTTCATTTCCAAAGCGGATTAAGTCAATGCAAGGCCAATAGGTTTCAAAGGCATCCACTACAAAGAAAATTTAGATTATATATGAAGGATGATTCTTTATTGTTTGGTAGTTTATATTATAGATGAATTTAATTTGTTTTTTATAAATGTATTTATTTTTATTTTTATTTTGAAGATTTAAATATTTAATTTTTTTATTAAAAAAAAACTTTGAAAATCTATAATTATAGAACTGATTTTGCTATTTTTTAGTTTTTTGCAAAATTCTAAGTTATATATATATATATATATATATATATATATATATATATATATATATATATATATATATTTCAGAATAATAAATAGACAAAAAAAAAAGAAACATAAGACAAAAAACATATATTAATATGAAGTTATAAAAATGAATTAGATAACCTTGAGAAAATAAAAATGAATAACTTCATTGTTTTTATTTTTAACAAATTATTAAATCATCAAATCAAGGCTTTATATCCTATGATATTTATGTAAACCAATTATATATATATATATATATATATATTAGTTTCTTTAATTAATATTTATTTTAATAAAGACATTGTTTGATTTACGGAAGAAGGACATGCATTGGGTTCTAAATAAATCTTTAAGGCATCTAGAGCATGGTCTTATTTATATGCGTAAAATATTTTTAGAGTTGTAGATGCTTCAAAGATTTCTTGAGGGCCTAAGACATGGCCTTCTTTCTTATATCATTTCCAATGTTTTGATAAATATACCTATTGCTCAAACCATTTATTGGCATCAACATCCTTAATCATAGGCCAATGATTTCCTCAAGATGCCATGTGTGGTTGTTTTAGGTTTTCTTCTTGGCCCAAAATGGATAGAGACTTTTCTTAAACCTTAAGGTTCATTTTTTCCCATGACCCGTCTAGGGCCCTAAGACACATGTTTGAGGTGAATTTCTTCACCCCAAATGAATCAACTCTTTAGAGCCTAAGGCTAGGGTGTTCTCCCACAACCATGTTCAAGGCATCATCACCGAAATCTACTACTAACAAACATCCTATAAACCCCATATCCCTTCTTAAAGGCTAAATCCCATAGAAAGGTACTATGTGGTTCATCTAGTCCTTGTTCATACCCCTTCACCCTTAGAAGATATTTTTAGGGTTAGACCTAAATTTTCTGCCCCAAACATGGTCAACACTACTATGGATACTTAATACATTTCCTAATGCCTTGAGTGATGGTGTTCTTTACTATATCATTTCCAAGGCTTTAAGATAGGTACCTACTACTCAGAACCACCTAATGGCACTGAGACCCCCAATCATAGGCCATTGACACCTTTAGGAGGCCACATGTTGTTTTTTTGGGCATCTTTATTGGCCCTAGATGGATAAAAGCTTCATTTGTAGTTTAACATTCGTGTATCCTCTTCTAACCATGTTTGGTCCCTTGGGACTTGGTTTGAGATGTCATTATTGATCCCAAATGCTTAAAATATTTCTTTAGGGCCTAAAGCTAATATTTCCTTCCCCAACCATGTTCAAACCATCGTGACCCAAATCTAGTGTTAAAAACATTCCAATAAAGCCCATATGTTCTTTTAAATTCTAAAGATCCAATAGAAATGTACTAGGTGGTAGTTTAAGTCCTTATTCATGTCATCCCAACCTTAGAAGCTACCTTTAGGATGCCTTAATGATTTCTATAGGACCTAAGACATGACATTATCTCTTATATCACTTCTAGGTTAATAGGACATGTACTCACTACTTAAAGCCAACTAATTCCATTCGAATCCTCGAGCATAGGCCAAGGACATCCCCAAGAGGCCATATGTGATTTTTTAAGGCATTCTTCTTGAACCTAGATGGATAAAAACTTCCTTTACATCCTAAGATTCATGTTTTCTCCCTTGGTCATGTTCAAGGCCTTAAGACCCATTGTTCAAAGTGATATTATTGTCACATGATGAATAGAGACTTTATTTATGGCATAAGACTAAGTTTCCTCCCTAACCATGTTCAAGACATCATGACCCAAATCCTTGAAAGAAATCATCACCACATTTTATTTAATCATAATGCAACTTGATCCACTAGAGATAACAATGGAGTAACCCAACCTTGATCGTATGATGAAACATATTTATCTATGTGAACTCTACCTATCAACAAGTTATGTTACATTATAGTCATTGTTTCCAACATTTGCATTTCACATGTAATGAACATGGCTAACTCCACATTTCCTCAACAAATTTAGATATTGTGTTGCACAACATTCATGTAAAGTTTTGATACGTTGTTGACCATGGACCCTAAAGGTTGTTTGAATAGATACCATGAACCATGAGGTCATGAAGATGTCTCTTGCCTCAAAAAAACTCATTAAAACCTGTTATTTAATCAAAATACAATCTAATCCACTAGATATTACAGTTAAGCAGCCCAATCTTCTCATAAAGAAAAACAAATTTTTCTTCCTAAACTCTATCATATAGCTTCATGTATACGATAGATTTCAAAGAGAAGAAATGAATATGAAGAATAGGCTGAGACTCTAAGTGTGATTAGGCATGCCAACATCCTAAAGCTCATGTTTTGCATCTCAAGTGCAGAATTGGATTTCAAGTTATTGGCATTTGAATATATAGAAATGGTAGCATTGATTTCCTTCATGGGGGGTCAAAATCAACTCAAGCACTGGGGTGTTCAATTAGGCATAAGATCGCAGTTGTTGTAGTAAGTATATTGTATCATTTTCATAATTATTGCAGGAAATGCAAGTGCATTTATGAAATTCAACTTCTATATAAGTGCACACATATGGAAGATGACTTTTGTGTATGTTTAGTTTCTGTATATGCAGATATATAGAAGTCAAATTTCATATTTGCACTTGCATTTCTGCATATGTGTGACTTTTGTATATGTAAAATTCCATGTCTGTGTACATATATAGATGCTACACATATATAGAAACCATATTCTATATATGTACAACCTTTGTATATGTACATAGATATGGAAGCATGCATATATAATGGAATATGGCTTCCCAATATTTTTGAATTTCATATATGTACACTTCCATATCTATGTGCATATATAGAACTGTACATTTATAGAAGTGATCTTCCATATATGCACAAATTCTAATGATATGCATATAGATATGGAACATATATGAGTCTCACATATTTGGAAATATGGAAGTGCATATGTTAACGTCAACTTCTATATTTTGTGCATCCTCTAACTCAAATTTTCTATTCCATACACACTTATACGTGCATTGAGAAAATTGATATAAAAATTTAAAATTTCCTAGTCCAATTCAATTGTATTCCATTTCAGTTTCAACATGAATGTTCAACATCAGTAAATATACCCAACATTTTCTAACTCACTCATACATGCATTAAGAAAATTGATATAAAAAATTGGAATTTCCTAATTCAATTCAATTCAATTCCATTATTGGAATAGGTATAGGAAACCAAACCTACCATCCAATTCTTATATTTATCAATTTAGATAACCATATTTAAGGAAATTGACGTGAATCATGGATTAAAAATGACAAAATGCATCTATTGGGGTTTTCATGTCCTAAGTAAAGAGCTCAATATTTTATTTGAGAAATAAGGTAACAAAATAATAATGTCAAGAAGATAGTCATGCTATACCATAGTCATCATATATTGCAAGATTATGCCCTTGAAACCTTGGTACTTTTGCATGATTAGCCATCAAGAAGATTTGAATGGTTTCCCAAATTTATACCATAGTCATGATATATTGTAAAATGATGCCCTTGCAACGTTGGTACTTCAAGGAAAAACAATATTTTTCAACTATACACAAAAATAGAAAATCTAGAAAAGCCCCAAAAATGGCTTCTATCTCCAACCCTTCCTGGCAAGGACCAAACCTCACACAACCCAACTAGTCTACACCTCATGGGTTTATGAGTTGTTATATATGTGTGTGTGTGTAAAGAATTAATATTTTGTTTTCACTTCCTAAAATAATCCCACTAAGATAATCTACCTAGAAATTCTCCAAAGAAGGTTAATGAAGCAATTCGTGTTGTCTAATTCATTTTCTTAACTTCACATTAGCTTATGCCTTCTAGTTAAGAGATGGAATGTCCTCTCTTATAATTCTTTTTATTTGTCCATTCTTTTTACTTCTGAATTACATGCATAGTGAAATTTTCTCTCTTGTTTTATTTTTTATCTATCCATTTTTTTTACCGAGAATGTTATTTTTGTCCCTCTTTAAATTATTATATATAGAAATAATATAGAAATAATCTAACATTTTGTTTTCAATTAGATTACTGCAAGTTACATTCTATGTAAACTAAGAAATTAAAAAAAGCAGGAAGTAAGTTTGAGAATTATCTCTTCTTAAAAATGACAAAAGAGAGTAAATATTTAAATCCTCAAAATAAAAGAAATAAATTTATAAAATTGAAATTGAATTAATCTATAGTATACACCATCAAACTCTGAATCAACATCATTTGTATACAATCTCGATTTTCCTTACCAAAAATAACATTTTTTTTTCAATGGGAGAAATCAAATGTAATGTTGCACTCAGAATTCCAGTCCCAGTCAATTCTACAATGTCAAACAAAAAAATCCTATTAACTCAAAATTATGTTATACCATGTAATAAGTTATTTTGAAAGTTTTGCACATGAACAGGTTTGGTTTCTTTCAAATCCATAGAAAACACTTTGTGTGTGAGTCATTTTTTATATCATTGAACTTCAAAAATTATAAATTCAATTTACCATGTATAATTATTTGTGTGCAATATTTCATTGATCTTATTACTTATTCTAGTATCTCAGTGTAGGGAATACAAGAATATTCCACTTAATTTGGTAATTTTTTCTACTAGTTTTTCTGTCTTTTTTTTAAAATTTAAACTATTATTAAAAATTAATTATAGCAAGTTGTTTACACTCTTAAATCCAATAAACTATTGTATATGCATATGGATCTAGTGGCAATTAAAACAATCTATTACTATTGACAACCAACTTCTATAATTGGAATTTGCAAAACCACAGTAAATTTCTGTGCTATGAATTTGCAGAACGAAAGGAGATGCACAGTGTTCATTGTATTTTTATTGTTGCAGGGGAAAACCTATTGTTATTCACATTAACGATTCTTAACAAGCTTTGAAATTAAATTGTGATTCACCACTTATTTGAATCTTAGGATGGGTGATTTGAAAACAAGATTTTCCAATAGACTGCAACAAAGTCCAGAGTAAAGAATTTCCAAATAAATAGATTTTTTCAGGTATGTTTTAAAAAAAAAAAAAAATTTATTTGAAAATTTGAGACTTCATTTCTTTGTGAGATTTACAGCCATATTAATACAATCATAACCATTAAACTCTTGCATACACATCACAATGATTCAGCTAAGCAAAATCTACACAGAAATTTCATGAAAAAATCTTTTTCCAAGGTTTGAAAATACTCCAATGACATTAATTGGGAGGAGAATGGGACAAATTATGAGTTACAAAGCATGAAGAGATTCAAGATCTCTTGGATCCAATCTTGGCAGTTAGTCTCCCAGCCCTTAGCCTCCATTTTCGCTATAACAACCACCTTCTTTTCTACTATCCATCATTCATGTCGCTCCTCCTTCTGGCCCATTTTCTTGTAGAGACCTTAGAGGAGATTAGGATTGAGGCTACATGGTTTTCTGACCAAATCATTTTCAAATCAAACGGGTTTTGCAGATGCCTAGGTTTTCTTGTCTAAATTTTCTGCTACCAAAAAAAGCTCATTGGGTCTACAAGTGTATAACTAAAGCAAGATTTCTTTCAAGAGACACTTCCTTCTTTTGGATTGTTGGTTATTTCCTTTCCTTTTCTGCAATTTATTGTGCAAGTATCGTAAACAAATTTTATCGTTCATTCCTTCATTTAATCCATGTCTCTCTCTGCTGTTATGGTTTAGGCCAGAGATGAAAATCTATATTCGTATGGACATACAACTGTCTCTTCATTTCTATCAATGTCGATTTCTATGAGAAACACTGGATGTGGATAACGCTCCTTTGCTCACTTGAAAGATGGAATTCGCTGCAAAAATGCTCCACATAATATTGTTCTGCAAAACCAAATTGGATTGTGGGCACTGCGGGTCCAACTCTTATGAACAAGATAGTTTTGGCATTGAAGTAAGCACCGAAAGGCTTCACTGAGGTGACCTGCATGATGTTCCTCGCCTTAGTTGCTTTTATGAAAGCATTGTCGATCGCAGTGTAAATAGGTGTGGCAACAATTGTGTAGGGCACCACAGAGCTGAGCTTTGTGCAGCCTTGACCTACGCTCTCAAACTTCAATCTGCAGGTGTCTGACGGAGACACTTTTTCCATCGATCTTGATGGCCATTACATTGATGAAAAACTGGTTTTTATAATGGGTATTTTTTTAGCAGAGGTATAGGAGAGGCATCTATTTCAGAAAGGAAAAAATAGGGCCTGTTTGACACAGAAGAGGATTCCTGCGGTATTGTTGCCCGTGTTGGGAAGACAAAGAGAAAATTTGCAGTTAGAGGCAGAGGCACCGAATAACTGAGTAGTCAGAGCCAAGCTAGCCATACTCAATCAATCCAGCCAGCCATGTCGACTGCTACTCTAGCTAATCCTTGCAGAAGAAAGTTAGGCATAGGCTCCAGGTTTTTGCCGTCGGCGGAATAGGGAATTTGATTTTTTAAATTTTCTGCGGGCATTGCCGGAGTTTGAAATCCTGCTACCAAACATGCATTGATGAAGCGGAGAGACCAAGAGAGGAGGAGGTAGGTGCTACTGGGCTACGAAGACTCTGTCGACAAAAACGAAGATGGAATGAAAATGGAGATCGCTAAAGCAGAGGGGCGCGGGAAATGAGTCAATGGGTAGCTGGAGAACCTAAGGAAAATGGTTGTTGGAAAGCCAATTCGTAGCATAAGTAGACTATGCCAAAAAAAAAGAGATAAGATATACTGTAGATATTTTTGTTGTATAATAAATATGGTTATAAAAACAAAATATTATTACGGGTGATTGAGAAATATATTTATAATAATGGACAAAGCATAAGTGTTAGTTTTAAATTTTATGTGCATAAAACATTGAGATTGAAACATTTCCATATTTATATTTAAAAATCAAGTATTTTGTAGCCTCAAAAATGTTTAAGTTGGAACATCAAGATGTTAGTTATAATAGCTTAATGCTCCTTGCAAACACTTTCAACTATATACTTATGCACCATGTATTTTGTTTGTCATTCTCGTCTTGTATTATTTACTTACTAAGCCAAATGTATAAGAAATTGATGTCATGGTATGTTGTAAAAAGTGCTCCCAACAATAATAAAATTATAAAATCAATTAAAATTAAATAATAATTGAATATTATAACAAATATATATTAAGTTAATGGTATATATATTATTATTATCTAATTTTAAGACAGAAATAAATCAATTCAATGGTATATATATAATTATTATTTAATTTTAAGTTTATCCCTAAGTGAGATACCAAATTGATGTATAAGACTTATTTGTTTAGAAAAACATACATACTCTACTTCTCTGATTTTGAACCTATAATCTCTTAAAAAAAAAACACATATTAATAAATATATATTCTTAGATTTATATATAAAATATTAATTCATTTTAAAATTTGAAATACTATTATTTTAATATTATTTAATTATAAAATATTAAAAAACAAAAAAAATAAAAATTCCAATAAATAAAAATATTAAGCTCTACACTTCATAATTAACAAATTTTTATCAAACCAAAATGAATCTAATGTTACTTGCTTTGTGTAATTTACATTCACAACCAAAAAAAATATTTTAAATGACATCAAAGTTGGACATATTCATACTCTATACAAGTCTTCACGACTTGCTAAGCTAGTGTCTTGTATTATAGCCACAATGTCTTCGATATTATATGTGCAATGCCTTTGAACCAATTAATATTTGGAGACAAAATCAAATCCAACAAACTGATGGGAAAATGATGCTATGCCATGAGATAAATGTGTTAATATTGCCAAAATCAGGCCAGTGAAAGATAAATATGTTCACTAATTGATTTAATCGTTTGCTAAATTTAAGTGAAAGATAAATATGTTTATTAATTGATTTAATCATTTGCTAAATGCAAGGGAAGTAATGGGTTTTTTGTGATAATGATAAATTGATAATTTTTTAGACTAATTTAAGAGATTCTAGGATCAATTCACCACTAACATATCTAACAACTTGCAAGCTAAATACACCAAATCTTTATAATTTAACAAAAATAAATTTCTCAACCGCAATTTAAAAAAAAACCAATACTCTTTAAACTAAAATCATAGCAAGCTATATAAAATCATACTCCTTGAACTAAAATCAAATCATAGAAGCTATATAAAAAAGTAATATAAAAAATAATGTTACTTTTTTAATCTTTTAAATTGGTTCGTCTATATCTAGAAGGGTATCATGTGGACTAGACAGGGGATTGGTGTCAGTTTGTCGTGTCTCCCGTTGCCTTGCAGTTTATCTCAATGAAACTGCATAGTCTATATACACATATTATACCATGCAAAATCTGACGAGTGCAAGACATAATATCAATATCATATTTATGTTACATGCACATGTTGTGACAAGAGTACCCAACACGGCTAGCTAAGCAAATCATGTTTGTGAAATTAAAATGTGAATAAATATAATTAAAAATAAAAATTAAAAAAATCTCAATGTCTTATACTTTGTTGGTTTAATTTTTCTTCAACAAAAGATACTTGAAGGGTGAACACATTTGGATAATAATAATGTGTAAGATAATGCAATGAAATATTTATTATATTGAGCGTAAATAATATTATGTTTAATGTGCGTTTGTATATAATTTTAACATTGTGTTGTTTAATATTTGCACTCAAATAAAATATGTAAACTTTTGATATCATTTTCAACTGTGGTTTAGAAAAAAATTGATGTATTAAGAGAAAAATTGATGTGTTAAGAGGATAAAGAAGCATCTCATTCAAGAATATAAAATCAAATCATGTTTAATTGAATGTAGTTCTTGTCATTGAAATTCGTTTTTGAATATAATCAATTTGACATGTTAAAATATATTTGTTTCTTTTAATTATAAAATATTACCTAAAAGAATATTATGTATCTATTATATAATAATATAAATACAAATATGATTTATTTATTAATTTTTTTTATATATTTACATTTATAATTTAATTATTTTATATATTTAAATTTCTTTTTAATAATTGTTTATTTGAACTTAGTAAATATTTCCAATGGCATGTGCTTTGGTGGATTATGATGCATTTAACATGGTTATGTATGAATTATGGTTGAGGCATAATGTGTTAAGAATTTTTTTTTGAAAAAATCTTTGTCATTAAGATGTCTTATATTTGTTTAGAATACTAATATTGGGCCACTTTTATTTACAAATAGGCATGTGAAATAGTAGAAGGAAAAGATATTAGCTAGCCAATTTGTAATAATTTGTTCTAGATGACAATAGGAGCATTAAGGGATTATGAGACTTTTGTGTTATACTATTTAGCAATTCCACCAATGGAAATTACCTTTAAATATAATTTTTCCTACTTTTATAAGAACGTGTACAAAAGTAGCATGCTCAAAGTCACTAGGCATGGAAAACCCATCAATTTAATTTAAAAGTTACAAGAATATATGAATATTCTATGTTATCATGCACTTAGGTTGGTTCGTGATTGTGATACAATAAATCCATTCAAAAAATACAACAATGTTCAATTTGTTTCAATGAAATTTTTTATTTCTTTTACCATCCAAACGAATTCCAAACCCGTAGCTTTGATTATGAACTAGCAAAGATCAGGAATCAAACATAATTGCATGCTAATTATTAGGCCCTAGAATTTTCGTATCTAATCCATATTTTTCCCTATGATTATTCACATTTTTATCTAATTTCTGTCAATATTACTATCACTTTGTGCAATTATTAGGTTAATTATCTTAAATTGAAGCATGATGAGGTACTTTGTTATTATTTGATTAATTTCCTTTGTTTTAATGATTTAAGAGATTTAATATGGGATTTTCACTCGTTGTAATATTCCCAAATGGGAAAAGTAGGAATATAGTGCAAAATGCTAGAACAATAGTGTAAAACATCATATTAAAGCAAGAGGCCAATATGAAGACCTTTCATATGTTATAATAATAGAAAAATGTGCATAAATGATGGGCCATAAGATGTACAACAAGAAAGAACAAGCCTCCAATGCACAAAATCCCTCAAAAAGAGGTGTTGCTACTATATATAAGAACCTATAAGACTACTACAACGTTGTTTAAAATCCACTTCTACAGAAAATGAATATACAACATATCTATGGCTGATATGTGCCTCAAAAGATAGATCCAATGCAGATTTGAGCACTGTAAAACCTCCTTTGAAGAACCCCTTAAGGGTTTTCAGCAAAACACCATGTATAAGATGGGGATCTAAGCCCTAGAGCTGAAGATCCACTGAAAAATACTAATCTAGAAAGTGTGGCTGATCTGGTATGAACAATAGAATAGCCTCCTCCAATAGATCCTCTAAATGAAAGGCAAATCCATTTCACTTGAAAATCATCTCTCCAAATGGTGTTCCAAACCACCCTGCAACTCCTCCTACAGAAATAACGCAGATCTGGAAGTAAACTTCTTTGTAGGGATAAATTAATGGTTGGCCTGATACCAAGATATGAAAATATGCACAAGGGCCTTCCTTACCGTCCTCCCAATGGAAAGGAGGCCTTCTCCACTGAAAATAAGCAATGAAATGACCCAGATCTAGTCTCCACTGCTGCAACCTGCAAAATGACTTAACGCTCAATAGGATTTTCACCGTAAATGAAAGATGAAGCTTGGCCTTAAGCCTCATAGTGAACAATGTAGTACAAGACTCCTCCAAGATCTTTTCAATGGAATAGGTGGGATTCCGGATCAGGAACACCCATTGCTAAACAACACTCAATCTCAGCTAAACAATAAGAGAAAGATATATGTCTAAACAGACCATATATTTAGAAATATCATATACATCAGCATATTGAATAATGGCTACCATTCTCTTCCTTAAATAAGATATGAGCTTGCAAACCCTAAGTCCAATCCAATAATAGCACTACTCCCATGCAAATAATCTCCATCTAAAACTGCACTGTCTCTCATTGATGACCACTCCTCCATGAAAACACTATTGATTTGGTTAAAGTTGACCCAGTCAAGGTGTTCTAGCCCCTTTTCACACCTAAGGGTGCTCAATTAAGCTGCAAAGATCTATCCTTTTCATATTGGCATTGATTTATTCATTATTAAGGAGAATTATGGACCTCCATTGTCCTCTTATTCATAAAAATAGCAGCAAAAAAAAAATTAATATTCCAACTAGCTCATGGCTAATTGGGAATATTACAGTCCTCCCTTCCCAAATGTTTCTTGTCCTCAAGCAATTGACAAGGTGAGTGCTGCAACACTCCATCATTAGTGACACCAACATGTGATAAGCTTCCCTCATAAGCTAAGTGTCTACCAATCCATCCCTCCATGAAATCTTTCTCCAAATTTCTTATGAGATGCAAATAATTCATCCCACAAGGCAACAATAGTTCCACTGAAAAAAACATGGTTTGCCAAATGCTCTCCCTAAAACATGCAGCATAATGAACATGGAGAATCTCTCTCCCATAGGGCACATACATTTCTCCCATCCTTTCTCCAAACATTCCCATAAAATGTATAAGTACATCATCAATGTATGGGATCAAAAATAAGTACATACAAACAAAAATTTGTACAAATGGAGGTAGATCATAGTCCCACATGTCGAACCAGCGCAGTAAATCTCCTCATTGCCTTAGATAGTGATATGGTAAATGGTTTCCCCGCCACTTACTTGTTGCACAAGTCTTCTCACCATGGCTGAAAGTGTGAGATATGTTTGGTGCTTTTGGAGTGCACCCACAATGATACAATATCTCCCTATGTCCTCCAAGGGAGTGGCCATGTTCAGAAATGTTTATGGCCCAAAGTTGGCCATGAAGTTTATATGGAATAATGTTACTTTTTGGAGCTATGGCATCCATATACATGGTAAAGGAATGCAATTAATCACCAAATGAAACATTATGTACATGAGCATGTTATTTATCAAAATTTATGTTCATACAAATGGAGTGGTCCATAGATAGATCCCCTCTCATTCCAAAAGAGGAAAGAGGTGGCTGTAATAACTCCTTCATTGAGTCATGTCTCTCTTCCAACTCCACATGGTTCATACATCTGTTGATATAGTTCCTCTTCAGAGCCTTCCCAAGTGTAGTTCTCCATGATAGTGTTGTAGACCCTCATGGAATAAGTATGGTTGAAAAAGAACTCTTCATAAGCCCTTTATAGCAACTTCTCCTTGAGCTTGGAGACTCTAAATAAGAATATCCTACCATTATAATAGATGAATTATTCTTGGACTGAATAGCCCTCTTCATGTAGCTGGTCATCAAGTATCATGCATGTGAAAATATCCTTGGAATAATCCACCAACATTTGGGATTTCCAATATGGATCAATCTTCCATAGTGACAGCATTGATGATCTATCACAAAGAATATATGTCATATGGTTGCTCTCCTCCTTGACATCTCCCATGCCAAAGGTATATGTTGGAAGGTTGCTATTCCTACTATGCTTCTCCTCCCACAACGCAGAATCTGAAATGAGAGTGGGTAATGATGATGTTGGGAGAATGTCTCCCTCCTCCTTGAATCTACCCAAGACTCTCAGCGTTGTACCATGGCCTTCTAATGCTCCCATTCCTCCTAGATCTATGAATGGAGCATCATGATGTGAGACATGTCTCACCAAATCTGAATCAGGTGGCTTCCTATGTGGTTTTCCACAACATAATAATGTCCCATGAACCAATATCATGTGCATAATAGATGGGACTGTTAGGTCCTTTCTTCCACTGCACAAATCCATCTCTGATTTCTGTGTGGAAGTTTTATGTGAGGAATATGTGTGCATGCCTTTAATAATTTGAGCTTTTCCACTCTTTCTATCCACCCATTCCATCTGCAAAGTCTCCCAAACAGTGGTGACTTTCCCAATGTAATCAACCATTGCACACCCAATATCACATTGGTGTTAGGTATGTCAACCACAAAGAAGTGATCAGTCAATGTATCTGTTCCCATGGTGACTGATAAGGATGGAACATAATGCATGCATTACATAGAACTATCTCTTGGGACCAAAACAAAAAATCCCTGAAAAGCATCAGTGGGTATTGCCCTCCTTTGCACTAGTTGGGCATCAATAAAATTGTGGGTAGCCCCACTTTCAACCAAAACAGAAACCCTATGATCTAAGATGGAACCTCAAACCCTCAATGTCAAGTACTTAGGTACTCCTCTCAATGATGCAAGAGCCCGTCCAATTGGAGCAAATTCCCTATTCCCATATCCTGATGGTGTTGGTTCATATTTTGTTATGTCAACATTGTGACCTCTTCCTGGTTCATATTGTTCTTCCTCCTCATCATCTAAGAAGACCTCTATGTAGTGTGCCTTTCCTGCTGCACATCTATGTCCAGGTGCCCAAGATTCTTGGCATGTGAAGCAAAGCTTCCTCCTCCTCAAATATCTTCGAACATCATCATCAAGAGGTTTTTTATTTTGGCTCTCCTTTGAAAGAGGAGCCTTCTCATCTTTTCCCTTTGATGGAAAAGAGGGCTTATGCTGAAATGTTGCCTTTGCTTTTGGAAAGGCATCTTGAAGATCTCTAGCCCTTTCAATGGAATCTTGAAGGGTAGTGGGCTTGGTAGACTTAACCAACCCATGAAGAGGTTCATCTAACCCATCAATGAACATATAGACCCTTCCTATTGTAGATAAACCAGGAACCATAATAGAAAGTCTCAAAAAATTCAGAAATGTAATTTTCTGGATTACTTGATTGTTTTAGCTTTGCAAGCCCCATGAATGGTGCTTCCGGATCTCTTCTATCAAACCTCTCCACCAACCTCCTTGTGAAATCTGAATATGCAGTCACCTTGGCATGACCCAATGTAGAGAAGACATGGAACCACCAATCATGTGCTTCTCCCTCAAGGTGCAGCACTGCTATCTTAATGGCCTCCATTTCTGGAAATTTGTTCAATTGGAAGTAGATGTCAACCTTCTCTACCCATGATTTGGAAGTACATTTAGATGACCCATCAAAGTTAGGTAAGAAGAATCTGCCCATAGTGCGGTGTAGATCATGATTATGAATGAATCCACCACTTCTAATGTGATGCCTGGGTCTCCTATTTTCCTTGATTTGACAAAATTCTTGAAAAATCAAGTGGTCCTTGAATATTTGAGTTTGAGACTCATACTCCATAAAACAGTCTTCAAGGGATTCTTTCTATTTAAACCCTTCATTTCCCACAACCAAGAATGTAGGCATTTCAGAGCGTTGGGAAACTTGTTGTTGCTGCACTGTTTGATCACTCCAGTGATGAGAAATGTCAGAGCCTTCACAATGATGAAATTATTTAGGGGATTCCTTGTATATATACATCCTCAGCTCTTTGATTTCTATAGCAATGTCTTGCATGGATCTAAGAATGATCTTGGGAAAATCCTTCTCTTCATCTTCTCCTCCAGATAAAGGGGTTTTACCCTTGTCTTCTTTGTCATTAGTATAATCAAAATTCCAGTGTCTTCTTCTTTGATACCTCTTCTCTCTATCGGTTAGAGGATCTCCTTCTTCAGATGACATATTGGCTTTCCAAGATGCATAGGTTGTGCCAAGATTATGCTCTGATACCACTGTAATATTCCAAAATGGGAAAAGCAGGAATATAGTGCAAAATGTTGGAATGATAGTGTAAAACATCATATTAAAGAAAGAGGCCAATATGGAGACATTTCATATGTTATAAAAATAGAAAACTATGCATAAATAATGGGCCATAAGATGTACAACAAGAAATATTGGCCCTGGGATTTCCTCCAATGCAGGGGAAATATTGGCCCTAGATGGTGCTCTCTGTGTAAGGCCAGTGCGGAGTCTGTTCTATGCCTCTTCCTTACCTGCCCCTTTAATATACAGCTTTGGAATGAAACTCTCAAGCTCCTCAAAATCTCACAAAAATGGGAAGGAGTTGAAGTGAGGGAGGCATGGCTGAGATGGTGGCAGACCTCTCCAAATGATAAGGTCAAGAATATACCTCTGATTGTTGCATGGGGAACTTGGATAGCTAGAAATCGAATCATCTTCCATGATAATCCTTTCCCTGTAAAATTTTTAGTAGCTGAAGGAGCTTCATCTTTGAATATATTCCTATTTAGGCACAACCCCACCAACCTAGAGTCATCCAACAGGAGAAAATCAGGGGAGATATTCCGTGGGCATACTTTGATGGGGCATCTGACCCAAAAAAATGATGCGGGGAAGGCCTCTCTATTCATGAACCTTCTAGGAAAATTCTTAAAGCATCAATCGGACTCGGTCAAGGGACCAATAATTTCTCACAATTAAAAGCTCTACACTTATTGCTATGCTGAATTTCGTTTCTTGAGATGAGAGATGTTAAAATATTTGGGGACTCAATGAACATCATAAAATGGTTTAATGGAACTCAGAGATGCCAAAATTTCATTTTATCTACATTGCTTGATGAGGTGAATATTTTAAAAGCCTATTTTAACTAGATAACTGCTTGTCATATTTACAGGGAACAGAATAGTGAAGCAAACCTCCTTTCTAAGGAGGGCGCTCAACAAGATATGGAGCACTGGGTAACTATAGCAGTTGAAGGAGGTCAAATTTGAGGGATCAACCAACCACCCTTTTCCTGCTAAGTTCCAACTGCACACTCCTCCTTCTCATGATGTTTTCTTAAACTTTTAATTTCCGTTTGTATATTTTTGCTTAAAATAATGAAAATGTCTATACTATTTTGTCTCTGTTTCGAATTGTTTTCCTCACTGATGAGATCTGGGAGACAAGTTTTTTCTCTGTTTAAACTTTATGCTACAAAATACTTAGAAAATTGGAATGATGTCTACCACCCAATTCTCATTTTTTGATGACATCAAAATAGACATAGTCTGTTTTCATCCTTGTTTTGAGTTCTTTCCTTTATTAAGTGGGTAGCCCAGGGGCTGAATGGAGACATCATTTTTATGATTGACAAAGCTGGGTGGATCCATACATATATCTCCTCATCAGCTTCAACTCCATTTTTTCCTTTGTTTTAAAAATAAATGAAAAATGAAGTTCTTTGCATGCTATATGCATATACTATGTAGCCTTCTACTTATTTAATAGACGATTCAATTTTTTTCTTTGGAAAAAAAGAAAGAACAAGCCTCCAATGGACAAAATCCCTCAAAAAGAGGTGCTACTACTATATATAAGAAGCTGGAAGACTGCTACAGCGTTGTTTAAAATCCACTGCTACAAAAAATGAATATATAACAAATCTATGGCTGATATGTGCCTCAAAAGATAGATCCAATGCAGATCTGAGCACTATACAACCTCCTTTAAAGAACCCCCTTAAGGGTTTTAAAAAAAACACCATGTATAAGATGGGGATCTAAGTGCTAGGGCTAAATATCCACTGCAAAATACATATTTGGAAAGTATGGCTGATTTTATATGAACAATAGAATATCCTCCTCCAATAGATCCTCTAAATGAAAGGCAGATCCCTTTCACTAGAAAACCAGCTCTCCAAATGTTGTGCCAAACCACCCTGCAACTCCTCCTGCAGAAATAAATAGTTGGCCTGATGCCAAGATCTGAAAATATGCACAAGGGCCTTCCTTACTATCCTCCCAATGTAAAGGAATCCTTCTCCGCTAAAAATAAGCAATGAGATGACCCAGATCTAGTCCCCATTGCTGCAACTTACAAAATAGCTTAACCCTCAACAGGATATATGCTGTAAATGAAAGATGAAGCTTGGCCTTAAGCCTAATAGTGGAAAATGCAGTACAAGACTCCTCCAAGAGGTTCTCAATGGAAGAGGTGGGATTCCTGATCAGGAACACCCAGTGCTAAACAACGCTCAATCTCAACTAAACAGCAAGAGGAAGATATATGTCTAAAAAGACCATATATTCAGAAATATCATATACATCAACACATTGAATAATGGCTGCCATCCTCTTCCTTAAATAAGATATGAGCTTGAAAACCCTAAGCCCCATCCAATAATAGCACTACTCCCATGTAAGGCATCTCCATCTAAAACTGCGTTGTCTCTCATTGATGACCACGCCTCCATGACAACGTTGTTGATTTGGTCAAAGTTGACCAAGTCAAGGTGTTCCAGCCCCTTTTCACACCTGAGGGTGCTCAATTAAGGTGCCAAGATCTATCCTTTTCACATTGGCATTGATGTATTCATTATTATGGAGAATTATGGACCTCCATTGTCCTGTTATTCATAAAACAAAGTAGCAAAAAAAAAATTAATATTCCAACTAGCTCATGGTCAATGTGATGGTTTATTCTTACGATGGGTTAAGAGTTCTCGTTCATCTAGCTCAGTTCATGTCCACACAACACTATTCCTTCACCCATGAGGGTTCCCACACTAAGAAAATATTGTGCATGTTGTCATCGACACTTTTCACATATTTGGCATGTCAAGGTTTTTGGGAAAACATATGGATTTGCAAACAAACAATTTTTCAACCAAATTCAACATGAAATAAATTTATGTCTCCACCTAAACTAAAGAGAAAACAATTTGGGGATTTGACATTTTAACACACTTTCGGGGAAAACCAAGGAAGGTTTTTGTTCAAAATTATGTTTTAACACATCCACATGATTTAGAATGCACCCAGGTCACGCATGTGAGATTCTAGAAGGAAATTGACAAATCAGCTCCAAAATTCACACAAATTTCAAACTGTCAACTTTGTCCTCGCTTTATGTGTATATGAAAGTGAATCTTGAAATTCCAGAATACATGTTTTGTTCTCAGTATAAGGAATTGAATAAGGCTCAAGCATTTTTCAAACATTCACCACATTTTGAGAGTTACACGGGGTTCTTTGAGGCCAATTTGTTAAAAATGCAGTATTTTCTAGAATTCAAAAATTGGCATGTTAATGTTTATTAGGGTTGAAATGTAATTATCTAGGTATCTCCTCATCATCAATTTGTGTAAACCATCCTCATCTCCCAACCATCTTCCCATGGTCATTGAATATAAAGTTGACTAGTGTCCACATTTATTTAGCCATGAATTAATCCTTAAACTAAGCCTAGCACATTGTTGGCCTAATATCTAGAACTTCCCTAGAACCTGATCCAAGAGATAACCATTTTCTAATATTATAACTATATTTTATTATTTTCCTTGAAGGCTTATTTTAAACCTCAAAATTTATTTGTTTCCTTAATGTAAATTATTTCATCCCCTCAAGTTTGGGTGCTTCAACAAAAGAGGGACTTATATTGTCCAACAAGTACAAATCATCCCTTCCTAATCTTATGTTTCCTTGGTATTTGTTGATTCATTCATAAGAACAATATTATGCTTCATACAAGAGAGATCAATGTAATTAATGCTTCATGTATTTGAGAAAACATATAACTGGCCCAATACATGAACTTTTAAATAGTAATTTTTTTGTGATGGATAATTATATAATAATAATAATAATAATAATAATAATAGTAATCATCATCATCATCTAATTTTCAAGTGAAATCTAATTATATATCAAATTATTATATAAAACACTTTAACATGTTTTGTATAATTACTTAATTATGTCAAAGGAATCTATCAAGGATAGCTTTTTCCCAATACTTATCAACCAAAATCGATCGTCCATTATAGGATTTTTCACAAATTAAACTACTATGTCACATCATAGGTACACGTTAATACAATGTGCTCGACTACATATCTATAATTGTTGGTGTATTCATTGTTATTGGATAGTTACTCCTCATAATAGATAATCTAGTATTGGTCACTTGATCCCTAGATCGAATTTATGTCTATGGGGTGTTCACATGTTGTAGCACCAATTGAATTTATAGAGGCATTTTCTTTAGCAAAATCATGCTTTCTATCACCAACCAATAGCCTTTGATTTGGCATTTTCAATTGGTAGCAGTGTGAGCATGTCTGTGAAATGGATGCCTAACTAGCTCCATTCTACTCATCCCTATTAATTATCCCATGGTTACGTTCTCAGAGAATTCTTACTGACTCTTCTATTACTTATTTCAAGAATGAGATGAGTTTGGTTTTCGAATTATTATTATTATATGGGTTTCCATGTTTAACAACATTTATATTTGCAAAAAAATGGATTTGATCCATACATGAGAACTTGGAATTCTACAAGGAGTATGAGCTTATTAATTCCAAATGGGTCGTACTTGCAGTTTTAAGCATTCATTTTATTAAATAGTTCTTATTTTTTATATGTGGATTATGTTTGGTTATGTTGTCTTATACACCTTATTTTATGTTGCTTATTTCATCTTCTATTCATAAATATTTCAATACCAAACTCAGAGATTAATTTCTACTTTTAACATGCAATTTACTACATTCAGTTCTTATGGCCTATTCTTGTCAGTTGCATACTTCTCGTTATTATTTCTCATGTTTTATTTTCTCCCTTGTTTCCATACACTAGCCACTATTGTTTCTTTTACATATAAACCCCATCAACCACACAACTTACAAATTGGGGAAGGATCATTCTTCTTATCCTCTATTGAGTCAAACTTTGTTAAATGAAGTGGAATCCAACAAACAATTCTAGAAAACTTGGAAAATCACCAAAATTTCTACCAAGACAACCACTATCCATGTCACAATGGTAGTACTTGCCTTTATCTCCTAAATGCACTCCATTAAAGAAAAATGGGGCTCCTTTCTATATATCTTATGAATTTTCTAACATTTTAGAGATCATTTATTTCGTGGAAAATAACAAAAAATTAGGTCCATCCACGTTAGCATGAATCATGAGGAGATATATCCAAATGCATCTTCTTATCCATTTTTAATGCATGACTCACATTTTCTTACCCTTATTTCTATAAACTACTAATTAATGTTTTTTTTTTTTTTTGGCATATAAACCCCTTTAACACCACAATTAACAAATTTGAAAAGATATCCTCTTCCTCCTTCTCCACTATTGAAGCCACCTCCATTAAATAAAGTCAACTTCAATAAAATGGTCTACCGAACTTAGAAATCCCCAAAAACAATTCCATGACCACCATAATCTATGACAACTTTCACCTTTGTCACCCATATGCATTATTTTATAATGAATTGAGGCTCCTGTCTATATAGCTTATGAATATACTAGGGTTTCAATGTTAATTGAATGATGAAAGAGAGTTTAATTTATATTAATTGCAAGAAATTTTTAGAGAAATGAAAGTTTCAAGGAAGCTCAAAAAATCATGAATACACTCACCCCATTAATTTCTTAGACAATGACAAGAAATTGGGTCCATCCACCTCATTTTAGCATGAAGCATGGGGAGGTCTATCCACCTACATTTCTTTATCAATTTTCAATCCATTACTTACCCATTTTCAATGATTTTTTTCTTTACTTTTTAGAAATGGAATAATCACCATATTTTAAGATATACATGTCATACACACATACACACAAAGTGGTTGCCATGTTTGAATATTTTGGTATCTCTATCCAAAAATAGGAAATTAAACCAATAAAAAGGTTTGACAAGGATAGTGCTTATCAAACGTTGAAAATATTTTAGTGCACTTGAGATATCTTTAAATTGAGCAAAATTCTACTAGCCATTTTTAGCAATAAAATGAACTTGGTTCAGGTGTGTTTTAAGAAATTTAAAATTATAATTTGACATGTTAAAGAGAAAAATGGTAAAAAAGAAAAAAAAACTATAAAATGTAAATTAGAATAGAGAATTTATAATTTTTTTATAATGGTTTAAAAACAATCTATTAAATGATTAAGTTTTCACTTCGAATAATTTGAGTTTGTCATGCACAATATATTTCTTTCCATTGTACATATTGTACTCTATGTTATATTATGAGATTTGAAAAAAAAAAAAAAAACAAAATCCGCATTAAAAAAATCTTTCAAAGTTTATTCTTCATTACAATAAAATAAAAAAATCATTTTTTTTCAAAATAAAAAATTTAAACTTAAATTATAATTAAGTAATGTAAACAATATGTATCAAAAGATGCGCCACTTACTCAAATTCTAAACCAGTTGAGCCTATAAAAAAAACGAATAAACCAAATAAAGTTGATGTGTGTAACTTTCTTTTAAACGATTAACTCTTTTGTCCCTTTTAAAAAAAAATTAACCTATACTATCGATCTATTTCAGTTTAGTATTTTTCCATAAAAAATAATAATTTTTAAATAATTGATTTTTTAATTAATAATAATTTTATTATGTTTTAACTTTAAATTTGCAATATTAAAATAAAAATAAAAATAAATAAGGTGCGAGGTTTGTGGTTGCAGCATTTTTAGAGAATCCCGGAGAAAGATTGAGCAAATCTACAAGCGTTTTATAATGTATAACCTCAAAATTAAAAGCAATACACCCTATCTTATTCTCCTTACAAAAGTGGATCTTTCCTCTATCGAGAGCCTAGCTATGACTAGGCTTCTATAGTACAAGCACAAACTCAATAGCATAGGAGACGATAGACTTCCTAAGCTAGCTTTAAATTCCAATCAAAACCACCTAAGGCTCAAACGAGGTTGGTATAAAGACGCCCTGCCTGGTTAAACCATTGGGAGATCATTGCAAAACATTAATAACATTAAAAAAATTGTTACTTCTAACTTCAAAGAAAAAATGTGGTGTGAGAAAGATCTAGCAGCTAAAAGAAAATTAAGATATTATAAGGAGGTCATCAACCCCACCTTAGAAGATCAAAAGTATCTCTCTATTTTAACTAGCTCAAAGATGAAAATTAATATAGCCAAGACTAGAACGAACTCTCATGAGCTCCATAGTGAAACAGGTCGAGTTCCTAAAAGACCATCCTAACTAGCTCAAAGATGAAAATTAATATAGCCAAGATTAGAATGAATTCTCATGAGCTCCATAGTGAAACAGGTAGTTGGACAGTTCCTAAAACACTATAGATGGAAAAGATCTGCCATATCTCTGTGAGAATATGAACATAGAGGATGAAAATCACTCCCTGTTAGAGTGCCTTGCGTACAACCACATTAGATCTCAATTTCATAATCTTTGTTGCAATACTAATCTTAGCCTTTTAAAATGTCAAAATTATACTGAGCTGGGGAGGTTTCTCTCCAAGCTTTTTGAGCATAGAAATAAAATCTTAAATCAAACTAAATAATTTGTTTTTTTAAGTTCAATAGACCAAAGATTGATTTCAATGGACATTAACCATTATCATCATTATCATAAAAAAAAAAATTCGTAATATCATTTTATTAATATTTTAAAACTACCTCTTATTAATATTAATTTATAAAATAAAAAAATACTATCCATCAAAATAAATATTATCCAACATTTCATTAAAAATCATAAGAATATTCTATCACTTTCATTAAATGCATTTACATATAATTCTTAGACAAATATTAAAGACGATGTATTAAATCACCATATATTAAATAATAATGGACTAAAGAAGTTTTCATTTTATTTATTAAATATTATTTTATTTTTGTAAAAACATAAACCAATTATTACATCACTGCATAGAGCTTAGTAACATTTTATTTTTATCCATGTAAAAACATAAACGAATTATTACATACGGCTTAATATTTACTAATGATCCTTACCTATCTAAATCATCCACCAAAACTCCAAAAAAAATCAATTATGCATGATTAAATTTGCACCAAATTTGACTTCTCACAAAATTCGATAATTCCAGTTGAATAAAGTGCCAAATAAAGCACCGACTAGCAGCCTGAGGAGGCCATTACTGTCAGAAAGTTACAACTTCCCTGACATGCTGTGTTTTACTTGGTGGTAATTGCCAGTGTCTTATGACACTAGACGTAAAGACATCGCAGCTGCCTCAGCATTTTCCTAACCTCGTTTTTCGGCGATCATAAAATCGAGTTGTCTTTAATAGGATTTTTTGGAAACTTTTCCAGTAAATTTTTCGATCTTTCCGATCTAAGCAGATAAAACCCTGAACCCCGATTTCTGTAATCGCCCAACTTTTGGACGCTCTTCGTTCTCTCCTTCTGACCGCTCCATAATCTCGAAATTCCGGGATAGTTATACGCCCTTTGTGCATTCCCAGGTGTTTGGCCTACCATTGTTGGTCTCGCGTTCGATTCTTGTAACCCTGCATCCACCTCCGCACCAGAAGAATTATGGCATCGATGGGCTCGTGCAACCCGAGGAGGAGCTCCGGCTGGGTGACCTCTACTTTCTCCTACCGATCTTGGCTCTGCAGTCGGCTGAGACTTTGGTGGCCTTGGCGGCGAGGTTGTACGCCGCCGCTAGAAAAGAGGCATCCAGGGCCGCGCAGCGGCGGAAGAGCGTGGAGTCGACGTCGGATCTGCCCGCCGTGGTCCAGAGGTGGGATGATCATGGAGCTCTCATCTGAATACCGTCCGCAAGCAGGTCATGGAGGCCTCGTCAGCATACAATCCAGGAGACCAGCTTCTCTGGTTGAGCCCGTCTCCTAGCGTCATTAAGATTTGAAATTTCTTTGTGATTTGGGTTTGATTCTTGAAAATGATTATTTAGATTCAAACAAACAAACCGTTGGTGAATTATGTAAAAGTTTGTGGACGTAATGTTAATATCTATTTTATGTAATATAGACTTCATAATGTGATTTTCCATGTTTGGCTTTGTTTTAAGATTAATTTAACAAGGTAGCATAGCTTAATTATTGCAATTGTAAGCTATAAATTTATTGTTATATTTACTAGCAATTGCCTAAAAGGTTTAAAGAGAGACGGATAGATTTGTTAAATTGGAAAAATTATATGAATTTCCATAATTAAATAAATTATATATATATATATATATATATATATATATTATTGAGAAAATTTCAATTAGACAAGTATGTTGTGAATTTCATATTTGAGCATTTGATCTATAGAGTTATGACTCTAAAAGTGTTTGTACTAGCAGCTATATTTGTCAATTAATATGGGACTGAAGTACCTTAAACAAGCATTGTAACAAATTGTCTTTATCTGTATTATGCTTTCATTCAATCATAGTCACAAATTTTGAATCCAATTTAACTTTTGAATAGTATATTTTGTTATGGCTTTTCAAAATTCATAACTTTGGTAGATTTACTATTGGAAGTTCTAAGAAAACTAATAAAAATCAATATATGCTCATCCCCTTGCAAAATAAGGTAATCAATATATGCTCATCTTCTTGCAAAATAAAGTCAAAGTCAATAACGCTAGAGGTAAATTTTAAACTATTAGACATTTGCCTAAAATCTATTATATTGTTTTATAAGTTACCCACTTATACAAACAAAACAAAGCATTGAAAATAGAATACAACAACTGCAACAATTGGATGTTGTACTGCCCATGGTGTGTGACAGAAAGAACACTAAACTACATGTATGAAGCCCTTCCTCATTATCAAAATCTTTGTCTCCCTCTTGATTTGCAATTTGATCCTGATATTGTTGATGCTCATAGGCCAATGCCATCCTTGTAGTGTACCCAAACTAGTAGTGTAAAACAATAATACCTAATAATTACTTTGGTATAATTACTATCATCATTTTTGTGTCTTTGGTGAAATTGCATAGAGGTTGTGAATTCTAGAAGGCATCATGTTTAGTTTGAGAATTAAGAATATGAAGCATTCATTTCCATTTCCAATTTTTAAAACTTTAAAGTACATTTGCAGGAAAATTGCATCTGACATTACCTAATTTCTTTGACGGTTTGTGATAAATTCCAATAGTTTAAGTAATTTATTTGAAGAACATGATGCATGTTGCAACATTACATCATAATGTACATCATAATGCACTATATTATATACATCTTGTGCTTGCTTAATCTGTCATCTTATATTTTATTGTTTCTATATCCAACATTCAATACACACAAAAAAATTAATTTAATTATTTTGAAAATATATGTTTTTTTCTTTAAAAATATAGCTCAAAATCCAAAAAATAAAATATGAAATGTATAAATCCACTTAATTACTTTATATGCCACATCACATAAATTAGATGATAATCAACACTCTATTTTATAAAAAACCCATAATATTCCATAATATTTGTTAAATAAAATTATCATTGTAAAATTTATAAATATAATAACTCAAAAAGCATATCTCAAAGAGAAGCGCAATTGTGCCTCAACGCTACTAAGTAAAAAAAAACATGTAGGATAACATGTTAACTAAAGCCATAGTCTTCCCAGGCAACGTTTTGGCCCGGAATCTGGCAAAGATTTTATCAGAATCATGTTTTCAGTTGTTAAACTTTAGTATTTTGAGTGCCCTAAGGGTTTTTGGTAGTGCTGAATCCATTTCCACTATCAAAAATGGATTCCAAACACTCTAACTACATGATTTCTTGAATTTTAATTGCCCGGATTCCGACAAAAACCTGCCGTCCAGGCTATTTTGTTGCCTAGGTAACAACTCCCTAACTAAATCCTCATTAATGCAACCTTCCCAGCTATCCATGATAAAAAAATGGAAGTTTGAAATTTATTCGAGTTTGAAATGAAAGTTGAAAGGTTGGTTAAACCATCATCGTTGTCACATTAAGGAAATATATTTACGCCGCTATTAACAATGAAAGTATTAAAATATATAAACTTCAACGATTTAAAATAACATTTTTTTATAATTTCTACCCAAATTTAGAAAGGAATTTGTGATATCAAACTTTTTGGCTTCTTAAATGGATACGAAGAGTGACGAAGTGAGGCATAAAAGCATATTTAGATTATGCTTCTTCAGTTTACTGTCATTTTTTTACAGCCGTCCAATGTGCATAAATTTTTAGACCAATTCGATAGGAAAATATATTATTATTAAAAAAAAATTAATAGCATTTAAAATTTATTCAATAACATTTAAGTAGAGCCCATAGAATTTGAACCTTGATAACCAATCTGAAACTTAAGTTGAATTCCTTGGATTAGTTGAGCCCATACTCTATTCTTCCACTGGTCGACTTCTGCTTCATTTGGTTTGGCTCTTACTCGAGTTAGTTTCTTATAGATCTGTAATAGATGTCCTTGAGAAAACTGTAACTGTTGTATATTAATAGTAAAAATTAATAATCTGCAGAGACCTTGAACCAGCGTAACTGAATCTGAAGTGCAGAGGCCAGGTGTCAGACAGAAAACAAAAGCTTAGAGGCGGCCAGGTGTCGAATAGAAAACAAAAATGCAGATGTGAAATGCAGAGGCCAGACGTCAGACAGAAAACAGCCAGATGTGAATCCTAGAGGCGGCCAGGTGTCAGATAGAAAACAAAAATGTTGACGAAGTACGGAAGTGAGTCGATTCGAAGAAAAGGCCTATCGACCTTGAAAAAAAAATAAAATTATACTGTAGATATTTTTGCTGTATAATAAATATTGTTATAAAAACAAAATATTCTTTCGGGTGATTGAGAAATATATTTATAATAATGGACAAAGTATAAGTGTTAGTTTTAAATTTTATGTGCATAAAATATTGGGATTGAAACATTTCTATATTTATATTTAAAAATAAAGTATTTTGCAGCCACAAAAATGTTTAAGTTGGAACATCAAGATGTTAGTTATAATAGCTTAATGCTCCTTGCAAACACTTCCAACTATATACTTATGCACCATGTATTTTGTTTGTCATTCTCGTCTTGTCTTATCTACCTACTAAGCCAAATGTGTAAGGAATTGATGTCATGATATGTTGTTGTAAAAAGTGCTCCCAACAATAATAAATTATAAAATCAATTAAAATTAAATAATAATTGAATATTATAACAAATATATATTAAGTCAATGGTATATATATATTATTATTATCTAATTTTAAGACAAATATAAATCAATTTAATGGTATATATATAATTATTATTTAATTTTAAGGTCACTCCCAAGTGAGACACCAAATTGATGTATAAGATTTATTTGTTTAGAAAAACATACATACTCTACTTCTTTGATTTTGAACCTATAACCTCTTTAAAAAAAACATATTAATAAATATATGTTCTTAAATTTTTATATATAATATTAATTCATTTTAAAATTTGAAATACTATTATTTTAATATTATTTAATTATAAAATATTAAAAAACAAAAAAAAAAATTCCAACAAATAAAAATATTAAGCTCTACACTTCATAATTAACAGATTTTTATCAACCAAAATTAATCTGATTTTACTTGCTTGGTTGTAATTTACATTCACAACCAAAAAAATATTTGAAATGACATCAAAGTTGGACATATTCATACTCTATACAAGTCTTCACGACTTGCTAAGCTAGTGTCTTGTATTATAGCCACAATGTCTTCGATATTATATGTGCAATGCCTTTGAACCAATTAATATTTGGAGACAAAATCAAATCCAACAAACTGATGGGAAAATGATGCTATGCCATGAGATAAATGTGTTAATATTGCCAAAATCAGGCCAGTGAAAGATAAATATGTTCACTAATTGATTTAATCGTTTGCTAAATTTAAGTGAAAGATAAATATGTTTATTAATTGATTTAATCATTTGCTAAATGTAAAGGAAGTAATGGTTTTTTTTGTAATAATGATGAATTGGTAATTTTTTAGACTAATTTAAGGGAGATCCTAGAATCAATTTTCATGGTTATCTTATAACACCACTAACATATTTAACAACCTGCAAACCAAATACACCAAATCTTTATAATTTAACAAAAGCAAAAATCCCAACCACAATTAAAAAAAAAAACAATACTCTTTAAACTAAAATCATAGCAAGCTATATAAAATCATACTCCTTAACTAAAATCAAATCATAGAAGCTATATAAAAAAGTAATATAAAAACTAATGTTACTTTTTTAATCTTTTAAATCGGTTCGTCTATATCTAGAAGGGTATCATGTGGACTAGACAGGTGATTGGTGTCAGTTTGTCGTGTCTCCCGTTGCCTTGCAGTTTATCTCAATGAAACTGCATAGTCTATATACACATATTATACCCTGCAAAATCTGACGAGTGCAAGACATAATATCAATATCATATCTATGTTACATGCACATGTTGTGACAAGAGTACCCAACACGGCCAGCTAAGCAAATCATGTTTGTGAAATTAAAATGTGAATAAATATAATTAAAATAAAAAAAAAATCTCAATGTCTTATACTTTGTTGGTTTAATTTTTCTTCAACAAAAGATAGTTGAAGGGTGAACACATTTGGATAATAATAATGTGTAAGATAATGAAATGAAATATTTATTATATTGAGCGTAAATAATATTATGTTTAATGTGCGTTTGTATATAATTTTAACATTGTGTTGTTTAATATTTGCAATCAAATAAAATATGTATACTTTTGATATCATTTTCAACTGTGGTTTAGAAAAAAATTGATGTATTAAGAGAAAAATTGATGTATTAAGAGGATAAAGAAGCATCTCATTCAAGAATATAAAATCAAATCATGTTTAATTGAATGTAGTTCTTGTCATTGAAATTCATTTTTGAATATAATCAATTTGACATGTTAAAATATATTTGTTTTTTTTAATTAGAAAATATTACCAAAAATAATATTATGTATCTATTATATAATAATATAAATATAAATATACTTTATTTATCAAAAATTTCATATATTTATATTTGTAATTTAATTATTTTATATATTTAAATTTCTTTTTAATAATTGTTTATTTGAACTTAGTAAATATTTCCAATGGCATGTGCTTTGGTGGATTATGATGCATCTAACATGGTCATGTATGAATTATGGTTGAGGCAGGTTGTCTTAAGAATTTCTCTTTGACAAAATCTATGTCATTAAGATGTCTTATATTTGTTTAGAATACCAATATTGTGCCACTTTTCTTTATAAATAGGCATGTGAAATAGCCAAAGGAAAAGATCTTAGCTAGCGCATCTGTAATAATTTGTTCTAGATAACAATAGGAGCATTAAGGGATTATGAGACTTTTGTGTTATATTGTTTAGCAATTCTACCCATGGAAGTTACCTTTCAATATAATTTTTCCTAGTTTTATAAGAGCGTGTACGAAAAGTAGCATGCTCAAAGTCACTAGGCATGGAAAACCCATCAATTCAATTAAAAAATTACAAGAATATATGAATATTCTATGTTATCATGCACTTAGGTTGGTTCGTGATTGTGAAACAATAAATCCATTCAAAAAATACAACAATTTTCAATTCGTTTCAATGAAATTTTTTATTTCTTTTACCATCCAAAGCAATGCCAAACCCGTAGTTTTGATTATGAACTAACAAAGATCAGGAATCAAACATAATTGCATGCTAATTGCTAGGCCCTAGAATTTTCATATCTAATCCATATTTTTCCCTATGATTATTCACTTTTATCTAATTTCTATCAATATTACTATCACTTTGCACAATTATTAGGTTAATTACCTTAAATTGAAGCATGATGAGGTACTTTGTTACTATTTGATGAATTTCCTTTGTTTTAATGATTTAAGAGAATTAATATGAGATTTTCACTCATTGTAATATTCTCAAATGGGAAAAGTAGGAATATAGTGCAAAATGTTGGAACAATAGTGTAAAACATCATATTAAAGCAAGAGGCCAATATGGAGACCTTTCATATGTTATAACAACAGAAAAATATGCATAAATAATGGGCCATAAGATGTAAAACAAGAAAGAACAAGCCTCCAATGGACAAAATCCCTCAAAAAGAGGTGTTGCTACTATATATAAGAAGTTGGAAGACTGCTACAGCGTTGTTTGAAAGCCACTGCTATAGAAAATTAATATATAACAGATCTATGGCTGATATGTGCCTCAAAAGATAGATCCAATGCAAATCTGAGCACTATACAACCTCCTTTGAATAACCACTTAAGGGTTTTCAGCAAAACACCATGTACAAGATGGGGATCTAAGCCCTAGGGCTGAAGATCCACCGCAAAATACAAATTTGGAAAGTGTGGCTGATTTGATATGAACAATAGAATTGCCTCCTCCAATAGATCCTCTAAATGAAAGGAAGATCCCTTTCACTAGAAACCAACTCTCCAAATGGTGTGCCAAACCACCCTGCAACTCCTCCTACAAAAATAACGCAGGATTTGGAAGTAAACTGCGCTGTAGGGATAAATAAATGGTTGGACTGATGCCAAGATATGAAAATATGGACAAGGGCCTTCCTTACCATCCTCCCAATGGAAAGGAAGCCTTCTCCACTGAAAATGAGCAATGAAATGACCCAGATCTAGTCTCCACTATTGCAACATGCAAAACAACTTAACCCTCAACAGGATCTGCACTATAAATGAAAGATGAAGCTTGGCCTTAAGCCTGATAGTGGAAAATGTAGTACAAGACTCCTCCAAGAGATTCTCAATGGAATAGGTGGGAATCACAATTAGGAACACCCAGTGCTAAACAACACTCAATCTCAGCTAAAGAACAAGAGAAAGATATATGTCTAAACAGACCATATATTCAGAAATATCATATACATCAACATATTGAATAATGTATGCCATCCTCTTCCTTACTTAGGATATGAGCTTGTAAACCCTAAGCCCCATCCAATAAAAACACTACTCCCATGCAAAGCATCTCCATCTAAAACTGCATTGTCTCTCATTGATGACCACTCCTCCATGACAACGTTGTTGATTTGGACAAATTTGACCCAATCAAGGTGTTCTAGCTCCTTTTCACACCTAAGGGTGCTCAATTAAGCTGCCAAGATCTATCCTTTTCACATTGGCATTGATTTATTCATTATTAAGGATAATTATGGACCTCCATTGTCCTCTTATTCATAAAGAAAAGCAGCAAAAAAGAATTTAATATTCCAACTAGGTCATGGCTAATTGGGAATATTACAATCCTCCTTTCCCAAATGTTGCTTGTCCTCAAACAATTGACAAGGTGAGTGCTGCAACTCTCCATCACTGGTGACACCAACATGTGATAAGCTTCCATCATAAGCTAAGTGTCTACCAATCCATCCCTCCATGAAATGTTCCTCCAAATTTCTTATGAGATGCAAATAATTCATCCCACAAGGAGACAATAGTTCCACTGAAACAAACATGGTTTGCCCAATTTTCTCCCTAAAACATGTAGCATAATGAACATGGAGAATATCTCTCTCATAGGGCACATACATTCCTCCCATCCTCCCTCCAAACATTCCCATAAAAAGTATAAGTACATCATCAATGTACGGGATCAAAACTAAGTACATACAAACAAAATTTTTTATAAATGGAGGTGGATCATAGTCCCACATGTCGAACCAGCGCAGTAAATCTCCTCACTACCTTAGATAGTGATATGGTAAGTGTTTTCCCCACCACTTACTTACTGGACAAGTCTTCTCACCATGTCTGAAAGTGTGAGATATGTTTGGTGCTTTTGGAGTGCACCCACAATGATACAATATCTCCCTATGTCCTCCAAGGGAGTGGCCATGTTCAGAAACGTTTATGGCCCAAAGTTGGTCATGAATTTTATATGGAACAATGATCCTTCTTGGAGCTATGGCCTGCATATACATGGTAAAGGAATGCAAGTAATCATCAAATGAAACATTATGTACATGAGCATGTTCTTTACCAAAATTTATGTTCATACAAATGGAGTGGTCCATAGATAGATCCCCTCTCATTCCAAAAGAGGAAAGAGGTGGTTGTAATAACTCCTTCATTGAGTCATGTCTCTCTTCCAACTCCACATGGTTCATGCATCTTTGAAAATGCTGATATAGTTCCTCTTCAAAGCCTTCCCAACTGTAGTTCTCCATGATAGTGTTGTAGACCCTCATGGAATAAGTATGGCTGAAAAAGAACTCTTCATAAGACATTTGTAGCAACTTCTCCTTGAGCTTGGAGGCTCTATATAAGAATATCCTACCATGATAATAGATGACTTCTTCTTGGAATGAATAGCCCTCTTCATGTAGCTAGTCATCAAGTATCATGCATGTGAAAAGATCCTTGGAATAATCCACCAACACTTGGGATTTCCAATATGGATCAATCTTCCATAGTGACAGTGCTAATGATCTATCACAAAGAATATCTGTCATATGGTTTCTCTCCTCCTTGACATCTCCCATGCCAAAGGTATATGTTGGAAGGTTGATATTCCTCATATGCTTCTCCTCCCACAATGCAGAATATGAAATGAGAGTGGGTAATGATGATGTTGGGAGAATTTCTCCCTCCTCCTTGAGTCTACCCAAGACTCTCAGCGTTGTATCATGGCCTTATAATGCTCCTATTCCTCTTGGATCTATGAATGGATCATCATGATGTAAGACATGTCTCACCAAATCTGAAATAGGTGGCCTCCCAGGTGGTTTTCCACAACATAATAATGTCCCATGAACCAATCTCATGTGCATAATAGATGGGATTGTTAGGTCCTTGCTTCCATTGCACAAATCCATCTCTGATTTATGTGTGGAATTTTTATGTGAGGGATATGTGTGCATGAATTTAATCATTTGAGCTTTTCCACTCTTTCTATCCACCCATTCCATCTGCAAAGTCTCCCAATCAGTGGTGACTTTCCCCAAATTAATCAACCATTGCACACAAAATATCACATTGGTGTTAGGTATGTCAACCACAAAGAAGTGATCAGTAAATGTATATATTCCCATGGTGATTGATAAGGATGGAACATAATGCATGCATTGCATAGTTCTATCTCTTGGGACCAAAATAGAATATCCCTCAAAAGCATCAGTGGGTATTTCCCTCTTTTTCACTAGTTGGGCATCAATAAAATTGTGGGTATCCCCACTGTCAACCAAAATAGAAACCCTCTGATCTAAGATGGAACCTCGAACCCTCAAGGTGAAGTAGTTAGGTACTCCTCTCAATGATGTAAGAGCCCCTCCAATTGGAGAAAATGCCCCATTTCCATCTCTTGATGGTGTTGGTTCATCTCCTGATGTGTCAATGTTGTGACCTCTTCTTGGTTCATCTTCTTCTTCCTCCTCATCATCTGAGAAGACCTATATGTAGTGTGCCTTTCTTGCTCCACATATATGTCTGGGTGCCCAAGATTCTTGGCATGTGAAGCAAATCTTCCTCCTCCTCAAATCTCTTCGGACATCATCATCAAGAGGTTTTTTATTTTGGCTCTCCTTTGAAAGAGGAGCCTTCTCATATTTTCCCTTTGATGTAAAAGAGGGCTTATGTTGAAATGTTTCCTTTGCTTTTGGCAAGGCATCTTGAAGATCTCTAGCCCTTTCAATGGCATCTTGAAGGGTAGTGGGATTGGTAGACTTAACCAACCCATGAAGAGGTTCATCTAACCCATCAATGAACATATAGACCCTTCCTGCTGCAGATAAATCAAGAACCATAATAGAAAGTCTCAAAAATTCAGAAATGTAAGTTTCTGGATTACCTCATTGTTTTAGCTTCGCAAGCCCCATGAATGGTGCTTCAGGATCTCTTCTATCAAACCTCTCCACCAGCCTCCTTGTGAACTCTGAATATGCAGTCACCTTGGCATAACCCAATGTAGACTAGCCATGGAACCACCAATCATGTGCTTCACCCTCAAGGTGCAGTGCTGCTATCTTAATGGCCTCTATTTCTAGAACTTTGTTCAACTGAAAGTAGATGTCGACCTTCTCTACCCATGATTTTGCAGTACATTTAGATGGTCCATCAAAGTTGGATAAGAAGAATCTTCTCATAGTGTGGTGTAGATCATGATTTTGAATGAATCCACCACTTCTAATGTGATGCCTGGATCTCCTATTTTCCTTGATATGAAAAAATTATTGAAAACTCAAGTGGTCCTTGAATCTCTGAGTTTGAGACTCATACTCCATAAAATAGTCTTCAAGGGATTCTTTCTCTTTAAACCCTTCATTTCCCACAACCAAGAATGTAGGCATTGTAGAGCGTTGGGAAACTTGTTATTGCTGCATTGGTTGATCACTCCAGTGATGAGAAATTTCGGAGCCTTCACCATGATGAAATCCTTTAGGGGATTCCTTGTATCTATCCATCCTCATTTATTTCATTTCTCTAGCAATGTTTTGCATGGCTCTAAGAATGATCTTGGGAAACTCCTTCTCTTCATCTTCTCCTCCAGATAAAGGGGTTTTACCCTTGTCTTCTTTGTCAATTGTATAACCAAACTTCTAGTGTCTTCTTCTTTGATACCTCTTCTCTCTATCGGTTAGAGGATCTCCTTCTTCAAATGACATATTTGCTTTTCAAGATGCACAGGTTGTGCCAAGATTATGCTCCGATACCACTGTAATATTCCCAAATGGGAAAAGCAGGAATATAGTGCAAAATGATGGAATGATATTTAAAACATCATATTAAATCAAGAGGCCAATATGGAGACCTTTCACATGTTATAAAAACAACAAAATATGCATAAATAATGGGCCATAAGATGTACAACAAGAAATATTGGCCCTGGGATTTCCTCCAATGCAGGGAAAATATTGGCCCTGGATGGTGCTCTCTATGTAAGGCTAGTGCAGAGTCTATTCTACACCTCTTCCTTACCTTTCCCTTTAATATACAGCTCTGGAATGAAACTCTCAGGCTCCTCAAAATCTCACAAAAATGGGAAGGAGTTGAAGTGATGGAGGCATGGTTGAGATGGTGGTAGACCTCTCCAAATGATAAGGTCAGGAATATACCTCTGCTTGTTGCATAGGGAACTTAGATAGCTAGAAATCAGATCATATTCTATGATAATCCTTTCCCTGTAAACTTTTTATCACCTGAAGGAGCTTCCATCTTTAAATATATTCCTATTTTGGCACAACCCCACTAACCCAGAGTCATCCAACAGGAGAACATCAGGGGAGATATTCCATGGGAATACTTCGATGGGGCATCTGACCCACAAAAAAAATGCGAGGCAGGCCTCTCTATTCATGAACCTTCTGGGAAAATTCTTAAAGCGTCAATCAAACTCGGTCAAGGGACCAATAATTTCGTAGAATTAAAATCTGTACACTTATTGCTATGTCAGATTTAGTTTCTTGAGATTGTTGAAAATGCAACAAGATGATGGAGCTTAGTGAAATGAAGTTGCCTTCACTAAGTGGGCCCGCAGGCTATTTTTGGCGCAAAGTCTATTTTTAGACATATGGATCATGGTCTATGAGTTGCAGGATGCTATTTATGGATGATTGGTCGAGTTGGTAAAAATAGATGGACCTCTATTTTAGACATACGGGTCGAAGTCTATTTTTTAGTACTTTGTCTAAAAATAAATTGATCGAAATATTATTAGCACTTAATAATATTTGGACTAAACTTGAGTTATTCTCTTTGACACTTCGATTGGAGCTACGGATGTGGCCCATGCATATGATAAGGAATTACGCTATTCCTTGGGGTTTGGTGAGCTCATGCATGGTTGACTTCAATTAGGACTTCGGTGGCAGGTTTGGTGGAATTTGATGAGACGAGTTGGTGGAGTTTTGTTCGGTTTAACATAGTTGAACTAGTTGTGATTCGTTTAACTAGCTAATCAACTAGTGATGAGTGGAGTGAATTAAATATTATTTAATTCACTAATTATTAACTCATTATTCAACTCAAGAACATATCAGTTCACTACAGTGCATGGACAGTTCAGTGGAGACCAGTGGAAGAGGTAGATGAAAGGGTGAGTTTGATATTAGTTGCAACAACAGTTGTGCATGAGATTTGCACAAGCATTGGAGGAGATTGCCAATGATGATTGCGCAGTTGAATCCAGTGAGATTCAAACTTGGATCTCTCATTACACCAGCCTTGATTGCGCAATAGAGGCAGGCAATTAGTGGATAATTTTTGAACCTGTGACTTGTTCAAAACTGAGCTAGTTTGTGTGTAACTTTTGGAGACAGTATTGAGTACTTGTAAGGAGTATTGTACTGAGATTGTTACATGTTTCTCTTCTATTATAATATACAAATAGCTGGGGGTTTTCAGCTATAAGCTTTCCCCATTACATATTGTGTTTATGTGTGCACGCGACTGTTTCTATTTCCGCAAATTGTTGATCAATTGTAGAAGAGGTTATGTGTTATGAATGAATTCAAATTAATGTGTGACCAGGATAATCTCAGTGGATAAATCTTCATTATTCAGCAAATTTCTACATGGTATCAGAGAAAATTGATCATCGGGATCTATTGCAGTGATTACAATATTATTTCGGTAGACAGAGTCTGTAACGGGCTAGGTAGCCTCTGGATCCATCCTTTCTTTGAAAGGTGATATATCTAGTAAATGCCCTTACAATCGATCTCTGTGCTAGAAACAATTTTTTCTCACAGATCCAGAAGCAGTTGAGTTTTTGAGTTTGGAATTCAAATTTTGCAGCAGTTTGTTTTCTTGGTGCCGGAGTTGAAAATGTCTTTCAACGGTTTGCGACTCGAATATATGCTCTTGAAGGCAGTTCGAATTATGTTGCATGGAAGGAGCGCATGGAGGCAGTATTAGAAGATAATGGACCGAAGGAGTTCGTAGATACGGATGTCCAAAATCCCACTGATCCTGCTGAAGTCGAGGCTTGGCAAAAGAAGATGGCGAAATGTCGAAGGATTCTGTTGGAGGGCATAAAGGATCACATTGTATCCAGCCTGCATGGAAAAGCTTCTCCATATTTGATGTGGAAAGCGTTGACAGATATATTCCAAAGTAAGAGTGACCAAAGGAAGCTGGCACTCAAGGATAAGCTCAGAAACATTAAGATGGAGAAAGGCGACAGTATCGCCAAATACCTCACGAAGTTCACTCAATGCAGAGATGAGCTGGGAAGTGTGGGGGTGACTGTTGAAGAAGAGGACATGGTAGACCTGGCTCTCCTTGGTCTTTCGAAGGCTTGGCATTCCTATCAGGACTTTGTCAATGGTCGGGAGAAGTTGCCGGGATGGAAGCGACTTTGGGTGGATCTCATGCAAGAGGAGATAAGGAGGACTACCAGGGATGGATCTTCATCAAAGGTATCTGATGAAGAAAATTGCACTTTGGCTGCCAAAGCAAAGAAGGGGAAGAGCAAGAAGGCTTCTCATTTTGGTGCGAAAGGAAAGAAGCAAGACATGTCCAAGGTGAAGTGTTTTCACTGTCACCAGCATGGACACTATGCCACAAATTGTCCGCAGAAGAAGAAAAATAAGAAAGCTGTTGGATCTGCAGTGGGAGAGGCATTGGCTTCTCAATTCGAACTGGATTTTTCAGTGATCGCATGCTTGGTCTCAAGTGTGATGGGATCAGTATGGTTCTTGAATAGTGGTGCGTCATTTCACATGACCGGAGATCGAGATCTGTTTTTAGATCTGGAGGAAAAAGATCTTGGAGTGCACATCGAGATGGGCGATGATGGTAGATACAGTGCGACTGGTATCGGTACCATTTCCTTTGAGAGGGAGTCTAGTAAACCCTTTGTATTGAAGGAAGTTTTGCATGTTCCAGGATTGATGAAGAATCTGATCTCTGTGGCGATGTTGGAAGACAAGGGGTATGATGTGGTCTTCAGCGAAGGAAAAGCTTTCCTGCGCAGTAAGACAACTGGAGAGACCCGGAAGATAGGGGTTCAAGTCAAGAACCTTTATCAGTTGCAAGTAGATGGCTACGCAGCAATGGCATGCAAGGCGGGAGAAGTGGTGAGCCGGGATGATGAGGGCGAACTGTGGCACAGGAGATTGGGCCACCTTCACCATGGAGCTTTGAAGATCCCGCAACAGATTTCTACTGGGCTTCCTAAGGGCACTCTTGCGCAGTCAGATCAGTGCAAGGGGTGTACCTTGGGGAAGTATGTGAAAGCCACCTTTCACGAGAAGGATAGTCGCGCCACGACCATCCTTGAGAGAGTTCACACAGACGTGTGTGGTCCTTTCTCAGTTGCTTCGACAGCAAAGCACAAGTATTATGTGATCTTTGTTGATGATTTCTCTCGAAAGTGCCGGATCTTCTTCATGCAGAAGAAGAGCGATACATTCGCGAAGTTCTGTGAGTTTAAAGCACTGGTCGAGAAGGAGTCGGGGAAGAAGGTGATTGCTCTAAGGAGTGATAACGGTGGTGAATTCATCTCGGCTGAATTCAAGGAGTTCTGCAACGCAAAAGGGATTCGAAGAGAGCTCATCGCACCCCATAACCCACAGCAGAACGAGGTGGCTGAGCGGAAGAACAGAACGATCGTGGGTGCTGCACGGGCGATGTTGCATGATCAGGGCCTACCCCTTCACTTGTGGGCTGAGGCATGCAATACAACAGTGTATGTGCAGAACCGTTGTCCTCACAAAGTTCTTGGCATGAGTACACCGAAGGAGGCGTTTTCTGGCAAGAGGCCTGATATTTCTCATCTCAGAATTTTTGGCTCACCTATCTACATGCATGTGACGAAGGATGCCAGAAAGAAGCTGGATCCGACCGCAGAGGTTGGAATATTTGTGGGGTACACTGATACACCTCACAACTATCGGGTGTATTTTCCAGACAGTCGCAAGACTGTTGTGCGACGGGATATCAAGTTTCAGGAGGAGAAAGCCATGCAGTGTTCACTTGAGAGGGAGCCACACTTGCATGCAGATGAGGAGCTATTAGTTCCTAAGGAGGAGCTTCCGGATGTGGATCAGCCACAAGAGGAAGTTCATGAGGTGGAAGAGACCACTCATGCAGCGCCAACCATCAGAGGGCGCAAGCGCACTACAGAAGCTGAGCGACTGGCTCAAGATGCAGAGAAGGTTGTAGGACCACCTACAGCACAGCGCAGATAGAGACAGTCACCGGATCGGTACACTGGATACATGGCTCTTGTGAGTCAATGTGTCGTGACGAAGCCATCCTCTTTTGAGGAAGCTGTGGAGGAACCCGCATGGGTAGATGCCATGATCGAAGAATATGATTCGATCGTCAGAAACAGTGCATGGGAGATTGTCCCAAGACCGGAGGGGAAATCGGTGGTGGGTTCGCGATGGATCTACAATGTGAAGCAGGCGGCTGACGGGAGTGTGGAGAAGTACAAGGCGAGATTTGTCGCCCGTGGCTTTTCACAGATCGAGGGGATTGACTATGAGGAGACTTTTGCACTTGTCGCAAGGTACTCTTCCATACGGACGATCCTTGCTCTCTCAGCGTAGATGGGGTGGCACATTCATCAAATGGATGTGAAGACTACGTTCCTCAATGGAGTTATTGAGGAGGAAGTGTACATAGAGCAGCTTGAAGGTTTCGAGATCTTTAGCAGTGAGTCGCATGTGTGCCGACTCAAGAGAGCACTGTACGGGCTTAAGCAAGCACCTCGTGCTTGGTACACTCGGATAGACAACTACTTCACCGGGCTTGGATTCTCCAAGAGTGAGGCAGATCCAAACCTGTACCGGATTGTGGTGGAGGGGAAGCTGTTGATCATCGTACTGTATGTAGATGATCTGATTTTGACTGGCGATGAGCAGTTGATACTTTCATGCAAGGAGGATCTTGCACGAGAGTTCGAGATGAAGGACTTGGGCATCCTTCATTATTTCCTAGGATTGGAGATTTGGCAGCGTAGCGGAGGACTGTTTGTTTCTCAGGGCAAGTATGCCCGGGAGATTCTGGAGAGGTTCAACATGCAAGGCTGCAAGCCTGTTGACACTCCTCTTCCTGGTGGTTGGAGGAAGGAGGATGCTACTTCAGCGGAGGTAGTGGATGCCACTGTCTATCGACAGTTGGTGGGGTCGCTTATGTATCTGGTCAATACACGACCCGATATATGCTATGTTGTTAACCAGCTTTCGCAAGCTATGGTTAAGCCTACCAAGCTCTTCTGGAAGGCAGGCAAGCATGTATTGCATTATCTTAGTGACACATCGGGATATGGTCTATGGTACAGACAGGAGGATGGAGCGAAGCTTTCCGGCTTCACTGATGCAGATTGGGCAGGGAGCCCAACGGATCGTAAGAGCACATCTGGAGGTATTTTCAGCATTGGACCGACAGCAGTTTCCTGGTACAACAGGAAGCAGAGATCCGTGGCACTCAGTTCAGCAGAAGCCGAGTACATGGCAGCAAGCTTGGCTGCATGCGAGGCTATTTGGATGAGGAAGATCCTCGTTGGATTGTTTGGGTTGCACTTGGAGCCTACTGTGATTTATTGTGATAACCAGAGTTGCATTAAAATTTCAGCTAATCTAGTATTTCATGATAGATCCAAACACATCGACATCAGGTACCATCATATCAGAGATTGTGTTCAGCGGAGAATCATGTTACTTTCATATGTTCCCACGGAGGATCAGGATGCTGACATCTTGGCGAAGTCGCTCACCAGGAGCAAGTTAGAATTCCACAGAGGCAGGATAGGGGTTGCAGATAATCCATATCTTGTTGAGAGGGAGTGTTGAAAATGCAACAAGATGATGGAGCTTAGTGAAATGAAGTCGCCTTCACTAAGTGGGCCCGCAGGCTATTTTTGGCGCAAAGTCTATTTTTAGACTATGTCCATTTTTAGACATATGGAGCATGGTCTAGGAGTTGCGGTATGCTATTCTTGGATGATTGGTCAAGTTGGTAAAAATAGATGGACCTCTATTTTTAGACATACAGGTCGAAGTCTATTTTTAGATTGCCTATCTAAAAATAGGTCAGTCAAATATTATTAGCCCTTAATAATATTTGGACTCTAAACTTCAGTTTATTCTCTTACAGCACTTCAGTTGGAGCTACGGATGTGGCCCATGCATCTGACAGAAGGAATTACGCTATTCCTTGGGGTTTGGTGAGCTCATGCATGGTTGACTTCAGTTAGGACTTCAGTGGCAGAAGTTTGGTGGAGTTGTGTTCGGTTTAACTTAGTTGAAATAGTTGTGATTAGTTTAACCAGCTAATCAACTAGTAATGAGTGGAGTGAATTAAATATTATTTAATTCACTAATTATTAACTCATTATTCAACTCAAGAACACATCAGTTCACTACAGTGCATGGACAGTTCAGTGGAGACCAGTGGAAGAGGTAGATGAAAGGGTGAGTTTGCTATTAGTTGCAACAGCAGTTGTGCATGAGATTTTCACAAGCATTGGAGGAGATTGCCCATGAGGATTGCACAGTTGAAGCCAAGGAGATTCGAACTTGGATCTCTCATTGAACCAACTTGGATTGCGCAATAGAGGCAGGCAATTAGTGGATGAGTTTTGAACCTGTGACTTGTTCAAAACCGAGCTAGTTTGTGTGTAAATTTTGGAGACAGTACTGAGTACTTGTGAGGAGTATTGTACTGAGATTGTTACATGTTTCTCTTCTATTATAATATACAAATAGCTGGGGGTTTTCAGCTATAAGCTTTCCCCATTACATATTGTGTTTATGTGCGTATGCGACTGTTTCTATTTTCGCAAATTGATGATTGATTGTAGAAGAGGTTATGTGTTATGCATGAATTCGAATTAATGTGTGACCAAGATAATCTCAGTGGATAAATCTTCATTATTCAGCAAATTTCTACAGAGATGAGAGATGCTAAAATATTTGGGGACTCTATGAACATCATAAAATAGTTTAATGGAACTCAGAGATGCCATAATTTCATTTTATCTACATTGCTTGATGAGGTGAATCTTATAAAAGCCTATTTTAACTAGATAACTGCTTGTCATATTTACAGGGAATGGAACAGTGAAGTAGAACTCCTTTCTAAGGAGGGCGCTCGACAAGATATGGGGCACTAGGTAGCTGTAGCGGTTGAAGGAATTCAGATCCGAGGTATCGACCAACCGCCTTTTTCCCGCTAAGTTCCAGTTGCAAACTCCTCCTTCTCATGACGTTTTCTTAAACTTTTAATTTCCGTTTGTATATTTTTTCTTAAAAAAATGAACATTTCTATACTATTTTGTCTCTATTTCAGATTGTTTTCCTCATTCAGGAGATCTGGGAGACAAGTTTTTTCTCTGTTTAAACTTTATGCTACAAAAAAATTAGAAAATTGGAATGGTGTCTACCACCCAATTCTCGTTTTTTGATGATATAAAAATAGACATAGTCTATTTTCATCGTTGTTTTGGGTTCTTTCCTTTATTATGTGGGAAGCCCGGGGGCTGAATGGAGACATCATTTTTATGATTTTTGACAAATCTGGGAGGATCCATACATATATTTCCTCACCAGTTGCAACTCCATTTTTTCCTTTTTTTTTTAAATAAAGGAAAAATGCAGTTCTTTGAATGCTATATGCATATACTATGTAACCTTCTACTTAGTTAATAGACAATTCAATTTTTTTCCTTTGGAGAAAAAAAGAACAGGCCTCCAATGGACAAAATCCCTCAAAAACAAGTGTTGCTACTATATATAAGAAGCTAGAAGTTTGCTACAGTGTTGTTTAAAAGCCACTGCTACAGCAACTGAATATACAGAAAATATATGGCTGATATGTGCCTCAAAAGATAGATCCAATGCAGATCTGAGCATTATACAACCTCCTTTGAAGAACCCCTTAAGGGTTTTCAGCAAAAAACCATGTACAAGATGGGGATCTAAGCCCTAGGGCTAAAGATCCACTACAAAATACAGATCCGGAAAGTATGGCTGATTTGATATGAACAATAGAATAGCCTCTTCCAATAGATCCTCTAAATTAAGGGCAGATCCCTTTCACTAGAAAACCAGCTCTCCAAATGGTGTGCCAAACCACCTTGCAACTCCTATAGAAATAACAAAGATCTGGAAGTAAATTGTGTTGTAGGGATAAATAAATGGTTGGCCTGATGCCAATATATGAAAAATATGCACAAGGGCCCTCTGTACGTCCTCCCAATGGAAAGGAAGCCTTCTCCACTAAAAACAAGCAATGAAATGACCCAAATCTAGTCTCCACTGCTGCAACCTGCAAAACAACTTAACCCTCAATAGGATCTGCACTGTAAATGAAAGATGAAGCTTGGCCTCAAGCCTGATAATGGACAATGTAGTGCAAGACTCCTCCAAGAGATTCTCAATGCAAGAGGTGGGATTCCCGATCAGGAACACCCAGTGCTAAACATCACTCAATCTCAACTAAACAACAAGAGGAAGATATATGTCTAAACAGACCATATATTTAGAAATATCATATACATCAACATATTGAATAATGGCTGCCATCCTCTTCCTTAAATAATGTATGAGCTTGCAAACCCTAAGCTCCATCCAATAATAACACTACTCCCATTCAAAGCATCTCCATCTAAAATTGCGCTGTCTCTCATTGATGACCACTCCTCCATGACAACGCTATTGATTTGGTCAAAGTTGACCCAGCCAAGGTGTTCCAACCCCTTTTCACACCTAAGGGTGCTCAATTAAGCTACCAAGACCTATCCTTTTCACATTGGCATTGATTTATTCATTATTAAGGAGAATTATGGACCTCCATTGTCCTCTTATTCATAAAACAACGCAAAAAAACAAAATTTAATATTCCAATTAGCCCATGGCTAATTGCGAATATTACACTCATGATGGTCAATGTGATGGTTTATTCTTAATATTGGTGAAGAGTTCTCATTCATCTAGCTCATTTCATGTCCACACAACACTATTTGTGCACCCATGAGGGTTCCCACACTAAGAAAGGATTGTGCATGTTGTCTTCGGCACTTTTCATATATTTGGCATGTCAAGGTTTTCGGAAAAACATATGGATTTGCAAACAAAAAATTTGTCAACCAAATTCAACATGAAATACATTTATGTCTCCACCTAAACTAAAGAGAAAATTTTTTTGGGATTTGACATCTTAGCACACTTTCAGGGAAAACCAAGGAAGGTTTTTGTTCAAAATTATGTTTTAACACACCCATATGAGTTAGAATGCACCCAAGTCGCACATGTGAATTTATAGAAGGAAATTGACAAATCAGCTCCAAAATTCACAAAAATTTCAAACTGTCAACTTTGTCCTCGCTTTATGTGCATATGAAAGTGAATCTCGAAATTCTAGAATACAGGTTTTGTTCTCAGTATAAGGAATTTACTAGGGCTCAAGTATTTTTCAAACATTCACCACATTTTGAGAGTTACATAGGGTTCTTTGAGGCCAATTTGTTAAAAATGCAGTATTTTCCAGAATTCAAAAATTGGTATGTTAGAGCCAAAATCCGTCTTGTAACCTTCATAAAAATCCCATTCATGGACCTTGAGAAGATGGCTTCAGATGTAAAAGACTGAATTTTATCAATTCAAGCTCTAATGCCAAGTTTTCTTTCTCCATTTCTAGTTTACCTAATGGTCATTTTGACTTTGTGATCTAAGTTTTATACAGAGAGTGTAAGTTAAATTGGTTGACACCTAGATTGGCTGGGCCTGACCAACCATATTGAGATCTATATTGGTTGGGCCTAACCAACCATCTTGACACCTCTCTTATTAGTTATTTCTTATGTGGTTTGTTAATCTAGTGTTCATTATTTTATAGATTAGAAGTATTGACTGTATGATTTATAGATTTAACAATCCTTATGTGGTAATTTCATATACTCTGCCTCTTTTATATCCATTCAATTCCTCAAGTTATGATTATCTAGCATTCAAATAAGGAAGTTTGTAGTATAAGTGTGATAGATGTCTTTGAAAATATTATATAGATTCAATTATGTGAATGAAAATCATTAAGCTATACTTTGAGATGAACTGGTCAGGTGCCTATCCCTTATTTTAACAACAATGACACATTTTACCTGTAATGAGTAGAAAATTAATTTCATTTGATGTATGATGTAGATACATTATTTTAGAGGCCTCAAATGATTTGGTGGTTGGCTATATTTTTGCAATAAATTTGTTTTTCTCTATATTGATGTCACTTGGTTTTTGAGGGGGGGTTATTTTTTCCATTCACATCAGAGTTGTTTACTTTATTTTTTAATAGGCTTCATGTATCTCAAACAATGGTTCACTACCTCCCTCATAGATCTATGACTAATATGAATTTTTACATGTAGGGGTAGTTGGGGGTGGTTGTTTCCCAAGGCAAGTGAAGTAGAGTGGCTGTGTACTCCAATTAAGAAAGAAATATTTGATTTCTTGGATAGAGAGAATGATCATGTCTTGATATTATAGAGTAATCATATGAAAGGATGGATTAAAGAGGATTTCATAACATCCTATTTACTCATGATGAGACACCATAGTATAGAATTAATATTATCCTAATGTTTTCATAAAACTAGTTGCATATATCTTCCTTCTTATTTAATATGCATATAATATATTGTAACATTTTGTTTCAATTGTCTAATTAATACTTTTTACTATTTTGTAGATATTCACAAATATGTTGGGGATTAGCCTCCCAAAAGGATAAAGAGATGTATGACATTGTCCAACATCCTTTATCACATATACCTTCCATGCCACATACGCCAAATTGTAGAGTTTAAACTTAGGTGATGGGTCACATGTGAATTTTTTTTTTTTTTACATAGGGAGTGGCACATGAACATGTTAGATATATCTTATAGGTATTAAATTTAATAGATATATTCCAGAAATTTCCTCATTATATGACAATATTGATGCATTATGTTTTCGATTTCCTCAGCCTCATCAAGAGGTTGAGGGATCAAGATTAGTCCATGCCATCTTCTAACGATTATTCTCTAAGTGATTCACATCATGATTATCCACAACTTGGCCCTTAAGTAGACCCATCAGCATCCCTTCATTTTCTTCCACATCCATCACCATCTAAGACATTCATCGATTCTCCTCCACCTTGTTAGGTCCCCATATTACTAGTGTAGTCCCATATTGTTATTAGTGTAGCCCCCTTATTGTTATTGTTGTACCATTGTAACCCCCATATTGTTATTATTGTTACCTTACATTATTATTGTTAGGTCGTCTAGGAATATATTTTGACCCCATGGACCCCTATATATAGAAGGAGGTTTTGTCATTTGTATCATCTAAGAATTGTTCATTTATGTAATGTATTGGAGGTTTCCCCCTCGAAGTGGCTGATTTATAAGGTGTTTATCTCTCTTTTATTCTATATTTGGAGTTGGTTTCATAACATTTGGTATAAGAGCTTTGGATTCTAGGGTTTCGCTGCTCCAAATAGGTCATTATGGAATTTTCGCTATAACTTTTTTTTTATGAAGGTTCATAAGCTTAAATGTCTACAGAGCGAAGCCTAAATCCCGAGGAACGTTGTATACAAATTCTAGATATTGGTTCGCAATATTTTAGGAGATATGATCTGTGGAAGTTAGGCTTTTTTCAGAATCCCGAATTTCACCTAAACAGGTCATCCTGGAATTTGCGCTATAAATTTGTTTCTACGAAGGGTTAGAAACTAATTTTTTTACAGATCGAAGCCGAAATCCTGAGAAATGTCCTGTAAAAATTTTAGATCTTGGTTCGCAATATTATCAGAGATATGATTTGTGGAAGTTAGGGTTTATTTAGGCTCCCAAATTTCATCTCAAAGAGGTGACCTTGGGAAAATCGTCATGACTCTCTCTCTGAGCATCGAATTGGAATTTCATAAAAAGTGGCCACAATTACATGGGATGTAGTTTCTTGTATCTCAATTTCAGAGTCGAAAGAGGAAACAGTGAGACGTGGCCCTTCATAGAAGGGTGCTCTACTAAACCAATCCATAATTAGGTCATTGTGGGAGATTTGACATAATTTTGCGTTGAAGTATCCAAATTAGGCCAGACCTGTGGCATTCGAAATAAGATTCAGAGGGATACTATAGGACCAAATTTCAGATATTGATGATCTGCAATTACAGAGATAATTCAGTTTCAATATCGAGCTCCTCAAAATCAAGAAAAAGGTGTGTATTTTTTTTCAAATTGCATAAGTCTTGTTTGAAAAATAAATTTTAAGTGATTCCAAGGGCCTATTGAGCATAGTATTGGGTTCTAAAATTCCCCCTAAAAATAATTCAACACCCATTAAGCCCTCAAAATACTCTACTATGACTCATGAAGATGAAGAATTGCAACACGATCTATCAAAATTATAAGAGTAAGTGCACCAAATTTCGCTCTCGCAAAGAGCAACAAAAAATGAAATGGAAGTTTTGAAGAAAGGTGTGGAATTGAAGATGGATGGTTTGAAGAATAATATGGATGGTTTGAAGAAAAGTGTGGAAGCTAAGACAGATGGCATGGAAGCTAAGATTTATGGCATGGAAGCTAAGATGGATGGTATGGAAGATGGCATGGAAGCTAAGATGGATGACATGGAAGAAAAAATGAAGGACAACATGGAAAACATGAATAATGATCTAAAACCAGACATGGAAGGTTTGACAAAGTTGATACAAGAAATTTTTCCTAATGCCGAAAATATAGTAGAGGAAACTCACGATGAGAACAAAATAAATGTTAATCGTGATTTCATAAACTCTAATTTTGGATGGAAGAACCACCATATTCCAAAGATGGATATGAGGAAGTTTGATAGCAAGGATCCCGTAACATGGATACTACAGATGGAGCAATATTTTGATCTCAATAATGTGTAAAACACATAAAAGTTATGCATTGCAACTTTACATTTCGAAAAAAATACATTTGTATGGTATCGATGGCTTTTCTCTCGTAAAAAAATTGTCACTAGGTCAATTTTTACGGAGGAAATGATAGCACATTATGAGGATACAAAGAGAAACATCTTCTTTAGCCAATTGATAAATCTCAAACAAAAAGGTTCAATGGTGGAGCACATTGAGGACTTCCAAAAATTTAATATAAGGGTAACTGATATTCCACGGGAACACAGGATTGATGTCTTCATAGGGACTTTAAAGAATAAAATCCAACATGAAGTTCGTGTTTGGGAACCCGATTCATTGGAGAAGGAATTTAGGTTGGAAACAAAAATTGAATGTAAAATTATGGCGACAAGGAAGCCTATCACTCACATCTATAGAGATGGAAGTGTTGCTACTCCTAGAATTCCACAACCTACAAGGTTGACACCACAAAAATTGGAAGAAAAAAGAGAAAAAGGGATTTGATACAGTTGTGATATAAAATACACTAAAGGTCATAAGTGCGCTGAGAAGAAATTATTTTACATAGATTGTGAAGAGGAGGAAGAAAATGAACAAGAAACTTCAAAAGAAGAGGATATACACCGGGAACCAACCATAGAAGTAGAATAAATGAGTCCAACCATATCATGTAATGCATTGGCAGGAATTACCACTGCTCAAACTCTCAAGATATAAGGACATATCAAGAAGAAAAAGGTAATATTGTTAATTGATTCAGGTAGTACCCATAATTTTATTCATTGTAAGGTAGCCAAGGAATTGAATTGTTTTCTATACCAAGCACCATAATGTCAAGTGATGGTTGCAAATGGAGGAGCTATAAATTTCTCTGGAAAATGCCATAATATCAAGCTAACCGTGGGGGAATATGTATTGAATAGTCTAATGCTTTCCATTCCAATGACAGGTGCTAATGTTGTAGTAGGAGTACATTGGTTACAATCTTTGGGGACGATAATTTTTAATTTTCAAGAACTTTTCTTGAAATTTTTTTCTGAAGGAAAGGAAATCGAATTATGGGGTATAACAGGGAAGTTGAGAAAGATAATAATCTCTAATGTCATGACAAAGATTTTGAAGAAAGAACAATGAGGCGTAATTGCACAATTATTCTCACTAGAAGTTCCAACATCAAAATCATCTATTTCTCCAGATCTCAAAAAAGTCTAGGACAATCATTCCAAGGTGTTCGAAACTCCCAAAGGACTCCCACCTATTTGTGATCATAATCATGTTATTCATTTGATTCTAGGAAGTGTTCCTCCAAACATCAGGCCTTACAAATATCCTTATGTCCAAAAGAGATAAATTGAACGTATGATTGTAGAAATGTTAGAGGCTCGTATAATTCAACCTAGTCAAAGTTCTTTCTTTGCTCCAGTAGTATTGGTGAACAAGAAGAATGGATCATGGTGCATGTGTTTAGATTATAGGGAGCTAAATAAGCTCACTATTAAAGATAAATTTCCCATTCCTGTGATTGATGAATTATTGGATGAATTCCATGGCGCAATTTATTTTACCAAGTTGGATCTTCGTTTAGGATATCATCAAATTAGAATGAAGACTAAAGATATTTTGAAAACATCATTTCGAACTCATGAGGGTCATTATGAATTTTTGGTCATGCATTTTGGCCTTACCAATGCACCTTCTACATTTCAAGGGTTGATGAATTCCATTTTCAAACCCTTCCTTCGAAAATTTGTGCTAGTATTTTTTGATGACATATTAATCTACAATAGGTCTTGGAAGGATCATGTTCAACATGTTGAAAGGGTGATCAAACTATTGGAGGAGAAACAATTATATGAAAAAACATCCAAATGTTTCTTTGGAGTACAAGAGGTGGAATATATGGGTCATATTGTATCTCACGAGGGTGTTAAGATAGACCCTAACAAAATTAAATCCATTAAGGAATGGAAAGTCCCCACAACCATAAAGAAGTTGCGAGGATTTCTCGGGTTAACATGGTATTATTGCAAGTCCGTTAACAATTATGGGAGAATAGTAGCACCTCTAACAACATTATTGAAGAAAGATGCATTTTCATGGACTCCTGAAGCAACGAAGGCCTTTGAACATCTTAAAGAGGAAATGTGCCTCGCATCGGTCTTAGCTACGTCAGACTTCACAAAAACCTTTATTGTGTAATGTGATGCCTCAGGAAATGGAATTGGTGTTGTTTTAATGCAAGAAGGAAGACCCTTTGCTTTTGAAATTCATCCAATCAAAGGAAAGTATTTACATAAAGAAATTTATGAGAAGGAAATGTTGGAAATACTGCATGCACTAAGAAAATGGCAACCTCACCTAATGGGAAGGCACTTCAAGGTAAAAATTGATCATAATAGTCTTAAACACATTTTGGAACAAATACTAGCTTCAGAAGAGCAGCAAAAATGGGTCACAAAGATGTTGGGTTATGAATTTGAAATCATCTACAAAAAGGGGAAGCTAAATGTTGTTGCATATGCACTCTCAAGAAAGGATGAAGAGGTGGAAGCATTTATTTGTGAAACTTCTATTATCCAACCAGATTGGATAACTGAAGTAAGGGATGAATGGAAGAAAGACGAAGAAGTGTGGACACTCATTCAAAATTTGAAGCAAGATCCTAGTACATCTGATACATTTAGTTGGAAAAATGATTCCTTATGGTACAAATATCGCTTATATCTTTGTAAGAATTCCCAACTAAAACAAAAGATTCTTTTGGAATTGCACACTTCTCCTTTAGAAGGACACTTAGGATTTTTAAAAACCTACCACAGGGTGAAGAAATAATTTTTTTGGGATGACATTAAATCTGATATTCAAAATTTTGTGGCAGAATGTTTGGTTTTCCAGCAAAATAAAGTTGAGACAATTAAGACCCTGAGTTTTCTACAACCTTTATCCATTCCAATTCAACGTTGGGAGGAGATTTCAATCGATTTTATCACGAATTTTCCTAAGACCGAGGGAAAGAGTGTCATCATGGTGGTAGTTCATAGACTTACCAAGTATGCACACTTTTGTGCATTATCTCATCCATTTAAAGCAAGTACAGTTTCTATTGCATTTATGGAAACAATTCAAAAGCTACATGGAAACCCAAAGTTTATGGTAATCGACAGAGATCCCATTTTTACTGGAAATTTTTGGACATAATTATTTCCTTTTTTGGGTACTCAACTAGCTCATAGCTCATCTTATCATCCTCAATTTGATGGTCAAACTGAGATAGTGAACAAATTTTTGGAAGGATATCTTTGTTGTTTTGTATCTGATAAACAAACACAATGGGTCAAGTGGTTACCTCTGGCTGAATGGTGGTATAACACTTCCTTCCATATTGCATAAAAAATGACCCCATTTATGGCACTTTCTGGATATCATCCACCATCCATCACATCATCTTTAAGAGAAAATTCTAAGGTGGAAGCAGTGGAAGATCACATCGATCATCAACAAAAAATTCTCCAACTCTTAAAGGATAACCTCAATTTGGCACAAAATTGAATGAAAAAACAGGCAGATCAAAATCGCAGCGAGAGAATTTTTTATGTAGGAGACTGGGTATTTTTATGGCTACAACCGTACAAACAAATTTTCCTCACGCAAGCTAAGAAGGATAATAAATTATCGCCAAAATACTATGGTCCTTACAAGGCGTTGCAAAATATTGGTACTATGGCATACAAATTGGAGCTTCCTGCTTCTTTGCGAGTGCATCCAGTTTTCCATGTTTCATGCTTAAATAAGGTTATAGGTGAAAAAATTATAGTTCAAACAATATTTAGAAAACTTGATGAGGAAGGAAAAATGATATTGAAACCTGAAACAGTCACGGAAACAAGAATTCGACAGCTACGAAATCGATCAATTTCAGAGTATCTCATCAAGTGGAAGAACCTACTTTTTTGAAGGAGAGGGGCATGTTAGGTCCCCATATTACTAGTGTAGTCCCTTATTGTTATTAGTATAGCCCCCTTATTGTTATTGTTGTACCCTTGTAACCCCCATATTGTTATTTTTTCCCTTACAATACTATTGTTAGGTCGGCTAAGATTATATTGTGACCCCATGGACCCCTATATATAGAAGGAGGTTTTTTCATTTGTATCATCCAAGAATTGTTCATTTATGTAATGTATTGGAGGTTGCCCCCTCAAAGTGGTTGATTTCTAAGGAGTTGATCTCTCTTTTCTTCTATTTTTGGAGCTGGTTTCATAACACACCTCCTCCACATGCATCACTAGTGGTACCATCCACTGATCCACTTCCTACTCCTCCTCCACATGCATCACCAATGGCACGAACCACCAATCCACTTCCTCCTCCACATGTGTCACCATTTTCACCATCCATTGATACACCCATTACCACCTCTAACTATGGTGGTGGGGCTAGCTAGTAATGGTACTCTACAAATATATTGGTTGATATATTTGACTTGTGATGTATACATGACATGTTTATTGATTTGATGAGATATTGTACATTAAACATGTTTATTTAAAATTGATATTGTTCATATATATTATGTTTTTCATATCATGTCGATGTTGTTGTTGTTTTATTTATAATATGTATTTTGAGTATGTTAATTATTAACATTAATAATGATTTTTCTGTTTTTAGATTAAATTTGAGATGTTCACTAATTTAAATTTATAGTTTCCATATAACATTTAACTTCAGTTTTGTGAAATATTTTAATAATTGGGATTGTGATTGCAAAATATTATAAAAAGTAATGTCATATAATGTTTATTTCTTCTTCGATGTAAATTTTGTGTTACATAGTAAGATAGAATATGTTGATTAAATATATTTACAAGCATAATTAAATGCTTCAATCAATGATTGCATGATTTTATTAATATTTTCAAATAAAATTATTCTATTAAATGATAGTTCATAAATTTATTTTTAGTTTTTTAAAATGAACTTTATAATATTGGTAAAATGGTTTTGTATAATAGTTAAAAAATTATTTAGACTATTAATATTTATCAAAGTTCATAATGGTGCAATCCATAATTAAACATTAATTCTGAATATTTTTTATTTGGTATGATTGAAAATCCATGTTTTTATTTTGTATGTCAAAGAGCTTTTATTATTCCAAAATATTAAAATTTTGATTACATTTTCTCAAAATCCTATCAGAGTGACTCTTACCAAATTTATTGGCTGGTAGGTGAATCCCAAGATAAATAAATAATCGTCAAAACAACCTCATTAACCAAAAATAGAAAAGAAAGTGATACCAAAAGACCTTCAAAATCATAATGTAGGCAACAACTGTTAGGAATTGGAGGAGTTGACTAGAGCAAGATGGTCTGGTCTCGAGCCAAGTGAAGGTGGAGGTCTCAAGACATAGTGAACATTCTTCTCCATATGGGCCAACCTTCCTTCAAAGTGGTCCAGTTCCACTTGTAGATGTCATTTACCCCTCTGCATGGTGGCCAACCAGTCTCAAAGATGCCACTGATTTTACTAGAGGTCGTTCATGAAGTTGATGATTGCATCCCTATATTTGTGATGTTCCTTACTTAGCTACTCTAGGAGAATAGTTATGCGTATGAGTTAGCTTCCATAGTTATCCATAGGGTGAGGTTGCTCCCAATATCTAGATGGTTTGGTTGGGATGGGTTTGGATTAATAGACTCACCATGACCAAGCTTAGAAAAAATGTGTCCATCATGTAACCCACCCCCCCCCCCACTGGTTACCCTTCTTACCCACCCACGTTGATGATGCATTATCACCTATGTTTCCACACAATACATTATATAAACATGATTGTTGTGAACACACCACAAAAAAAACACCTTCACCACGTGTCCTCCTACTTAGGAAAATGTGCAGCCCAAATATCAATGAGACAAGACATGGGGCATGGTCAACACATCTAAATGAAGGTTCAAAACCCACCAAGATATGTCCTTCTATCGAATAAGATGCCATCAATAGGGTGACATAATGTTGCCAGACTGAGAGTGAAACTAGGAGCCACTTACAATACGGTTTAACCCTGTAACCCCCAATACAACCTTAGACTATACCAACCATCACAAAACCTCTAGAATTCCAAAAAGACGATTTATCATTGCCCAAGTTCAAACCTAATTGAGCCCATGGCTGAAACAATGCCATTATTTGTCTACAAATCCCACCCTAATATCCACATATGTTGTTATTATAGACACCAAGAACCTAGCTCAAACAATCGAGGAAGAGAACAGGAACAAGACCCTCTAGCCAAGCCCCTAGACCACCGACATAGAAACTCAACATTAGTAACCCAACCTTGAAATTCAAATTAATTCTACCAGGAATACAAATCAGAATCAAGAGCTCCAAATTTAAAAAAACAAATCTAAAATATCTAACAATTATGGAGTAAAACCACACTATAAAAACATAATTCCATAGCTTCCTCCATGTCTGAGAATTCCAAGTCAAGTTTGATTGGTGTTACACTTTGCAGAAGAAAAATAGAAACATTGCTACGTCTTCAATCCTTTGATTTGTAGTCGAGCTAAAATTCCTTATGTTGGGGTCTGTTGTAGCCGCTACAACAGCACCCAAAATTTTGGGGTATATTTAAAATTTCGGGTTCCCCCTCTGCTCGCTTAGGCGTTAAAGTCTTTCACCTGACCTGCAGTCAGTGACATCCCGCCGACCTATCCCCAACCCCTCATGAGATTTCTAACCATCATGATCAGATGCTGTTGCTACAATCACGCCATGTGAGGGAGGGACCACCCAGCATACGTTCGAATAAGAAGTTTCCGTGCACTCAGGATGTACATTAACAGCTCCCTCGCCATGGGTTATTAAGCGCGTTGTTTGAATGTTTGAAGGTTTCTTATGTTCATTAAACTCGTAGCTTTAATTAGGGCACCTACTCAAAGAATAACTGAACGATTAGCACATGTTCGCTGCACAGCATGAACCCTGATTTCAAGACAAACCATTATTGATTGTGCTGACAACCAAGAATGGGGATTAGCCAATGATGGGTCGCCACTGAACCAAAGACATCTGAGTCCATCATCCGGCTTTAGGTGGATATGAGACATAAGGCCACCTTTGAAGACCATGATTAAGGTAGATGACAAGGATGCACCCACAAGTGAGGTGGAAGAGCAAGTTAACATTATTTTCAGATGGAGGATGATGTGGTGCGTGTTCATTCACTCAAAGAAACAAGGAAGCACTGGGCACCAGAAAAATCTTATGATAACGCTGTTGATATCAAAAGACAGGGGTTTCTCATGTTATTAATGGAGATGCCATATTAAGAGCGCACATGTTGATGTTGGCAAGACAATGGCACAGCAAAAAGAGTTTCTTCTATTTTCCACAGTTGAATGAAATGGTTCACAGGTTCAAAATGCATCTTGATAAGCATCGAAAAGGTCATCACTGTCAATTTGGCGATTAATTATGGACTTACATCAACAAAGTAGGAGTGATCTATGAGTATGATCCAGTTTCTCCAAGTTTACAGGCCTCAATTGTTTTCGGGAATAACGATGAACTATAGAGTTCGTCACTTTAAATCCGACACTTCTTCCAGTTTCATCATCACCAATCAAAATATAGTTGTTAGGTTTGATGGTTTAGGTAATGGGTGCATTGGCAAGTTTTGGCACAATTTCAAAAATCTAAACACACCTTTGGGAAGTAATCCTTGTTAAACCTAAGCTACACGGTGGGTGCAAATCGATGGACCTAGGCTATGGTTTTAAATATGATATAATTAAACTAAGGCGCAAAGTAATGTAGTGTCTAAAACATATAAAATGGTGGATCGAAACTATATGAAAACACATTTCAAATGGGCCTAAATATTTCTATGGCGGACATAGTGATCAAAACTTATGTTTAAAGCATGGGGCGGAGTGTATGACAAACCATGGTGACATGTCATAATAACTATGGTTCGTTACAACTAAGGTGCGAAAGGGATAAAGCAATACGTTTCAAACCACGTGAGATGGGGCAACGAAACTACATGGACACGTGACATGGAGCCCAACGTTCGATGGCTGGTTTTCCAACTCGGTAAATGTTTGGAGTAATATATATACATATCGGTCAATCTTTCAACTAAAACGTGGAGCAAAAATACATCAACACATACAAATGGATGCTAGCATTACGATGGTGGAGTTTCGCACTATGGTAAACGTTGCAGTGGATATATGAAAGCAAAATATTACAACCAACCCACCGCAGCATTGTGCAATTTATGGTCAAAGGAAAGCAGAGTTGACAATCAAGCGTTCACTTACCGCATTCATTTATGAGGACGTGGAAAGAAATAAAAGAGCCATCGAAACATTGAATGAAACACCTGGTTTTGAGGATTAGTGGTGGGGCGTTCTATTCCCCAGGAGTGTGCAGGCAGGTGAGGTGTTTGATTTAGCTTGCCAGGATCAGTCCGAATGGAGGAAAATGTGGAAAAAACATAAACGCTTGGACAACATCTGGGTCAGGATTGGGTAATTCACCTGTTGCATGAGTGTACTCCGTAGGTCAGGTCAGTGATTGAGCATGGATGGTGGCGGTCTCATCCTTGTGGTGGGCACGTCGAAAGAATATGAGGACGTTAAAGATTTGATTGAGCTATCGGTGTTACACTTGCATGAGAAGACTTACTGGTTGAGGAGGAGTGGGCGTTCATTGAGAGTATCACGGAATTGAGCAGTGAGTGAGTATGGTGGTCTCAGTATGATTTTAAAGCGCACGGTTTCAAAAACTATGCTAGATGGCGGAGCAGAACCATATCAAAACTTTGCAAAGGGGCTCAAATGACTGCATGAAACATTAAGAGCGTATATATATATATATATATATATATATATATATATATATAGATATATATATATACGTGGTGGTCGAAAACTATGGAGCGGAACGTGACAACAAATTCAGAGCAGAAGGTTGACAAAGCCATGATGGCATTGTAAGTAACTGTAACGAAATAACAATCAAATCAAGGACGGAGTTGTAGAATCACGGTAGCCCATAGCCTATGTTTAAATGATGCCCAAGTATGGTTTTAAACCACGTCGTTGAAGAACCAGAATGCAGGTTAACAAAAAGATATGTCAGCGCCAAAGATGCTCCTCGCTTGCCACGGTTTGTTTATCGATAGATAGTGGTTGCGTAATACGCCATGGGTGATATCATGGATCCAGCTCACCACCGATGCCAAGTTAGGTGCCACACACGCTGGAGGAGGTGAGTCAGCTTTCCAAACGGATGCCGAAGAAATGGTGATACGATCTGCCATTTTGGTGAGCAGTTTGGAAATATATCATAACGTTCCATGTTAATGCACCGAAATAGGCAATTTTAATGCACAACATGTCTGTCGTATTTCAGCATGCCATGATTTCAGGCCATGCGGAACAGAATGAAGGCTAGCGCATTCCGAAAAGCGAATGTTTAACGTTCCATGTAAATGCACCGAAACATGCAATTTTAATGCACAACATGTCTGTCATATCTGAGTATGCCGTGATCTCAGGCCATGCAGAACAGAATGAAGGCTGGCGCATTCCAAAAGTGGATGTTTAAGTGACAGAGGAGGCGAAAATCGCGAGCTGGTTCAATGTTTAGAATGTTTCCATCAAGAAATTAGAATGTATTTTCAAACACCTGACTTGTACAGAGAGAGTCATGTCTGAAGTGTTAATTCATAGCCAAATCAAGCACCCTTTTATCGCGACGTTGAAGGAGATCATGCGACCTATTATTGAACATAATCTTGACGATATTTATATTGCGTTGGAAATGGTGCATGAAGATTTGGCAGACTCTAGAAAGTCTAGAAATCGAGTAGCGAAAGCAGCAACCACCAGTTAGCGGCTCCCTTGAATGTTCAGTTGATTATGAACTAGTTATTGAGGGCCCTTCAGCATTTGCACTTCGTGAATGTGCTGCATGGCGACTTGAAGCCCCAAAATATTCTTATAACGGAGAACCAGACTGTAAAATATGTGACTTTGGTCTTTCTGGAGTAATACAAGAACTTGGAATGAGTCATAGGGTCATTGCCAAAAACTATAGGCCTCCGGAGTTGTTTCTGAAACGCACGGGAAATCGATTTCATTATAGCCCCACTGTTGATGTATGGTCGATGGGTTGCATTTTTGTAGACTCATTGCTCCAAACACTAGCATCATCGTTGGGTTTCGCAGATGTCAAGCAGCATAGAGACGTTATAGTGAAGATCGCTCACACAATTACTGGCCCCGAAGATGAATATCTCTCAGAAATGATTGCCGATGCAGAAAACCGCCCTTTGGTAAACAAGCTGGTTACCTCCTACTCCTTCGCTTCCGTTGAGCGCATATTTGTAGATGTAGCAGACAAACGGGCTATGGATTTGGTAGAGAGAAAGCTTGTATTTAATCCGCGGAAAGAAACAGTGCAACAAAAGCACTTCAACATGAATACATGGCCGAGATGACAGTGGATGTGCTTACCGAAAAGCTGAATCTAAAGCCTGATGAGGTTGAAAGGTTGCAAGATTTGATTCCTCCCTAGATCGAGATATTTTGGTAGTCAACTGTCGTGGGAAGTGAGAGAAGGGTCCAGATAGTGCGACTTGCCGACTATGCAACCGTGACCCAAGTCGCAGGGTCCCAATAGTTGCTACTAGCCAGGAGGTGCGACCTTACTCAAAGTGCGACTATGCGACCTCTCTGAGGTCGCAAGGTCACAAAATGTGCATCCACTAGAGGCTGCGAGGCATGAAAGTTCCGACTATGCGACCCCGCTTCGGAATGGCCTCTTTTCTCAAAGAATATATTGCCTACAGAATAGGACTATACAGGGGTCCAAGCTAATCTTTAAAATCTCCTGATTTTATGTGTAAATTTACCTTTTATGCATCTACGTTTATATATTTATTACTTCCTCAACATGCATAAAACGTTTGTATGCGTAAGGCTAATTTAACAGGTTACACATGGCTAATTTAATACGTTTGCATGCAGGTAACATGAGGAGATTATGATGATGACCCAGATGAGGAAGTTTGTCGCTTACCCAGAAAATGATGGTTCATGTGGTGGGAGCTAAGACTATCTCAACAGGAGAAATGTAGAAGAGATAAAACCCCAGGTCACAGATTTCTTCAGGTCGCTAGGTCGTGGAGTCATGTTCCATGCCAAACGCTCGATTACGCGACCCAGCGACCCAACGACTGGGTCGCAGGTCGCAAATTTATTTAGGTTGCAGGTCACATATTTGCCGAGGTTGCAGGTCGTATATTGCCCGAGGTCGCAAGTCGCTGATCTGCCCGAGGTCCGAGGTCGCAGGTCGCAAATTCCCAAAGGTCGCAAGAAGCAGAGGTCGTCAGGTCGCTAAGTCGCATCCCCTATTAAATGTCCGACGGCGCGACCCAGCAACCCAGCGACTAGGTCACAAGGTCGTAGAACCCAGTCGGGTCACAGGTCGCAATAGTGGCTCAGGTCGCAAGGTCGCAGAATAGACTGGGTTGCAAGGAAACCCAATGGTCAGGAAAATGAAAAGTCAAGGAAGCCCAAGGGGCATGTTTTGTATTATAAATACTCCTTCGGGAGCTTGTAAAATGATCTTTGGTTTGGGACTCGAGCTGAGTATACTGTATTATCTGGATTATACATTTAAGCATGAATACAAGCATTTTGAAAATCTCTTTGTGGATCTGGTGTTGTCTTATGTATGAGCGCTATTGAGTATTATATTTTTAGTTCTGAACATCTTTAGATTAAGGGAACTGTATCTTTAATTCAGATCACATTGCATGACAGTTTGCTGAGTATGTTAATGGTGGTTGAGTTCATTTCACTTTCTTAATGAAAGCTGATGGCTTTGTTTATTAGCATTTGTGCTACCATTTAAAACTGTTAGGAAGTGAAAGGCGTTCTCACCATGAGGAATTGTTTCCTTTGTGGTCAGAATAGTTTACAAGCGTGACCCTAATGAAGTATTGTTAACAACACTTCCTTCGGTCTTCATGCTTTATTATTTCCTCTTGCTACTCATAGTGTCGTATGTACATTTAATGCATCAATCATATGTCTTGTATCAGTTGATTAGGTGTGTATCCACTATTTTATAGAGTTTAAGCGAGACCCAAAGCAAAGGAGAAATCAGTGGTAGCCGGACCCACACCCCAGACGGGATCCCTAGTCCAAACGGTTCAAGGTCTAATTGGGACCTTTTACCGGAGAGATCCCCTACTGTTGGCTGGACAGATTTTCCCGTCAACAGGGTCCTAGTTGTGGTTCCACTAGGCTGACTTACCTCCATCCCTGACTCCCCAAGCTCCAAAGCTACAACACCAGGACAACACATTTAAACCCTTGTTGAAGCCTAGAATTGTTTCTTTTTTACAATCCTTTTTGAAATCTCATTTCACCTTTTTTTTCACTATTTTCAGCATATTTTAAGTCAAGTTCAATTCCTACAAAGGTATTAATCACCCATAATTAAATTCTTTGTTTCTTAGTGAACTGTAACAAAAGTATTCTTATAGTAATTGAATCATGAATATTTTGCAATTGATATTTGTTTCCACAGTAGAATCCATTGTTAGATAGGTTGCATCACTCTAGTAGAGGGAAAAATACTATAAAAATGTGAAAAATGGCTCTCAGATGGACAACCACATACCAACATTTCTTGGAAAGCTACGAAGATTAGGAAATTTCAAAGTCAAAGGAAAAGTCAACTATGGAAACTACGTCTAACAATCAAACATAGGTAGTAGAGAAATAATAAATATCAAATGAGCGAGACTGAATATTGGAATATATATCAATATTATGGATCAAAATAAATCTCCTATGACTTTCTTTTTCAATATCAAGTCATAAAGAGATTGAACTCTCAGTTAAATTGATCTCATAGATGTCAAAATTATTCATAGCATATCAGCTTAACCCTCTCAATTCATTTTATAATTTTTAGAAATAATATAAGTGAGACTGTTTAGTCAATTTAATGTCTTAAATTTCTATCATAAATTATCAACCGAGGTTAGTAATATGATTAAGTGTGGTGCACTATATATGCTTAGATGCCCTTCTTTCTTACTTCATTTTGTAGTTTTATATATTGTTTTTGGGGGGTTTTTTATTTCATGCCTAATGTTAAGAACTAAAACTGATCTAAGGAATGAAATCTAAGCTTCTATATGAAATCTTTAAATTCTAAGAAACAACTAAATCTAAAAGAAATTTGATGATGAAACTTAATATTTAAGAAGGAAAAAAAGGAAATGTTATTTTTACTCTAAGAGAAGAAATTGATTTACAAATTACTCTTAATGAAATGAATGAATTATAAAATCTAAAAGAAGGAAGCAAAGGAAATGTTATTTAACTAATCTAATTTGTATAAAAATAAATCAATCTTGGGATGGTTAAAATTTGAGCTATGTTAGACTATTCTATGCCGGCAAAACATTTATGGAAAACATCTAATTAAATTGATTCTATCTTTAAACAAAGCATCATTCTAAATTCTATTGAACTCTAAATTACGTTCTACCTATTAACATAACAAAAATAAAACCATGTTCTACTTTATCAATTGGAAATACTAATTCTATGAAAATAGAGCATTTGATCTACTTTTAAAATCTATCTAAAATGATCAAAGTAGAATTCTAATCTAACTTTGTCCTAGTTATAAATCTTGTCTAAGAATGATCAAAATATAACTCTAATCTAAATCTATTCTACATTCCATGGAACGAAAGCATAAAATCTATTACTATGAAATTGAACTCACTGTGCTAATTGAATTTAGATTTAACTAAGGAAAGCAAAGAATGAGAGAGTATCTAGTGCGCAAAATAAAATGTCTAGTGTAAATCCTATGGTTGTTGTGTAATCAAATGCACAAATCTATTTCAATTGGAAGTTGACAGAGTCACGTTCATGAAATAATTCAGGCGAGCATAAGATACAATCAACTGTGTGTAAATGTAAACAAATGGTGCATAAAACATTTTAGGAACTAATTGACATGAAATTAAACTATGAAACGATGAGATATTAAACTATGAATTGACGAGAGTTTAACTATGAAATGGAGAGAAATTAACTATGAATCAACAAGAATTTAAGCTATGAAATGACAGTAAATTAAACTATGAATCAATAGGAAATTAAGCTATGAAATGACAATAAAATAACTACAAAATGACTATAAAAACCTCCTTCCCATGCAGGGGCCCTCTGCAACAGAACGAGTATAAAATCTACTTAGGTTATTCGTGCATCAATGATCTAGAACTGGTCTTCTTCATTAATATATATTTTTTTAAAATGTATCACAATGTTATCACAAAATCAAGCTTATTCTCAATTTCAATAGATCGTTATTTATATACAAGTTTTTAACTTAACTATCTGAGACAATTTCGCCTATGGAAAGAAAAATAAAACTAACACTAGAAGTCTATTAAGAAGCATTCTCAGTTTCAATAGACTGGTATTTAAATACAAGTTCTTAACTTAACTATCTGAGACAATTTCGCCTATGGAAAGAAAAATAAAGCTAAGACTAGAAGTCTATTCAGAAGCAAAGTCTTCATGTCTCTTTTTCGATTTGCTATGTAAGAGAAAATCGAGAATCTTCGTCCGTTGATCTCATTCCTTCTCTTAACTAATATTTGACTGTGAGTGTAGGCATGATCCTTCTCGAAATTGAACAGGTAAGTAGGATACGATCCATATGTGGATCATTTCAAAGCTACCCACATGACTCGCTTCTTCATTTACTTTTAGAAACCTGTCAAACAATAACAGTGGCTGCAGAAACAAAGGTTAGCTACAAAACTGCATGAAATCCGTAGCTAATTACATAAATTCATCTAAATAATAAGAAACATTATAATATAAAATAGAGATAATCTAAATGCCTTCTCAGATGTAAAATATGTCAATTATCAATGATGGAGTTTATGGATTTGTGAAAAAGGAAGAAAATATGGTGGACAAGGATGTCAAATTAGGAACAGTTTTGAGGTTCAACATACCTCCACTAAGAGACCATTGCATGTCCTCATGCAATTTCCAAAATTTTGAGCCTTCACCTTTTATTTCATTTGTTCTGATACCTCTTCCAGTACATCTAATTTCCTCTTCTTTCTTTTCTTTGAAGTGATTTCCATTCTTGGTTTCTTCATGAGGAGTTTGTACTTCAAACTGATTACTTTTCTATTTAGGTGGCCATTTATTTTCATCAGTTTCTTGTTCTTTTTATACCATAGCTGCAGATGTAGAATTGTATTTTCACTTATGAACTTTTCTAAGTGATTTTGTTCCTTCACAGATTCATTTTCTTGCTTGATATGCATGTTCAATATCTCTAGTTCATATATTTCTTTCTTCAAAGTTTTCATTAGAGGTTCTTGTGGACTGGTAGGCTTCTCTTCAACACTTGGATTTCCTTCTGCATGTCTCTTTTCTAAGGACTCAATGTAGTCATAAATCTCTTGTTGTGCAAGGTCAATTTTTGGGGTCCTTCTGCTTGGATTGTGTATAGGAGAGGCAGTAATAGGCGATGGTACTTAGGGCTCTTCATATAAATCAACAAAATCTACTTCCTTGGGGATGTCTTCTTCAAGGGTTTACAAAGTCTGGAACTTCTCCTTGGCTGTGGAGGGCTTAAGATTTCCAAGTTTATAACTTTTCCCTTTTCCTTTACATTACCTCTCTTTTTGTAACCACTATGTTTCTTATTCTTCAATAATTCTGCAATGGTGAGTTCTTCTTCTCTTGTTGTGGTTGAAGTGAGGATTTGTCTTCAATGAAGGTATCAACCTTTCTCCTCCTACTTCTTTTGGTATTATCATCTCTAGGTTGAGTCTTGTGCTTCTTCTTGAAAATGATTCTTGATTAGGAAACTTTCCCAGGAGTTTTCTGTACTCTTTAAATGAAATTAAATGAGTATATTTATCATTTCATGATGATACATGGTATTCTCTATGGATTGTACTCTTTTCTACATAATTCCTGACATTTTATTTAATTTGTTCAATAAGAAGTATGGGAGGTTTATTTCTCCGTCCTCTAGGAAATTCATTAATAGTCTGGCATGGTAGAAAAACATACAACCAAATCTACCCTCACAAGTAACAAATTTTTGAATAATTCATAGCATGTTCCTCCATTTATTTTTAAGTTTCATACTGGGAATTCCCTTATTAAAAGTAGTAGTGTCCATACCAAGATTTTTTACAAAAAACTTCCATTCTTGTCCATGAATTTCCCTATTCTTGAACCATCTTTCCCTATTTTTCGAAAGTTCTTTAGCTTATTCTATGAAGGAATCTGTCACCAAAAACTTTATGTCTCAAATTTCTACCTATGCCCCATCGAAGGCCCTTGCGAAGTATTTGGTGTCCTCTTTGTGGAATCCATCGAACTTCTCTATGAATTGGAGCCATCGTACCTTCTATAGAATTTCCTTCATTTGTGGATAACCTTCCATGAATTTTCCTCCCACAAGCTCGGTTCTCACTATTAGACCCATGTCTCTGTCGTAAGAAGTTTTCGCCTTCAAATTTTTTCCTCTTCGACCAGGTGGATTTAGGGTTTGGCTTTGAGTTAAGGATGTCAAAATGAGATTGTAGAGACGTGTAGGTAAAATAGATATTTGGGCGAGGGTTTAGGAACATGAGAAATCAAGTTACTTGTTAAACACCATGTTAAACACACATGGTTTATGAGGAAGATGAACACACACACACAAGAGACTTAACACACAATGAAAGATAAGCGTGAGGCTTTCTTATTTTTTCCATGATACATGATGTACATTTATAGTACAATGGTGTGAATCTTGGTTTCATATTCCAAGGTCACTTGGACTCCATTGTGACTTTTCACATTCCACATCTACCCATGTAGGATTAGCTGTTCCAACATCCCCCCTTAATCCAAAGGGGTATGTGTGAGTCCAAGAAAGAGTTGTAATACAAATCTGCAAAGTATACATGGCAGCACTTAGCTGAATCAACTCTCTGAAATGTTGGAAAAAGGAGGTGGTTTAAGGATGACCACCAACACTGGAACGCAAAACTTGTTGCAGTTCCTGGAACTCTTCCAAAACTGGCAAGAAGCTGAAAGCTTCTGCTAGAGGAATTGTCCCTCATAAAAAAGGGAGACCTTCAACCTAAAAGAAGGGAGTTCTACTACCTGTGATGGTTTTAGGATTACCAACAACTCTGGAATGCTTGAAGCATTTCCTGGAACTCAACCAATGCTGGCAAGAAGCTGAAGGCTGCTAAGTTGAAGGCTTCTGCTAGAGGAAGTGTTCCTCATATATGAAAGGGAGACCTTCGACCTAAAAGAAAGGAGGTCTACTACCTGTGATGGTTTTAGGTTATCCACCAACCAAAGATGATGGTTTAAGGTTGTCCACCAACCGAAGGCATGCTCATGGGCATCCGTGTCTCAAGCACTTCAACTGAATGAGAGATTGTGAAGCCAGCCTGCCGTGAACTGCTACAACTGCAATGGAATGAGAGACAGGCTCGAGATGCCGCGGATCTGCCGCTGGTTACCAGGCTACATGACCACCATTTTCCCCCTGTCAAGGACAAGGTGAGATGATGGCGAAAACTCAACTGCAAGTTTGCTCAATATCCGTGAACAAGTTCTAACATGTGTCATAAACATCTTCTTGGCTGCTGATGCCCATTGCCAAGAAGCGATCCATCCAAGATGAATCTTGGTTCTTGCAAGAGGCTTGTTTTTGAAGCACCGTCCGAAGAACATGGTTGACTTGCTTGCATGGATGAAGATCAAAAACAATGATTTCTCAGTGAGTACAACCCGATCACAAAGTGTTGGCATTCTCAATCCGTTGTGGAAGTGGAACAGATCGGGAACAACGCAGTAACTCATTAAGCAAGAATCCAAATACCTAAATAAGATGGGTTTAGGGGGAACCGAAAGAAAGGATACATCTTGTCATATCCAAGACCTCGCCCGTGCTTGTTGTGGACAAGCTTTTCCCAAGGTCCACATGATGGGGTCACAGGCGTGCGGTGTCGAGCCGCCGCATCTCAGGCGGTACATCTGCTCTTGTGCAAGGAACTGAATGGGAATCAGCTTGAACTTTATCTTCTTTCTTCTGATGAGAGTCCTTCACAATCTTCTGAATAGAAACAGGTTTAGAATGGTGACTCTTTTGCTGAAGTTCATCTTGTTGGAGCTGAGATTCCAACTTCAAAAACTCAATCTTCTCTTCTGCATCTTGTAAACAAATCTGAATATTACAAAGATCATCCTTGCTCATTTTTATCATGTCATCAAAATTGGAATGAATGAAGTTATTCAACAACACTAATGCCTCATTGATTTTAGCCATTTTCAACAATTTAGGCTCAAAAAATGAAAGGGTGTCGGCTTCAACGGAAAATGCACCCGTTTACAATGTGATTCAGCAAATGCAAAGGACTCAAAGGAATTCTCAAAGTACAAAATGTGCTCCTCAAATGATGGAGGGCAATCAACAATCCAACAACTCAAGTACTGATTGCAATTATGAATGAAGATGCAAATTCCACTCACAATACAATGTCAATATAAATGTGCAGCTGAAAACACTATGCAAGAAGTTTTTAAGGCAGTTGAATTTTCCTTCAAAGAGCTGTTTTGCACCGATAACAACTCGTCTTCAAATGTCAATTTCTTCAAAAAATCACCCTTATGCCACAAATCACACAATGTCAAATCCACTTTTCTCTAAATATAGTCCATGTGCTCACATGTCATTTCCTTCATTTCTGTTGTTCATTTTCTCTTCTTCCTCTCTCTCTCTGCTATTTTTTTTTTTTTTTAATTAATTATTTGAAATGGGAAATAATTAAAAGGGAGGGGGATGGAAATTTAAAAAAATGTGTAGGGAGGGGAATTAAAAGGGAAGGGGAATTTAAAAGGAGTGGGAGAGTAGGGAGAAATTTATTTATTTATTTATTTATTTTTTAAATTAAAAAATAGATTAATTAAAATTGGGAATTAATTTAAAATGGGGGTGATTTAAAAGGGAGGGAAATTTTATGGAATGGGAGGGGAATATTAAAAATTAAATATAAAAATCGATTTAAAAAAAGGGCGGTATTGCAATGGAGAGGGGCGGTGTTAATGATATGAGGAGGTGGTATTGTAAAAATTAATCGATATATGAAATGAAGGTGCCGAGAGTGATGTGAGTAGAGTGTTGTGAGAGCGCGCAGGTGAGGGGGTAGGGAGGGCTCGAGTAGCGGGTAGCGCACAAGTGAGGAGAGCTCGAGGGAGGGCCGGCTGTGTGGAGAGTAAGCGCAGGGCTGAAAGGCCGTGGGGAGGGCGGAGGTAGCAGTAGGGAGCCGCTTGAGATGTGCGCAGGGTGGGGAGGGGGTAAGGGGAGCACGGCAGGGTAAGCGAGAGGGGGATGGGTAGAGGTATGGAGCGGTCTATGCAGAATTGAAAACTGTGTGGAGGGTCGTGGAGTGAGGGGATATGGGGATAGCGTAGAGTGCCAAGATGAATAGCATGTTGAATGTGGGAGCCGAGCAGCGCGGGCGGGACAGGCGGTGGTGCGCGACAGGGACAGGGAGGCCGAGAGGGGCTGGGGCAGTGCAACGTCGTGCGCAGGGCGAAGAGGGGTACAGGCGAGAGAAAATGGTGGCGATTACGGAGCAGAGCTCGCGTGTTTTAGAGACAAAGCTTGAAGAGCGTTAAAGAGATTTTTTTTATTTTTTATTTTTATTTTTGTTGTTTAATTAATAAATTGTTAAAAGAGTAGAACAGCGTAGAATGACAAATTAAATTTAAATACCAAAATATAGAATTTTGTGATATTGTAGAGAAAATCCTTAAATTTTACTATAAAACTCAACACTTTTCTTCTTAAAAAAATTGCAGAGGGGCCTAATATGTTGTAAAACGTATTAATTTAATAGGACGTTAAAACCCTAACTTTAAATTTTCCAATGAAAACTCAGAAATATTGCCAGTAAAAACCTAGGAATTTCTTCAAAAACCCTCTTTAAACTATTTTCCAGCAGCTCTTCAAATTGCAGATTTTAATAAGCAGAAATTGCAGAGAAAAATTATAATGAAAACCTTCAGATGGGCAGTGCTGCCTTTCTTCAAAGCCAATGCCTGAATGCTGCCAATTTCTGAATGCTGCCACGGATTATGAATGCTGCTCATTCTCAAAACCAACACTGCTTTTCTTCAAAACACCTTTATCAATGCGGCAAAATTTCTGCTACAGAAAGTCTCTAAATGCTGCAAAAATGCCAACAATTTTGCAGATATGCACAGGCCATACACACAAATGGCTCACTCAATTTGGAGCAGGGCCAGCAATCACCCACTCTGATACCATGTTAAACACCATGTTAAACACACATGGTGTATTAGGAAGATGAACACACACACACAAGAGACTCAACACACAATGAAAGATAAGCGTGAGGCTTTCTTATTTTTTCCATGATACATGATGTACATTTATAGTACAATGGTGTGACTCTTGGTTTCATATTCCAAGGTCACTTGAACTCCATTGTGACTTTTCGCATTCCACACCTACCCATGTAGGATTAGGTGTTCCAACATTACTGAATGAGATATGAACATTAATCATTAATGAATGAAATCAATCTTGATCATTATGGGATATGATACTGATGAAGTGGCAAATTATGGATTTGTAGTGTGAATTGAGTACGATCCATTTTAATGATGACAATTTGAGGTGGAAACATATGATCATCTAAATTATATACACTAATGTTTTTGAATCTTATTATTGAAACAAATTTTGTAACATACCTTGGAATTAACCCTTGTTGATATTATTTCTATCTTGATTCCTCAGGTGTATTTTCGACATGATCTTCAATTTGAGTCTCCAGTTGCTTTTGTTCAGTATGTCCTACTTTAATAGGCTACAAAAAGTGTAGCAGAGCTACATAATGTGATGACGGCTACAGATTATTTTGAAAGTTGCAGAAATGTTGCAATTCTATAGCTAATCTTTTATTGCTTCTAAAAAATAAAGGAAACAAAGAATTTTGGATTTTTAGAATGGGAGAAAATATAAGATTTCAGAAATGAGCATTGATTTTCACCTTGTATTTTCTGCATAAGGATGCCAATCATTGATAGGTTTTCATACTTATACAATTATTATATATATATATATATATATATATATATATATATATTTATTTATTTATTTTATTTTATTTTAGATATGAAAAGTAAAAAGAAGACTAAGTTGGGGAAGAAGAAAGATTCTTCTTCACCAACCTCATATTAGCATTGTCTTGAAATTTTTTGATAAATTCCTCCTTTGTAATTGGTTTATGATAGACCTTTCGTTGGTGACCATTCACAAGAAGAGGTACATTTTCTTCATCAATTGTCCTTATCCTGACTCCCCATTTTCAAATACTTTTTTAATCTCATAAGGTCCAAGCCAATGAGTCTGAAATTTTCCTTGGAAGTCTTTGAACTTTGAATCGAGAAAAAGTGTCCAATCTCCTACTTGAAATTTTCTTTCTTTTATATACTTATCATTCCATCTAAACCTTTGTTGCTTAACTAGGATGGTATTTTGAACTACATCTTTCCTAATCTCATCAAGCTCATTGATTTGTTCCATTTTGTGATTTTGGGCTAAATCAAGTCCCAATATGACTGCTATCTTGAAGGTTTTGATCCCATAAACAAGTTCATATGGAGTATGTCCTTTTGTATTCCTCCATGTAGTCTGGTAGGGCCATAAGGCTTCAGGAAGCCTATCTACCCAATCCTTCCTATGTATATTTGTAGTCTTTGTGAGGATTGCTTTGATAACTTTATTGGTAGACTCCACTTTTCCATTTTCTTGTGGATCATATGGAGTAGGCTTTCTATTTTTGATCTTATATTCCTCCACAATCTTCTGCACCATCCTAGATGTAAACTGAGATCCCTGATCTGTCACAATTTCCCTTGGGACACCAAAACGAGTGAAAATATCCTCAAAGAGAAATGAAACTATGCCATTTTAATTAGCAAAATAAAGTTATTTAGCCTATACCCATTTAGTGACATAATCAATGCAAAATAGAATAAACCTCTTTTGTTTTGATGGTGGATTGATTGGTCCAACAAAATCCAAGGCCCATTTTTCAAAGGGTTCAATGAGTACATGAGGTTGTAAGGGAATTTCTTCTATAGGAATAGGTTTCCTCATTCTCTGAAAGTTGTCAGAGCTTTTTACATACTCCTTTGTATATTTAAAGATGTATGGCCAATAATATCCTAAATGAAGGATTTTATAAGCAATCCTCTTATCAGCAAAGTGTCCACCACAAGGTTCATCGTGGCATGCCTTCCGAATTTCAGGTATTTCATCTTTTCATACACATCTCTTGATGATGATATCTGGACCTGTTTTATACAATTCATCATTTACCCATGAGTATAATGCACTTGTTTGAATTATTTTTCTCTTTTCCCTAGGAAACAAATATGCTGGCAATTTTCCTGTGGCTATGTAGTTAGCAATGTCTAAAAACCATGGAGATTTAGTAGATATTGAAAAAATATATTCATCCGGAAAATTATCCTCTATTGGAGTATCATTATTTTCATTTTGAATTCTAGAGAAGAAATCAGCAACTGTGTTTTGTTTTCCAGATCGGTCTAGAATGATGATGTTAAATTCTTGCAGGAGTAATAACCATCTTGTGATTCTGCCATTAGTGATTGGTTTATTCATTAAATACCTAATTTCAGAATTATTTGTGTGAATAAAGGTTTCATAGCCAATGATTTAGTCTCTAAACTTGTTAATAGCATGGACAACAACTAGAAACTCTTTTTTAGTAACTGTGTAATTTAACTCAGCAGGAGTCAAATTTTTGCTTGTATAGTAGATGGCATAGGGGATCAAATATTTTTTTCCTAATACAACTCCCAGAGTTGTGTCTGAAGCATTTTTTGAAATATGAAAAGCTATTTTCCAATTTGGTCCTCCAAAGATGGGTGTTGTAGATATTTTTGCTTTTAAAGTTTCAAATACTTATTGGCAATCAGGATTCCAACTAAATTCACAAACTTTGGTAAGAAATTTAAAGAGTGGAGATACAATTTTCGTGAAGTTTTCTAATCTCCTATAGTACCTTGTAAAACTAAGAAAACTTATAACATCCTTTTGACAATTTGGAATTGATAATTTGGAGATTACTTCAACTTTGGATGAGTCTACTTTAATTCCATCCTCTGAAATGTGATGTCCTAAAACAATTCCTTAAGTACACATCATAAAGCATTTTTCATGAATTATGAAATATTTTCTTCTTTACATATTTTAAGAACTTTTTCCAAATTTTCAAGAGCCTCTTCAAAATAATTTCCATAAACTATGAAATCATCCATATACACTTCCACACAATCATACATTAGATCAGAGAAAATTCCTAATATTTCCCTTTGGAATGTTTCAGGTGCATTGCAAAATCCAAAAGGAATTTTATTGGTAAGAATAGGTTCCCCATGGATAGGTGATTGTGGTTTTGTCTTGGTCTTCAGGTGCTACTTGAATTTAATTGTAACCATTGAAATCGTCCAAGGATGAGAAATATTTCTTCCCTGCTAATGTATCCAATACTTGATCTATGAAAGGAAATGAGAAATGATATTTTAGAGTAGCCTTATTCAGTTCTCAATAATCAATGTATACCCTCCATTTACCATTATTTTTATGGACAATCACCGAGGGAGAAACCCACTGACTGTCTGAAATTGGATAAATGAATTTTACATTCAAAATTTTTTGCAATTCTTCTTTCACAATTTCCCTAAGATTTAGATTCATCCTTCTTTGAGGTTTTCTGATAGGCCTATAGTTTTCCTTAATGTAGATATTATGTATGCATGTTTCAAGATTAATTCCCTTCATGTCAGTGTACTCCCATGCATATGCAGAAAAATGTTTTTGAAATGTTTTGATTAACTCTTCTTGTTGGAATTTTTCCAAGTTTTTGTTTATGTCTAAATATTTTCCTGAAAATATTTCAACTACAGAGTTACCAAATTTTTCCATAGAATATAAAGACTTCTTTTTGGATGACAAGTATTCAATATTACATTGTTCTTGAAAATTATGATCATCTTCACAATGTGAAGATGTTTCAAAATTTACTATTGAATTTAAAATTTGACTTTCTTCAGTAATATGAGAAATAGTAAAGGGAGGTTGTATATCATTTTCATCATCCATCCAATCACTAGTAAAAAATGATGAAATTAATGACTAGGAGACTAAAAATGTTAGTCACCGCAATTATTTCAAGTGAATTACTACTAAATTTGAGCAATTTTAAGTGACCGAACTAAAAATGACTAACTTAAATGACTAATTTAGTCTTTAACAAAATATACGACTAGATAATAAGTGACTAAACTAAAAGCGACTAACTTAAATGACTAATTTAGTCTAGGCATAAAATATATGACTAGATAATAAGTGACTAAGGTAAAAGTGACTAACTTAAATGACTAATTTAGTCTAGGATTAAAATATATGACTAGATAATAAGTGAAAAAATTAATAATGATTAATGTAAATGACTATTATATTCCAAGAATAAAAATATGGCCAAATAACACGTACAACAAGCATATTAATTAGTCATTTATGTCAGTGATTTTTAATTGTGTCACTCCATATATGGAAAATTTCAATTTTGGTACCGAAGTGTTACATTTCACTATAGGTGTCTCTGGATCCATTTCCAGTGTTAAAATTTAGAGACAAAGGGGTCTATGAATTTACAGTGTTAAAATTATGAATACCCTTTGGTCCCTAAAGTTTAACAGTGCAGATGGATTCATCTACAATTAACATAATTGCATGTATCATCTATCAACTTTACAATAATGCCTTCATTATAATTTTCGTGAAGGTAATATTAATTAGATAGCGAGATTAATATTTATATTTATATTTAATATTTGGCCATAAAGTTTAATTTTTAAATTTCATTGATTTATGTTAAAAGTGTGAGTTGTTTTAAATCCAAGGTTAAATCTTCATATTTACATTTAATAACTAGATAAATATAACATTTCTTATGTTAAAAATGTGAGTTCATTTAAATCTGGTATTAAATCATCATATTTACATTTGATAAATACTAAATAGATAAACCTACAATAAATATTTATAGACCTATTTAGTAAATAGGTATGAACATTTGTTAATTTAAGTATGAAACTTAATTAAATTTTTAATGATGCATGAACCTTTGTTTTTTTGTAAGTCAATGTTATATTCATGTAGGAAAAAAGGAGTACATATAGCTAGTTACAAAGAAAGTGATCTCACCTCGACTTGGTTTGTTGAGAAAAAATTGCACCAAATGCAAAAAAATGCAAAAGAGGGACTAGGGGCATTGTCCATAAATGGTTGGGCCAAAGACACAAAAACACATATAAAACATAAAGAACACCAAACAACATACTATTCGTCCAATGTTATGGATGCAGGGTTGTCCGGGGTTGTTCTTAGATGCGGTGGAGGATAGAAGTCACACTGAACATGCCCTTCAAAGTGTTCCAACCAAGTCTCTAGCTATTATACTTTCTCAATGAGTTGATTTTGGCCTCGCCAAACAACTACTAGTATCTCTTCCAGACTTGGAACTGTAAATAGTGCATTCAGTCCAATGTTTCCATCTGCTCTTCATGCTCCTCATGACATAATCTCTCAGTTTTGTCCACTCTTTCCATAAGGTTGTTGATAAGTGCATGACTGTTCTCTAGGCAAAAATGTTGGTTAACCTACCCCTCATTTACCTCAAATTAATCAAACCCACGATTCCCCTTGCCACCATAGCCTCCTCCGCTTTGACGACTCCACTTTTGAACCCTCAAACCCCCACCTCTGTTATCCCCCCAATTACCTCCTCCACCACCCCCATGCGCACCCACACTAGCGAGTCGCGCACGTCCCGAAGTCTTTCCACCCTGGCGTGGAGCCGCCATGATTATTTATGAGTCTGCCACCCCCATAGGGCCATGGATGACAGGGGAGGGAGAACACCCACACCACACTAGGGGCTTCATAATTCGCCAAGGTCGAGGAACCCTGTTGTGTGCAGAGTTGAGAGACCAAACCCCCCACTATAGAAAACAAATACCAACAGAAAGGGAGCCAAATTTCTTCTCCCACCACCACAAGGAAGCACAGAGACACCTCCCACTACTAGATAAATACTTCCACCACTAGTAAAAGCAAATACTATCACCTACCAAACTAACAGAGGAACTTGAACAACAAATGATGACAAAGTAGCTGATGCCTGAGCGTAAATCCCCCGGGGCAGTGACCAGCATCCAAATTCTCCACATAGAGACCACACACCAATCCACCAAACACCATCACACCCACACTGGAGGGCACGAAATTTTGAAAAGAAACTAGTTTTCTGCCACCACCCTCGAGGTTTCTTGGACTACAAATTCTAGCTTCCTCTCTTATCATGAAAAAACAGGCTCACTGAAAGCCAAGAAAAATGGAAACGAGCGATCTCACTTCCCTTCAACTTCCTATCCTTAACCCAAACGTAGTCAATGGCTAAGAAATTGAGCAATAGGGACTGATTGAACACACTACACTAGCAAATTCCCACGACAAGCACACACATTAAACCACGTGCACTCCCTCCGTAAACCTTCTTGCGACGTTTACGCTTCCTCTTCATAGGCCACCATCAAGACCAGCACCAAACCATATTTAGGAGTCTAATGTTGGGCTCCCTTGTCTTCCCTTGCCTTATCCTTTCACCAGCTTCGAACTCCAATGCACAATTATTTTTCACACGAATTGCCAAAGTGAAGCCAGTAACTCTCAACTCATAACCCATTAACTCCTCACCCCTAACCCCTAAAATTTTTAACTGTTAAATCCCCTAATGCCTAAGCCCCTAATCCCTAATCCCTTAACCACTAACTCATTATTCACCTAACCCCTAACTGCGCCTAAATCCCCTGACCCATAAGCCCCCATTCCCTAATCCCTTAACCACTAACTCATTATACCCCTAACCCCTAAATGCGCCTAAATACCCTAACCCCTAACCCCTCAAACCCTAACCCCCTAATCACTAACTCATGGTTCCCCTAATCCCAATCCCTGATCCCTTAATCTCTAACTCATTATTCCCCTAACCCCTAAATGTGCCTAAATCCCCTAACCCGTAACCCCTGAATCCTTAACCCCTTAACCACTAACTCATTATTCCCGTAATCCCTAACCCTAAGCCCTAAGCCCCTAATCCCTAATCCCTTAACCACTAACTCATTATTCCCCTAACCCTTATAATGGTCCTTAAAACTCGTTGAGATTATCCATTCCAAACGAGAGTAGGTCTAGTTGGGACCTACGATCAGGTTAATTCCCCCTTGTTGGCAAGATTAAAATGGTTAATCTTCGATATAAAAAATGTAGATCAAATATTTCATTAAAAAGAGTGAACCATACCCTCTCTGTAAAGCTATCGCTATCGGTTGCTTGGCCTCTTCTTGCTCTCACATGAATGTAATCTTGCTTGACTGGTATAGAAGAAGGTTTCACATTATCAACTATTTGTTTGGGAGAACTTTTAGTTGTTTCATCACTGTTACACTCTTCAAGCTTATCCTTTAAATCATCCTAGTATTTTGTACTCTCTCCAAGTTTGTAGTGCTTTCCATTCTTCTCAGTCTCATCTATTTCCTTGGTTTGTTAAGGGACAAGGTCAACAACATTAGGATGTTTTTGCAACAAACAAGGGTATTTCTAGGACAAAATCATGTGGAGCAAGAGTATAGTCGCCAACTTTCTCATGAATGTGGGACACTTGAACTTAAGCTTTTTTGTTGCAGTCATGAGGTGCAGTGTGGTTATTGAGACTTCATCAGATGTCCATTCTCCAGACTTAAATTATGTGACAACACTGTGGCTGATTTTGAAACTGGAGATTGAACATACATTTGGTTTAATTTCAGTAGAAATTTTCATCGATAAATGTAAAGAAATGGCTAACAAATACTAGAAATTAATAAATAGAGAAGACATGGCAACAATCAACATTACCTAAAAAATTGTTACATTGAGACACAAAGAATAAATAACTATTGTGCATAAACAGAGACCAACGAAACTATCATCTTAACCCCTAACCCCTTCAACACTAATTCCCAACCCCTAACCTATTTAACCCATAAACCCTAAACCTCTAAACCCTTAACCCCTAACCCCTAAAACCTTAACCCCTAACCCATTTAACCCCCTAAACCCCTAAACCCCTAACCCATTTAACCCCCTAAACCCTAAACCTCTAAAACCTAAACCCCTCACCCTTAAACCCTAATTCCCGACCCATAACCCATTTAACCCCCTAAACCCCTAAAATTGTAACCCATTTAACCCCCTAAACTTAACCCCTATCCCCTAACTCGTAAAATCCTTAACTGCTAAATCCCCTAACCCCCTAATCTTCTAAACCCCTAACCCATTTAACCCCTAAACCCTAAACTCTAAACCCTTAACCCCTAACCCATTAAACCCCCTAATGCAACAAGCAGATGCCAAGCCAAACTGCATTACCTTTTTATTCACAATGATGTTATTCATTGACAAAATTTATTCAAACCAAAAAAATTTCCATGGCGTAGGGTAGGGATTAACTCGAAATCGATGGCCTTTTAGGTGCTAATATGTTTTGGTTAATCGCATACCGTGCTTGCCATGTGTTGATTTAGAGAGAAACCATTGCAGGTAATGAGATGGTCCCCAAAACATAGAAGGATCCATGAGTGTGACTCTGTATTTTCCATGATAATGAAGGAAACCCTTTGAAACACGTAATAAGAAAACACGTGGAATTGAAATGTCAATTGAGGATAACATAAAAATGTGGTTGTAGAGAATTTGATGAAAGACGCAAAAAAAAATGCTACTGTAATGAGGCATCCTTGTCAGCCTTTTTTGAAAGAATAAGTTTAAGAAGCTCGAAACAACTCTTGGAGTCATGTTCAATGAGTGACCATAAACTTAGGGGTGTCAGAGTGGTTAATAATCATAGTTTATGGTGGATGATATTCACCATACATAACATTTGTTGTTTAGGTCATTTGTTTGGTGGTCAATGTTGGTGAATCAATATATTATATCATGGCACCGTATATTTATTTTTTAAAGGAAAATATCTACTGAACATGAAATAAGTTGCATCTTGTGTAAATGTTTAATGTCGTGATGTTGTGAATGGTTTGAACATTATATGTATCATATATTTGTAATCACTTCTTTCAATTTTACTTTAAGAAATAAAGGAAGAGGTGCAGGGCCTTACCATAAGAAGGACTTACACTAACTCGTCTCCTCATATCATTCAAACAGTAGCCCATAAATCAAACACATACCCTAATTTCTCTAGTATGGAAACCGTTGGATGCATATGATAATGAACTCCTCCCAACCGCTAGTTCTAACCCAACTATTGAATGTCTTTGGTTGGCATGTGTAAATGGATTTAATGGATCCATGGATATGTATGAAATCCAATTTTTCATTGAAATGACACAAATACCCAAATTAACACGAGGTATAGAAATTTCAACCTTACAACTCTCTCATCCAATATTAAATACTTCACTAATTAGTCAATGGGTAATCTACTTAACTGTATATTTATTAAAAGCACTCATATTAACACAAGAAAGTAATAATAGTATTTAATATAAAGTTATAATATAGGTATATGCTAAATTGGCATGTGAAACCCCCTTGTTCGTGAGACAATGGATGCCCTTCATGCAATGATTTAACTATTTAATCCATCGAGGTATACATACCTTAATTTCCCTTGGATTCAAACCTGTGACATTTAAAGGGGAAACAATTTAACACAATTCTAACAAGTAAATACAAACTTAATTTGTATATGTATCAAAGTTAGTCTAAGTATTGAATGACATGCTTAATTTTGCATGAAATCAACAGAACTCGTGAAGGGTTGATCACAATAGGCATGTATGGCCGATTCTAATTATCATAGATATGTTAGTTTGGTTTTCCCAATCCACAAATTGCACACATTGTTAGTATTGTTAAAGGTATGCCATGTTGGTTTACTTGTTCAACATCATGCACATTTGGTTGTGTTCATTAAAGGCATTTTACTTCATTGAAAAAAGAAATATTTTGTCAAGATCGTCAACTTAGATTGGTGATGTGTTAGGTTGGTTATTAAAATATGTTTTTTATTAACACTATCTAGGAGAAAACAAAATAACTTATAAATACAATTGCCTTTCTTTTTGAAAAACATCAAAACATTTATAACTTTTTATAACTTAAAAAAAAATTAAAATATTTATTATATTCAAATAATATTCTAAAAAATAAAAATATTTATTATATTTAAATAATATTCCTTTTACATTGGCCTTTTTCATTTGGAATTTCATTTTCCCGCCAAGGAGGATTGCCATTAAAATACCCACAAAACACATTGATTCAGAATTGGTACCGCTGTCAACCTCAGTACCTGCATCATCAACATCTTGCAGCAAGTGCAAGCGAGGCCAGTGGAACAAAGCTCTGGGTGTACTCCATAAAATGCACCAAAAGGTAATCTCAGTCGATTTCAATACCTATGCATCTCTTTTGCAGACCTGCGGCAATGCCAAAGAAAAACGCAAGGCTACGCCCAACATGGGTTTCCCGTTCCTGTCACCGAATTGGTTAGTATTCTACATTTGTCTCCGCTTCTATTAGTTTCTATTCATAAACCTATGGTCGTATCCATGTTGGGCTAGCTTTGATCAGCGCCCTCTCTGGTTTTCTTAGGTTTACATGGCAGTTGGTTGTTATAAGTACAAAATCCCAATTGATATTCATGGAAATCGCTGCTATTTTTATTTTGTTGCAGATCAGTTTCAGGTTAAATATATTCTAATGCATGGCACTATGTTAGAGTTTGGAATGAGGGGAAAATTTAATTAAGGTTTGATTAAATTATGCATTCTCAAAGAATGTTTCTCAAGCTGTCTTGAATGTCGCATGTTTTTGTTTTTTCTTTAAATGATTCCCTGCTGATGGGATTATATGTGGAAACCCTTGCTACTTTTATTTTGTTGGAGATTAGTTATATTATAATGCATAACATTCTATTAGAGTTTATGATGAAGGGAAATTTACTAGATCTTGGATTAGATTATGCACTCTCTAAGATATTTTCTCAAGAATTCTATAATGTCTTATGTTTGGGATTTTTGTTTTAATGATTTCGTGGTAATGGGTTTTGCAATTTGGTCCTACAAAATGAAACCTTAAAGCGATGTTTTAAAAATTTGTTTGATAGAACTTGTTTACATGACAGGGTATTGGTTTTAAGGTTGATTGGATGGTTATTTTTAATTATGAAAATAGTTACTCTGAATCATTATTGTTATTATCTCAAATCACAACCAACGGAGTGGAAACTATTCAACTACTAACAACGCTTTGTTTTTTGAATTTACAACCAATTCTCCTCATATCTTGAGCCCACCAAACCGATCTGACTTAAAAACATAAGTCCAACAGCTGTGAAATACCTTTGCTTAGCCAGGTGTTGGCAACTTGTAACATGAGTGAGAAGAAGTTGATCCTGCACCAATCGTCCCTCCGAAAGCTCTGTATGTATCTTTTGGTTTACAGAGATTTATTAAATATTAAATTTGATCCCTAATCACTCCAATGGAGGAGGATGAGCATGCTCACTTCTTTTTCTAATCGATAAAGAGATCGGACCATTTTAACATATCATGACCACCACCTACCAGTGTCATTCTCAGTCAGTAATAGAAGATTGAAGAATTAGGATTGTCTAATACACATCAAAATCAACTTACAGGCCAAAGTGAATCATTTTTCTATACAGGAACAAGGTTGCCAGAAAGTTCCCATTGCTGACAAATTGGCTAAAAGAATGCAGTTGTTGTTAGTCAAAGCTGCATCCGAAATATTTGATGATGATATAAATAGGATATATTATATGGAACAAAATTAGAATGCATTATGTAATGGTATCTTCAGGCGGATGGATTGTTTCTGCCAAAAATCCTTCCTTTTTTGTCAAGCCGTTTCATGGAAGTAGACTCTACAACATTATCCACAGTTCACCAAATGGTGCATGATGAAGATGAAGAAGCCACAAATAGGGTTATAGTAAAATAATAAGAACTCAAGATGTGAAGCCACCTAAAGAGAGTGTTACCATTTACACCTTTTGGAGCTGAAGCAAAGAAGATCACTAGGAGTGCTGGAAGTTTCAGCCACAACGTGCAGTTTCCTTAACAAATTTCCAAGACTACTCCAAAGGTTTTTTTTTTTTAATGAGACTATCCAAATGATGCTTCTACAATCTTGAACAAGGATTTTCTAAAGGAAGTGCTTCATTAAACTTCAACAATACTACTCCAAAGAATTCTCTGTGTCAAATCCAAATGTTGCTTCTAAAATGTTTAGTGACTATTATAGATGATGACTTTGGGAGTGCTCCAAATAGTCTCTGAGTGATACTCCAAAAGAACTGTCTCAAGACTCCAAGTAACATGAAGTGCCTAAGTCCATTTTTTTGATGCTACTATAATCTAAATTTAGTTGTTACCACAGTCAAAATTAACATGCCTCAAAACTTCTTCATGTCAAGACTTCTTAGCACTGAGTTGAAGGACACCTAGCATGGGAAAAGCTTTGAATGGGGAGAGGCTTGAATACTTAAGAGACTTAAATAGATAGATCCAAGAGGAAAGTTTATATTATATGCAAAAATCACATGAGCTAGAAAAATAACTAGCCAAACGCCAAGACTCTTTCACCAACATGAGGTAAGAATTATACAAAAGCATCTTGTAACTCTTGCAATTATGAAGAAAATTTATTTAGCTAGGTAATTGGTAAGAGGAGAGGTTCACCAAAATGACTGCTTAGTTACCAATGTTTGAAAACAAAGGAGGAGGCATTGAAGAAGCTACAAGCAACTGTTCAAGAGACCAAGCAAGCACCGTTCAATGCCATTGCAAAAGCTATCATCATGAGAAAACCAAGCATGATAAACTCACCTTCCAAGATCCTATCAAAATATCCCCTTAGAGATTTCCAAAAGAAGAATAAAGACACTGGTTCCAACTCATTGGGTCAAATGGTCTACGATGACCAAGGGTTTCTATGCAAGAAATGCCAAGGGTTTATGTTCCTTGTTATAGCTCAATATAGGCTCAAGCATGAAGTCTAGGATTCAGTTGATAAAAATCAATCACCCGCGCATTTTAAAAATATTCATCACCTCTCCAATGGTTTCCCAGGAACTAATTTTAAGACATAAAATTTTACCTTTTTAAGGACTTCTTATTGAGATGCTTAAGGTCCCTCATGACCATATAGTGACATATTTATAATTTAGTGATCCTATTTATCATTATCATTTTCCACTATCCTTGGACACCAAAAATTAGTGATCCTATTTATCTTTTTACCATAAGTACTATATTTATAAGTTAGGGATTTTATTTATCATTTTCCCACCATCCTTGGACACCATTTTCTGCAGCACCATTGAGTTAAAATTTCTAATCAATTTCCTTTGACTCCAGAAGTGTTCCATCATATTGTTGCACAATTATTCTCATGAAAACAAAAGAATTATTGCAAACTTCACAGAGCCTAGACAGAAAGACGGACAGACACTTGAAACCCATGTCTCAATTTTTCAACATTTATAGAAATCAATACATATTTTCTCTACAAAATATGTTTGATATAAACATGACAATTATTTGAAGACATTATTATTTTTATAATGCTCAAATTTTATTTCCCAAAACTCTTTTTTACTAGATTTATTTTCAAAGTAACATGTCCATCAAGTTCTCCTATGGTAGTCTGGCAGCTCTGCTTGCAATCATAGCTGTGATAGTTGGTGAGTTTCCATGTCTATTAGTCATTACTAAATTGTCACCTAACGATCATCTACTAAAGATTATGAAGATACAAGGAATAGTACAACTTTGACAAGAATTTTCGACTTGTAATAGATACAGAATTTCATAACCAACTTAAATCACACAGGAGATAGAAGGATTGTCTAATACACATCAAAATCAATTTACAGGCCAAAGTGAATCATTTTTCTGTACAGGAACAAAGTTGCAAGAAAGTTGGCATTGCCAACAATTTGGTTAAAAGAATGCAGTTGTTGTTAGTCAAAGCTGCATCTGAAATATTTGACCATGCTATAAATAGGAGAAATTAGATGGAACAAAATTAGAATGCATTATGTAATGGTATATTCAGGCAGATGGATTGTTTCTACCAAAGATCCTTCATCTTTTTTCAAGCCTTTTCACAGAGGTAGACTCTACGACATTATCCACAATTCACTGAATGGTGCATGATGAAGATGAAGAAGCCACAGACAGGGCTATAGTAAAATAATAAGAGCTCAAGCTCCGAAGCCACCTAAAGGGAGTGCTACCATGTATTTATTATATAGTAATATAAATATAAATATGTTTTATTTATCAAATTTTTCATATATTTACATTTATCATTTAATTATTTTATAAATTTAAATTTCCTTTAAATAAAATTTAACTTGAATTTTGCAAATATTTTTAATGGCATGCATTCCATGAATTATGATGCATTTAGCATGGTCATGTATGAATTATTGTTGAGGTGACATTTGTTAAGAATTCCTCTTTCACAACATCTCTTGTCATTAAGATGTCTTGATATTCTTTGCTTCGAATACCAATAGTGTTCTACTTCTATTTACAAATAGGCATGTGAATTAGTGGAAGGAAAAGATATTATCTAGCTCATTTGTAATAATTTATTTTAGATAATAATAAGAGCATTAAGGGATTCTGAGATTTTTCTGTTATAATGTTTAGCAATTTTATCAATGGAAGTTGCGTTTAAATGTAATTTTTCCTAGTTTTATAAGAGCATGTATGAAAAGTAGTAGGTTCCAAGTCATTAGGCATGGAAAAATCATCAATTCAATTAAAAAAGTACAAGAATATATGAATATTATATGTTATCATGCACTTAGAGTGGTTAGTGATTGTGATACAATAAATCCATTCAAAAAATACAACAATGTTCAATTCGTTTTAATGACAAATTTTATTTCTTTTACCATCCAAAGAAATGCCAAACCCGTAATTTTGATTATGAACTAGAAAAGCTTAGGAATCAAACATAACTGCATGCTAATTGTTAGGCTCTAGAATTGTCGTATCTAATCCATATTTTCCCCTGCGATTATCCACATTTTTGTCTAATTTCTATCAATATTACTATCACTTTGCACAATTATTAGGCTAATTATCTTAAATTGAACCATGATGAGGTACTTTGTTATTATTTGATGAATTTCCTTTGTTTTAATGATTTAAGAGAACTAATATGGGATTTTCACTCATGATGGTCAATGTGATGGCTTATTCTTATGACGAGTGAAGAGTTCTCGTTCATCTAGCTCATTTCATGTCCACGCAACACTATTCCTGCACCCATGAGGGTTCCCACACTAAGAAAATATTGTGCATGTTGTATTTGACACTTTTCACATACTTGACATGTCGAGGTTTTTGGGAAAACATATGGAGTTTCCAAAAAACAATTGGTCAACCAAATTCGACATGAAATGCATTTATTCCTGTACCTGCACTAAAGAGAAACCAATTGGGGATTCACATCTCAACATACTTTCAGGGAAAACCAAGGAAGATTTTTGTTCAAAATTATGTTTTAACACCTCCACATGAGTTAGAATGCACCCAGGTCGCACATGTGAGTTTGTAGAAGAAAATTGACAAATCGGCTCCAAAATTCGCACAAATTTCAAACTGTCAACTTTGTCCTCGCTTTATGTGCATATGAAAGTGAATCTCGAAATTCGAGAACACAGGTTTTTTTCTCAGTCTAAGGAAATGACTAAGGCTCAAGAAGTTTTCAAACATACGCCATAGTTTGAGAGTTACACGGGGTTCTTCGAGGCCAATTTGTTAAAAATGCAGTATTTTCTAGAATTGAAAAATTGGTATGTTAGAGCCAAAATTCATCTTGTAACCTTCATAAAAAGGCCATCCATGGCCCATGTCAAGGATGATTGTGTTATTATAATCTCATTTCATTTTTTTGTACCTTGAGAAGATGGCTTCAGATGTAAAAGACCAAATTTTATCAATACAAGCTCTAATGTCAGGTTTTATTTCTCCATTTCTAGTTTACCTAATGGTCATTTTGACTCTATGATCTAAGTTTTATATAGAGGGTGTAAGCTAGATTCATTGACACCTAGATTGGTTGGGCTTGACCAACCATCTTGACATCTCTCTTATCATTTGTTTCTTATGTCGTTTGTTAATCTAGTGTGCATTATTTTATAGTTCAGAAGTATTGACTATATGATTTATAGATTTAACAAACCTTATGTGGTAATTTCATATACTCTGGATCTTTGATATCCATTCAATTCCTCAAGTTATGATTGTCTAGCATTCAAATTAGGAAGTTTGTAGTATAAGTGTGATAGATGTCTTTGAAAATATTATATACATTCAATTATGTGAATGAAAATCATAAAGCTATACTTCGAGATGAACTGGTCAGGTCCCTATCCCTTATTTTGACAACAATGACACATTTTACCTATAATTAGTAGAAAATTAATTTCATTTGATGTATAATGTAGATACATTAGTTTAGAGGCCTCAAATGATTTGGTGGTTGGCTATATTTTTGCAACAAAGTTGTGTTTCTCTATATTGATGTCACTTGGTTTTTGAGGGGAGGTTATTTTTTCCATTCACATCAGAGCTATTTACTTGATTTTTTGATAGTGTTCATGTATCTCAAAAAATATTTCAATACATCCCTCATATATCTATGACTAATATGCATTTTCACATGTCAGGGTAGTTGGGGGTATCTATTTCCCAAGGCAAGTGAAGCAGAGTAGCTGTGTACTCCAATTAAGAAAGAGAATTTTGATTTCTTGGATAGAGAGGATGATCACATCATTGATATAATAGAGTAATCATATGAAAGGATGGATTAAAGAGGATCTCATAACATACTATTTACGCATGATGAGCCACCATAGGATAGAAGTAATATTATCGTAATGTTTTCATAAAACTAGTTGCATATTTTTTTTCGTCTTATTTAATATACATATAATATATTGTAACATTTTGTTTCAGTTGTCTATTTTTTTTTTATTACTATTTTATATATATTCACAAATATGTTGGGGATTAGCCTCCCCAAAAGGATAAAGAGATGTATGACATTGTCCAACATCCTTTATCACATAGACCTTAAATGCCACATAGGCCAAATTGTAGAGTTTTAATTGAGGTGATGGGTCACATGTGAGAATTTTATTTTATTTTATTTATTTATTTACTTACATAGGGAGTGGCGCATGCACATTTTAGATGTATCTCACAGGCTTAAATTTAATAGATATATTCCATACATTTCCTCATTATATGACACTACTAATGCATTGTGTTGTCGATTTCCTTAACCTCATCAAGAGGTTGAGGGATCATGCTTAGTCCATGCCATCTTCTGACGATTATTCTCTAAGTGCTTCACATCATGATTATCCACAACTTGGTCCTTAAGTAGACCCATCAACATCCCCTCATTCTCTTCCACGTCCATCACCATCTAAAACATCCATCGAGTCTCCTCGAACTCCTCCACATGCATCACTAGTAGCACCATCCACCGATCCACTTCCTCCTCCTCCTCCACATGCATCACCAATGGCACCAACCACCAATCCACTTCCTCCTCCACATGTGTCACCATTTGCACCATCCATTGATCCAACCATTATTGCCTCTAACTATGTTGGTGGAGCTAGCTAGTAATTGCACTCTACAAATATATTAGTTGATATATTTGAACTAAGATGTATACATGACATGTTTATTGATTTGATGAGATATTGTACATTAAACATGATTATTTTAAATTTATTATGTTTTCATATCACGTTGATGTTGATGTTGATGTTGTTGTTGTTGTTGTTGTTTGATTTATAATATGTATTTTGATTATGTTAATGATTAACATTAATAATGATTTCTTTGCTTTAAAATTAAATTTGAGATGTTCACTCATTTAAAGATGTTCACTTATTTAAATTTATAGTTTCCATATAACATTTAACTTTAGTTTTGTGAAATATTTTAATAATATGGATTGTGATTGCAAAAACTTATAAAAATTAATGTCATATAATGTTTATTTCTTCTTCAATGTAATTTTTTTATTACATAGTAAGATATAATATGTTGATTAAATATATTTACAAGCATAATTAAATGCTTCAATCAATGATTGCATTATTTTATTAATATTTTTAAATCAAATTGCTCTATTAAATTATAGCTCATAATTTTTTATTTTTTTTTAAATGAAATTTTTAATAATATTGGTAAAATGTTTTTGTATAATAGTTAAAAAATTATCCACACTATTAATATTTATCACGTTCATAATGGTGTAATCCATAATTAAACATTAATTTTGAATATTGTTTATTTGGTATGATTGAAAATCCATGTTTTTCTTTTGTATGTCAAAGAGATTCTATTATGCAAAAATATTACAACTTTGATTACATTTTCTCAAGATCCTACCAGAGTGACTCTTACCAAATTTACTTGCCAGTAATTGACTCCCAAGACAAATAAATAATTGTCAAAACAATCTCATTAACCATAAATAGAAAATAAAGTGATACCAAAAGACCTTCAAAATCATAATGTAGCCAACAACCACTAGGAATTGTAGGAATTGACTGGAGCAGGATGGTCCGGTCTGGAGACAAGTGAAGGTGGATGTCTAAAGAGACAATGAACATGCTTCTCCATATGGGCCAACCTTTCTTCAAAGTGGTTCAGTTCCTATTCTAGATGTCATTTACCCCTCTGCATGGTGGCCAGCCGGTCACTAATTTTACTAGAGGTCATTCATGAAGTTGATGATTGCATTCCTATATTTGTGACCGTCCCTAATGAGCTACTCTAGGAGAAGAGTTATGTGTATGAGTTGGATTCCATAGTTATCCATAGGGGGAGGTTGTTCCCAATATCTAGATGGTTGGTTCAGTTGGGTTGGGATTAATAGACTCACCATGACCAAGTTTACAAAAAATGTGTCCATTGTGTTATCCCCTCCCACTAGTTCCCTTTCTTACCCATATGCATTGGTGATGCATTATCACCTAGGTTGCCACACAATATATTATGTAAACAGGCTTGTTGTGACAAACCACAAAAAAAAAACACCTTTACCATGTGTCCTCCTTCTTAGGAAAATGTGTAGCCAAAATATCAGTGAGATGATCCATGGGGCATGCTCAACACATCTAAATGGAGGTTAAAAACCCTCTAGGATATGTCCTTCTCTCGAATAAGATACCATCAGTAGGGTGACATAATGTTGCTAGACTGAGTGACACCACGAGCCACTTACAATATGGTTTGACCCTGTAACCCCCAATACAAACTTAGAATATACCAACAATCACAAAATGTCTAGAATTCCCAAAAGATGAGTTATCATTGCCTAAGTTCAAACCTAATTGAGCCTATAGATGAAACAAAAAGTCATTGTTAGTCCTCAAATCCCACCCTAATATCCACATATGTTGTTATTATAGACACGAAGAACCTAGCTCAACGAGTCGAGGTAGAGAACGGGAAGAAGACCCTCCAACCAAGCCCCCCATACCACCAACAGAGAAACTGAACTTCAATAACTGAACCTTGAAATTCAAATGAAATTCTATCAGGAATACAAATTGGAATCAAGAGCTCCAAATTTAAAAAAATAAAGTTAAAATATTTAACAATTACAGAGTAAAACCACACTATAAAAACATAATTCCATAGCTTCCTCTAGGTCTAATAATTCCAAGTCAAGTTTGATTGGTGTTACACTTTGCAGAAGAAAGATAGAAACATTGCTACATCATCAATCCTTTGATTTGTAGTCGAGCTAACACTCCTTATGTTGGGGTCCTAGTTGTGGTTCCGCTAGGCCGACTTACCTCTATCCCTGACTCCCCAAGCTCCAAAGCTACAACACCAGGACACCACGTTTAAACCCTTGTTGAAGCCTAAAATTTTACAATCATTTTTTTCATCTCATTTCACCTTTTTTTCACTATTCTTAGCACATTTGAGGTCAATTTAAATTCCTACAAAGGTATTAATCATCCATAATTAAATTCTTTGTTTCTTATTGAACTATAACAAAATTATTCCTACAGTAATTGAATCATGACTATTCTGCAATTGATATTTGCTTCCACAGTAGAATCTGTTGGGGTTCCTATGATTTTGCAGATTTGGCAATACCAAATGACAAGACAACATCAAACCACTTTGGGATCCTATGATCTAGCCCTCCTGGATATAGAGAGGGATCTCTCTATAAATGAAAAAAATGATATATCTTTAAGGTCAGTTTATGGTATTAGGCTAGGTATGAAGCACAAGGGTTTTTGGTTTGTTTGTTTTGTTGGAGATCATTAACTGAGAAGGTTATGTGAAGTGAAGAAGGAAACTAAGTAGTACGATGTTTCAGCATGGGAAGATAGGCCAAGAGAAGTGCCAATCCATTGGGCTATGGAGTCATAAAAGGGTTTACTCGCATAACAACTATCCAAGGGTTTCCATAGGGCAAGTCATCTATACCAAAGGATCTTTTTAGATAGATGTTGAGATGGAACATTAAGAAGTGGGGTGAAAAAAAGAAACCAAAGTGCAGCCTAAGATCAGGTAAGGACTTTTAACCTATCCTGCTTTTGACATACTTTAAAGGAAATTCTCAGCAAATACACAAAGGGTAGCTTAAGATCAGGTAAAGACTTTTAACTTAGCCTGCTTTCAACATACTCTTAAGGAAAAAGTACAGTAGTCCTCATAACCGCTTTCAGACAGTAGAAAACATTTAAGATTAAACACAGAGCAAGGCCTAAGATCAAAGAAAGACTTTTAACATTCTCTGCTTTTGACACCAACTCACAGGGAAAACTTTCAAGACAAACTGTTGGAGAAGGAACTAGAAGACAGGGCTAACCATAGACTTCCCTAGTCTCAATCTTTACTTAGCATGAAATGAAAATATCTTTCAAGAACAATGCTTCAGGTTTTACTCAGCAAGACATGGGCTCACCAACATTTCTTGACTGGTTATACTTTATAGAATTTTCCTTGAAATATACAAATCAGAGGAAAACATAAAGATAAAGACTTACAGTGAGATTTAGGGTACTTCCAAAAATATGTCCTAATCTATGCTTGCTGTTATTTATCAGAGAATAATGGACAGTATGAAAAAACATGAAAGTAGACAATTACAGTGAGGAAAACATCACCAATAATATAGACCAGGATCCTGTGAATCTGCTTGTTCAATTGATGTGCAAAACCAGTCACATACTTTGAGTCCAGTGGCTCTTTACAGTCCAAACTTCTCTTCCCAACCTACTATATTACAAACTACTCAGCTAATTCCCCAATAACAGTTCAAACAATCAATAAAATCCCAACCCTTTACAACGAATCTTCAATGAATACTTACAGGTGAATTAGGAGGTGGAGTAGTAGATATGAACTTAAATGATCCATTAAGACAGATGGGAGGAAATATTCGAATGCCCACTCTGCATAATGGCTCTACATTTAACATGTTTGGTACCCTTTAGGTTGGTCTAGAAGTCTTTGTCAGATTGACAATAACTTCAGGTGTGTTCTTTGAAGTACTCTAGCTGCTGGTACTTTGTTTTGTCTTCTAAGATAAGTAAGGTGGATAGTTTGGCTTGCAGGTCTTCCATGCTTCCATAATTGTTGTCCTGGCAGTTTTAAAAGCCTCTGTCAGTGTAATAATTGTTCTGATTTTCGATGGAAGATGGAGGAAGTCATGTAGCTAGTCCTTCTTTAGAGAGGAACGTTCTACTGATCTGGCTCTGATTGTGTTTAGGCTTCATTTAGCCTCTTTGATCATCTTTGGGTCTTTATCTGTGTCCTTTATCCTTTTAAACATTTGATATAGCCATTAAGTCTTCATCATTAGGCATTAATCCTTTGATTCTTCTTCTGATACTCTTCGCTGCTTCTTCTGACCTGTGTTTGTGAATGTAAAGGTTATAGGGGCACTGGAGGGTTTGAATCAAGGTAAATAACACTAATATTTGATGAAAATGCCTCCAAACCTTCTTAGTGGTGTCTTCCTCTGCTATTTTTGGCTCTGGAACTATCTTTCTGTGACGGGGACCACTATGACTGCGACTGTGGAGACAAAATGAATTCACCACTTTGTAAACCCTGCAAAACATGATAAACACGTTATAAAAACTAGTGGGAGTGGGGGGAAATATTTCAGTGGCTCGTGGGGATGGAGGAGCAGTGATGGAAAAAGGTGGATGCAGCAGAAAATGTGATGAAAATCACGGTGGAAGGCGAAAATAGGTCTGATGGGAGTTTGGGTGCGATGTGAATTGTGGACCATTGGATTAGAACAAACAACGGTGGGGATTCGTCAATGAAGTCTTTTGGGAGGGTGATGGGGAGCAATTGAAATGTTATCACGATACAACGTGGACCGTTAGATCAGGATGATCTATGGCTGTGATTAAAAGTAAAATTGACATTACGACGGGGGTAGGCAGTATGGCAGAAAACCATTAATGGTTTTCGCGCGGGCCCTGAGGTGGTAAGTGGTTTTCCCAAAAAGAACACGATTCCATAGAATAGGCAATGCGTGTCTTTTAAAAACCGCTCATATCGTGTAATTTTAAGACGTTAACGCCCCGGGCGCGAAATTTACGTGACATGCAATGTGGACTGTCGGATGATGGGCAGGAGATCCGACGGTGCGGAATGAACATGATAGCAGGTGAGATGTGCGAGCGGAAGGTGGGTAGGGTCCAAGATGACGTAAGGTGGCTTGTCGCGTAGTGGAAAGGTATCGGGCCATCGGGTTAAGTCTCGACCGTTGGATTGTTGGAATGAACGGTCGAGATTGAAGGATGGAGCGGAAGTATTTTAAAAGGGGGAATGAGATGTTATATGGATGGCGGGATAGATCCTGGCCGTTGGATCTGCACAAATGGATAGTTGGATCTCGATCAGAGGGGTGATGGCGAAGGGTTATGGGCGGAGCACAACGCAATCTCGGCCGTTGGTTCTTGTGGATTCGTTTCAGTGGGAATGCTTATGTTTTGCGATTCGACAGAGGGGTGTGATCGGGTTATGCGGGAGCCATACGATCTGCTTGGTGAATGGCTGGGATCACATCGAGAGATCGCTCTTCGCGAAAGGAAAGAAAAAGGACCGATGGTTTGAAATTTTCCGATGCAATAGGGTGGGACCAGAATAGGCATCAAGGCATGGTCCTGTGGGAGCAAGTGGGACCAGGGGTTTATAGGAAGGTGCTTATCGCATCGGGGGAATAGGATGAAAGGCCGTTCGGGAAATAAGAATCTTGCGATTGCGATTAGCCCTTAGCGCTTGGTTGTAGTGCGGGTTATATGTAGAGGAAAGGGCTAAGGGCTAAGCTGAAAGGGGCTTAAGCTCTTAGTGAGAAAATGAAGATTTTAAGGCCAAAAATGGGGATTTTAAGGCCAAATGAAGGGTTCCGATAGGTGAAAAGGAGGATTTTAAACCAAATAAAGGGAAATGTAAGGTTTAAAAGGGGTTTTAGGAGGATTTAGAGGTTAAATGAAGGGTTATAGAGTAAATTTGTGAAGGGAATATGGGCAACAAATGGGGATTTTGTGGAAATGAAATGGAGCAAATGGAGGCCTTTTGAAAGCAGTCTCTTTCACAAAACAGTAGGGCTCATCAATGGAAACAACAGTGAAGATAATATTGGAGGATAAGGACATCACAAGGCTTCAAGGATGACAAATTTTCAAGGGAAATTTACACTTGAGGGCTTGAACACAGATTTAGCCACATGTTTGCTTTGAAAAATTATTATAGGTGGTTAACAGTGGCTCCACATGGGGTTGGCATCTTCTTGAAGGTGTCAAGAATCTCAGATATGATCTTTGGAAGTAGGCCATATGCCTAGTACTTGACCATATTTTTCTTCTTTGATCAACTGCTTCAAACATGATGGATATTATGTCAGCAGAAAACATTTTCCCAAACAACTACCTACCCATCCTACTGTCCTAACATTTTTCCTTCAAGGTGCACTTAGACTTGCAAACCTTTCACATCATCATTTTTTTTTAAAGCAAAAAATAATCTAATTCTACCCTTATTCCTCCATGAGACCAGATTAAAGATTTGGACTCATAGCTTCTCTACCTAAACTACTATCTGTCAAGATTAAACTGTCTGACAGATTTTCATTCTCTACATTCTAAAACAGAAATTGAAACACAGCTAAACCAGGATTAGACTGTCTGATTTGCTGTGGGTCCATGGCATAAAGACAAGCTACACATGGACTGAACTTTGTAGGAATTAAAAACAAAATTTGAAGGCTTCAGATATGAGAATCACCATCATCCTTCTAGCTTCTTATGACTCAGATTTTGAGCTTTTTAGAGTCACTTTCTTTCTTATTTTCAGCTTTGGTTTTAGTCTTGTTAGAGCTGTTCTTTTTCTTCTTTCTGGTTCAATTTTTGAGCATATATGAACCTTTCCTTTTTATTTTTTTTGTATTTTTTGAATTTTCTTCAAAGCAAAAATCAAAAACTAACTAAATTCTCACAGGCTGAGCTTTATTGAGATTCATACCTACCCTATTCTAACTTGAGAATCTCTAATGCTTTATGTGATACAATAGTGCCAATGCAGCCAGTTAAGTAGTAACAAAAATGGATAGAAAATCTGACTGCTTGTCAGAGATAACCATAGGGTACTTTGAATGTGGGTCTTCAAAACCAAGACCACCACCAGTGGTGACTACTCCTGATGTATCTGGCTCTTGCAAAGGGTCAATGCTTGGGAACTTGAGCCAATCAGGGCTTCCATATATTCTTCCATAGGATCAGCAAAAACATGATATAAACTTTCTTTCTTTAGGCCTTCCATGACTGGGAGGCTATTTGCACCCTTGACAACTTTGATCGTTGCATCTTTAGTGTGGTTCATGAAAGCACAATCATCCTTTTCCTGGTTGGGAGTATTTGGCAGGTAAGTTTCAACCAGGATTAATTCTTCTTCCACTGGATCAAGAAAAATATTCCTTTGAGAAAGAAAATCTCCCTCATCTTCATTGCAATCTGAACTGGACGACTCATCATATTTGGCAGTGTTGTCCTCTTGTAGTCCTGGGGAATTTTGATTCAGTGGACTGAGCTCTGTGAAAATATTAACATATTCTTGAGTAGGGGTTTCTTTGATTACCTCAACCCTTTCAGGATAAGGTTCAGGATATTCAACTTTCTCAAGAGTTTCTTCATTGATTTCTTCCTCATCCTCTGAGCTAAAAGGTTGCTGACTTCCACCCTCATGGAAATTATTACTGATGATATGATACATAGCAGAGCGAAGATTCAATGAATCTTCATCTGTTATCTGGCTTTCATAACTTTCTTCATTAGTATTGTAGATAGCTTGCATTGGTTCATTACTTTCTTGAAGTTGATGGGCATGATATTCCTCCCACAAATATACTGATGATGGTCCTGCAGGATTAGCTTTTATTTGGAAAGAATCATCATCAGATAGATCAAAAATAGAAAAATCATAATTATAAGCAATGTTACCAATCAAACCTACTGGATTCTCAGCAAGTCTTTCTTCAAAATAATCTACAAATTCATTTTCTGATCTAAAATCTTGTTTATCATACATGCTTTGCATATTTCTTATGTCTTGCAGTGATCTGGTTTGTTTTTCCTGAGGACAAGGTGTGGGTCTTTTCGAATAAGCATTTCTAGTTTCAACCTCATATTCTTCCTCTTTTATGTTTATAAAGATGTTGGCTGTCTCTATCAATCTTTCCAACTTGGTTTCTGTAGAGATCAGCCTTCTTTTCTCTGCTTGGTCCTTCTTTATTGCGTTTAATTTTTCCTCCCTATGCCATATGTTGTATTCGACAGTAATTGCTATGTTTTGCATTTCTTCCAGACTTGAAGGCTCTCTTTCTCTTATATGGAATTCCACCTCAGGGTCAAAAGAACCCGGATAGTGAAATAGGGCCCATCCCAAGGGTGGTTTTATCTTAGTAGGTATTGCATTGTATACCTTATTGAACCTGGCTGAAAAGTCTTGTAATATCTCTCGTGGTTGTCTTTTCAAGTTCTGGTATTCTTCTAGGATGAGGAAAACATTTCCCAGGACTGCCCATTTATCAAGGAAAACTTGAGTGAATTGATGAAAATTGATAATGCTTGCAGTTGGAAGGTCTTTAAACCAACTCTTAACCTTTCCTTGTAATGATAAGGCAAACATTCTAATATAGACATCATCTTCTTCTATTTCAAATAAGTCAAGTAAATCCTCAATATTTTGAACGTGTTGCTCAGCAGTGATATTTGTATTTTCTCCATCAAAAAGGGGCAGCTTATTTGTAAGTTTTGCAGGAAGGGGTTGGAAGATAAGAGGCAAAACTAGAGGCTTATATCTTTCTATGACCTTTGTGGGTGTAGATAGTGCAACAAGAGACTTATGACTGCTTGAAGTTTCGTTAGGGGTAAGAGATACAACATGAGGCTCTTGTTTCACTAGGTTTTTCATAGGTGTATAGGTCTGCTCATGGTCTGAAATATGAGGCTTGAGATTTTCCCAATAATCAATGTGGATCTCATCTTTGTACACTTGGCCAGGCTTGAAGTAGGATAGAACGTAGTTGTAGATAAAAACAATGAGTTCTTGAAACCAAATCAGGCCTGGATGTTCTATCTTACTAAAATGTCTGGTCATGTTTCAGGTTCTTCCTCCAGTGGAGTCTTAGGTCTGTTAGGAATTTGTGGAGTCGCCAGGTGGAGGATTTTCAATGTTTTAATGGGGGTTGTTGTCCACCATTAGCAATTATACCAAATCGAGGCTAATTGGTTTTCCTCCCTAGCGGAGTCGCCATTATGTTGGCGTTCCTGTGATTTGGCAGATTTGGCAATACCAAATGACAAGACAACATCAAACCACTTTGGGATCCTAGGATCTAGCCCTCCTAGATCCAGAGAGGGATATCTCTATAAATGCAAAGAATGATATATCTTTAAGGTCAGTTTATGGTATTAGGCTAGGTATGAAGCACAAGGGTTTTTGGTTTGTTTGTTTGGTTCTAGATCATTAACTGAGAAGGTTATGTGAAGTGAAGAAGGAAACTAAGTAGTACGATGTTTTAGCATGGGAAGATAGGTGAAGAGAAGTGCCAATCCATTGGGCTATGGAGTCATAAAAGGGTTTACTCGCATAACAACTATCCAAGGGTTTCCATAGGGCAAGTCATCTATACCAAAGGATATTTTTAGATAGATGGTGAGATGCAACATTAAGAAGTGGGGTGAAAGAAAGAAACCAAAGTGCAGCCTAAGATTAGGTAAGGACTTTTAACCTATCCTGCTTTTGGCATACTTCAAAGGAAACTCTCAGTAAAGACACAAAGGGTAGCTTAATATTAGGTAAAGACTTTTAGCTTAGCCTACTTTCAGCATACTCTTAAGGAAAACAATCCAGCAGTCCTCATAACTGCTTTTAGACAGTAGAAAACATTTAAGATTAAATACAGAGCAAGGCCTAAGATCAGAGAAAGACTTTTAACCTTCTCTGCTTTTGACACCAAATCACAGGGAAAACTTTCAAGACAAACTCTTGGAGAAGGAACTAGAAGACAGGGCTAACCATAGACTTCCCTAGTCTCAATATTTACTTAGCATGAAATCAAAATATCTTTCAAGAACAATAATTCAGGTTGTACTCAGCAAGACATGGGCTCACCAACATTTCTTGACTGGTTATACTCTATAGAACTTTCCTTGAAATACACAATCAGAGGAAAACATAAAGATAAATATTTACAGTGATATTTAGGGTACTTCCAACAGTATGTCCTAATCTATGCTTGCTATTCTTTATCAGAGAATAATGGACAGTATGAAAAAACATGAAAGTAGACAATTACAGTAAGGAAAACATCACCAATAATATAGACCAGGATCCTGTGAATCTGCTTGTTCAATTGATGTTCAAAACTAGTCACATACTTTGAGTCCAATGGCTCTTTATAGTCCAAACTTCTCTTCCCAGCCTACTATATGACAAACTACTCAACTACTTCCCTCAATAACAGTTCAAACAATCAATAAAATCACAACCCTTTACAACGAATCTTCAATGAATACTTATAGGTGAATGAGGAGGTGGAGTAGTAGATATGAACTTAAATGATCCACTAAGACAGAGGGGAGGAAGTATTTGAATGCCCATTCTGCATAATGGCTCTGCATTTAACATGCTTGGTACCCTTTAGGCTGGTCTGGAAGTCTTTGTCATATTGACAATAACTTCAGGTATGTTCTTTGAAGTACTCTGGCTGATGGTACTCTATTTTGTCTTCTAAGATAAGTAAGGTGCATAGTTTGGCTTGCAGGTCTTCCATGCTTCCATAATTGTTGTCCTGACAATTTTAAAAGCCTCTGTCAGTGTAATAATTGTTCTGGTGTTCGATGGAAGATGAAGAAATTCATGTAGCTAGTCCTTCTTTGGAGAGGAATGTTCTGCTGATCTGGCTCTGATTGTGTTTAGGCTTCATTTAGCCTCTTTGATCATCTTCGGGTCTTTATCTGTGTCCCTTATCCTTTTAAACATTTGATATAACCATTAACTCTTCATCATTAGGCATTAATCCTTTGATTCTTCTTCTGATACTCTTTGCTTCTTTTTCTGACCTGTGTTTGTGAATATACAGGTTATAGGGGTGCTGGAGGGTTTGAATCAAGGTCAATAACACTAATATTTGATGAACATGCCTCCAAACCTTCTTAGTGGTGTCTTCCTCTGCTATTTTTGGCTTTGGAACTGTCTTTTTGTGCCAGGGATCACTATGACTATGATTGTGGAGACAGAATGAATTCACCGCTTTGTAAACCCTGCAAAACATGATAAACACGTTATAAAAACCCGTGGGAGTGGGGGGAACTACTTCAGTGGCTATTGGGGATGGAGGAGCAGTGATGGAAAAAGGTGGATGCAGTGGAAAATGTGATGAAAAACATGGCGGAAGGCGAAAACAGGTTTGATGAGAGTTTGGGTGCAACGTGAGTTGTGGACTGTTGGATTAGAACAATCAACGGTGGGGATTCGTCGATGAAGTCGTTTGGGAGGGCGATGGGGAGAAAGTGAAATGTTATCACGATATAATGTGGGCCGTTAGATCAGGATGATCTACGGTTGTGATTAAAAGTAAAATTGACGTTACGAGGGGGGGGGGTAGGCTGTATGGCGGAAAACCATTAATGGTTTTAGCGCTGGCTCTGAGGGGGTAAGTGGTTTTCCCAAAACGAACGTGATTCCATAGAATAGGCGATGCGTGTCTTTTAAAACCTGCTCATATCGCGTAATTTTAAGACGTTAACGCCCGGGTGTGAAATTTACGCGACATGCAATGTGGACCGTCAGATGATGGGCGGGAGATATGACGGTGCAGAATGAACACAATAGCAGGTGAGATGCGCGGGCGGAAGGAAGGTCGGGTCCACGATGACATAAGGTGGCTTGTTGTGCAGTGGAAAGGTATTGGGTCATCAGGTTAAGTCTCCACCGTTGGATTGCTGGAATGAACGGTCGAGATTGAAGGATGGAGCAGAAGTATTTTAATAGGGGGAATGAGATGTTATATGGATGGCGGGATATATCCTAGACATTGGATCTGCACAAATGGACGGTTGGATCTTGATCGGAGGGGCAATGGCAAAGGGTTATGGGTGGAGCGCAATGCAATCTTGACCGTTGGTTCTTGTGGATTCAATGATCCAAATTTGTTTCGGTGGAAAGGATTATGTTTTGCGATGCGATGGAGGGGTGTGGTCGGGTTACGCGTGAGGCATCCGATCTGCTTGGTGGATGGCTAGGATCACATCGGGAGATCGCTCTTCGTGGAAGGAAAGAAAAAGGACCGATGGTTTGAAATTTTCCAATGCAATGGGGTGGGACCAGAATAGGCATCGAGGCATGGTCCTATGGGAGTAAGCGGGACCAGGGGTTTAGAGGAAGGTGCTTATCGCATCAGGGGAATAGGATGAAAGGCAGTTCAGGAAAGAAGAATCTTGCGATTGCGATTAGCCCTTAGCACTTGGTCATAGCGCGGGTTATATGTAGAGGAAAGGGCTAAGGGCTAAGCCGAAAGGGGCTTAAGCCCTTAGTGAGAAAATGAAGATTTTAAGGCCAAAAATGGGGATTTTAAGGCCAAATGAAAGGTTCCGGTAGGTGAAAAGGAGGATTTTTAAACCAAATAAAGGGCAATATAAGGTTTAAAAGGGGTTTTAGGAGGATTTAGAGGTTAAATGAAGGGTTATAGAGGAAAATTGTGAGGGGAATAAGGGCAACAAATGGGGATTTTGTGGGAATGAAATTATGGAGCAAATGGGGGCCTTTTGAAAGCAGTCTCTTTCACAAAATAGTAGGGCTCATTAATGGAAACAACAGTGAAGATAATTTTGGAGGATAAGGACATCACAAGGCTTCAAGGATGACAAATTTTCAAGGGAAATTTTCACTTGAGGGCTTGAACATAGATTTAGCCACCTATTTTCTTTGACAAATTATTATAGGTGGCTAACAGAATCCATTGTTAGACAGGTTTCATCACTCCAGTAAAGGGAAAAATACTATGAAAATGTGACAAATGGTTCCCAGATGGATAACTACCTATCAACATTTCTTGGAAAGCTACATGGATTAGGAAATATCAAAGTCAAAGGAAAACTCAATTATGGAAACTATGTGTAGCGATTAAACACAGGTAGCAGAGAAATAATAAATATCATACAAGTGAGACTAACTATTAGAGTATATGTCAAGATTATGGATCAAAATAAATCTCCTATGACTTTCTTTTTCAATGGCAAGCCATAAAGAGATTGAACTCTCAGTTAAATTGATCTCGTAGATGTTGAAATTATTCATAGCATATCGGCTTAAAACTCTTTCAATTCATTTTATAATTTTTATAAAGGCTGTAAGCGAGACCATAGACATAAAGGTTTTAATTATCAAAATTTTGTGGTGAAGACCAATAGCACTCTATTTTATAATATAACTCACTGTTATTTATAATGTGTTCTTGAAGATCTTCTGATCACTATTCAACCTGCATCATGAGAGGGCCCCCTGTCGAGCTGAGGTCTAATTTCATAAGTTTTTTTGTTCTTAGCATTATAATTTCTTTTCAAGGATATGTTTCCATTGTAGTTTCATTTCTGGTTATTTTCATTTGGTTGCAAAGTAATCATAAACAAAAGACACTAAAAAGATTTCAATTATTCAATGCATCTTCTTGTCAACATTTAATTGTTTTATAAGTTAATTTCATTTCTTCGATGCTAATGAAATATACTTTAGAGGTTGAATACACACATAAGTAACCATTCTTGAGTTATGGTTTTATCTTTTGCAAATAGAAATTATATTTCACTATCATTTTCTTTCTAAATCATTTAATATAGTTTTTTTTTTTGCAAATTAGCTTAATATTTCCTTTTAGAAAAATAGTGTAGAATGTGTTCAATTCTGCATCAATAGAATTAGATTTTTTTTTTATTTTGAGTTTGATCTTAAAGAATTTCCTTTTATGCAATTATAATTAAGTTTGATTTCTGCAATTTAAATAAATATTCCACTTTAAAAGTTTCACTTAAATAATTGAAACATAATATAACTTTAGATTGAAAGAACATGTACATAGTTATTCTCCAAATTATATGAAAAAAAAATTCCATCTTTAAAATTAGTTTCATTTTTAAAATCACTTAATCTACAAAATAAATCCTAATTTATATAGTGCACATACATTTCACCACAAGTACACAAAAGTACACAAATCTTGATTCACAATTAATAAAATAAATTAAAAATAATTAATTTACCAAACAAACAACCCTTAATGTAAAATACCCTCTGCAATTATGCTTCCCTCTCAATAGAAGCTGGCTTGACTGTCGCCTCATCTCAACTCATACAAATTTTGAGACCACGTAGCCTACACGAAAATCACCCTTCATGCTTCAGAACCAAAGCAACCTTACCCAGCGTCCCATCACCTAAATGTGACAAATCTCACACATAAGGGGTATTCATTTAGTACGGGGCTTCATGGCAGCGGGGTGGCAAACCACCCCTCTTAATTATCGAGAGGGATGGTGGGGTGGAGTGGAAGACTCACAGTGATCCCAATGCAACCTTGATTTGTCACTCCCATTAGAGATAAAATCCATTTTGTTAATAAAAGTATATATTTATTTTACCTTTTCAAACCATTAAAAAAAAGGGACATGATTTGCCTTTTAATATCATAATTTTATAAATGAAATTGACTTTGAAATAAATATTTTCATCAACTTTGTTATGTCTCAATTAATTCTTAGCAATTCCGGAGTTAACTTATTAAACATATGTTAATATAATACATCGTACATATTAAATCATGGAGACAACCATAAAGCGTTTTCTAAATTTTATATTTTTGTTAAATGATGGAAATAATTATATTGTAAATAATGACAATATATTTGTTATTAAAATACTAAATAAGATGAAAATGAGTCATTGAGAAATGGAGGAGTTTAACATGATTTATTCAAGATGAACCTGCGTTTGACATAGTTATAATATATAATATGATCCTAAATTATTATTCATGAAATAATAAAAAATAATAAAAAAGAAATATAGAAATGTAAAAACAATAAAAGTGTGTCATTAAATATTTGTTGTAAATAGATCTTTTCCAATCTCAAATGAAATCTGGTTTAGAAGGAAGTAGTTACTCAATTTATATAGCTACCAAGGTATAATTATGGGAATGATATTTAAAATTTTCAACATTTTTTTTATTTCAATTTTTCTAGAATTTTAAATAAATAACATTATTTTTTTTCTCTCATCAATATCATTTGAATGATATAAATTTTTTCTCAATTCGACTTACAGATCAAAATTTATGGCCCTTTAAAGATTTACCACAACCACCCCACCATGCTATCATGACTTCGACGTGGTAGCCTCACAGATGCCCACATGGCAGGTAGTGGGGTCGTACACCGCCATGGAAGACCAACGTGGCACGTGATGCACCCACGTGGTAGACACAGGTGTAAGAAAAAAATCTCGAGGAAGGTTGGGGTCAACCCTTTCACTCCTGAGGTATTTGTTTAACAACAAACAAGCCAAACCCTCGACCTTTGATATAGGTTGGGGTCAACCCAAAATCTCCTAGAGTTGTAATGCAATGGGTCGGGGCGGGTCCGAACCTCGACCACCCTGACCCCCGATATTTTGACCTATGGGTGTAGAGAGTTAGGTTAGCACACTAGAGTTTGAGCAACAAATCTCCTTGGAGATCAATATTTTCAAGACAACCTCCCAACCTGCTGAACAAAATTTGAATTTTTAACTTGAATTTTTAGGTAGTTCCAATATTTTAACAGAGCCTGAATTTTTATAACTTTGCAGGATATTCAAGCACTACTTCCAGCACTTGGTGGTCAATAAATTCATCAGGAATTTATGAAAAAACTTAAGAAACAATCAATCATAGGCATGATAGCAAATTAATAGATTTTTCAAGTGCATTTCTTTGAAAAATCACAGAGAGATGTAACAACTCTTTAACATAGCAGAAAACTCATTTTCTTTCTCAATAACACTGTCAATAGAGCCAATAAATGATCAAGTATCAAAGACTAAAAGGGATATAAATAATGCCTCCTTCCCTTCAATCAAGAATATACCAATTATCATGCAACAAGTTTACTGATAAAACTTATACGACAAATTGAACATGCAATCAAACACCAGATTATAGACCATTCGACACTACACATTAACATTGGTGGGCACTTCTTTCTACTAATCCAACCCAAAACCATCATAGTGAGATAACCCCTGCATGAAATATGTCATTATAAGATCACGCATCTCAAGCATTTCACCTCTTCATGGATCTTATAATTTACACATAGTAAACATACATAGTACTGCAAATTCAACAAAGTTGCATCACTACAAAAATGAAGATTGCATGCTAATTACTACAAGAACTAAACAAATTTTGCCACATTTTGTTCCAACACCTTTTACATAGTGACAACAACACATTAGTTATTCATATGTTTAGTGAGATCATAAATCATTCCATTAATAAACATCATTTTAAACCAACAGTGAAAATACACAAGCACATGTATAATTATTTGCTTTTTGAGAACATAAGAGATAATTATCTCAAAACTAATGGGAAACTGAGTCTGGTACTATGAATCTCCACCCAACCATAGACAGCTATAGCCATGTCTCACTTATAGCTGTCACCCCCAAGCTAGATTTCATAGGGTGAGGGATATTTTGCTTCAAGGATTAAAACACATCCATTAACTGAAACGAGTATTCCATAGATTCATATACCTCCACCCTCTACTTGAATTAAAACCAACAAAACACACAAGGATTCTAAATACCAACTATCTTGATTAGAGGCTCGGTATTTTAGCTCAAAAATGAAATTGCTCAGAATTGAATGAAAGTAGAACGAAAGTGATCGGATTGTCGGAAGGAATCTAATGCAACTCGTTTCGTTGAAAACCGAGTTTGGATGAGGAAGTTATGCTATGTTAATTGCCATTTAGAATTGGTAATTTTTTATTAAAAAATTGCAGAATAGGTACATGATGATGACATGGTAGCCCAGTCAACATTCAGTGAATATTATTCAGTTTTAGTCCAATGGGACTATGACAAGTGTCACTACAGGATTCGCCAATTTGGTTTGTGAAGGTAAAATTTTTCCAATGACCTCCAAGGGTTGAATTTGGGTTTATGGATTTATGTGCTGGAATTTTTTTATTTTTTTTAATATTTAAGGTTAGATTAATATATATATATATATAATTTATTTTTCAAACCTTAATATTATTTGAAATTCCGCATATATACAAGTTTAATCCAAGTTCGAATTTTTTAAACCGTTACAAATCTGCACATTAACCTATAGTTTTGAATGGTTAGAATTTAATGGTGGGTCTACATGCATATATCGTATGGTGGAAATATATATTATGCAAATGGCATATGTATTAAAGTTAAATGGTGGTATATATATATATATGTGTGTGTGTGTGTGTGTGTGTATGTATATATTGTGGAGGCGTTGTAATATGGTGGCGCAAAGTTTACGAATGAAGTTGCAAAAACTATGTAATGGGGGTCGAGATCCGGGCCCAAACTCGTGACCTCCCCCCACCTAATGAGTGCCTCCTACGTTGTAATATTCCCAATTTTCCATCAATTAATTGGAATATTAGAGTTCTTACTTTTCTTAATTAATTAAGTAAATAAAAGGGTGGAGGGGCCCGTAAACCCCATGGATGAATAAAATCCACCTTTTTTGTGTGAATGTGGGTTAGTAGATAGTAGATCAACATCGTGGAGTAGTGGAGGAGTAAAAGTAATATCATAGAGCATTAATGATGCAGTGATGGATGAAGTGGTGCATTAAATGCACACATGATGAAGGGAGTGGAGATTAATTGTAGAGATCATGGAGATCATAGAGAGACAACGTAGTCTTCATGGAGACTAGTGGCCACATGTGTATCGCAGTTATGAGGTGGGCCAAGGCTAGGGAAGGCTCACAACCATATAAGGAAGATGAGGGTAGCAAAGTAAATTAGTTTGGAATTTGATATTGTATTGCCATTTGACATTCTTTGCATGCTTCAATTGTTTAGCTAAGTCTGTTGTGTTGTTTAGCACATGGGTGTTCCCAAGCGGGAATCCCACCCTTGTCCATGGGGGACTTCAAGTGCCTACTCTGGGAAGGTCATTTTGAACAACCATTAATCATCTGGCATTGGTGCCACATTTAGCCCCTCTCTTCTCCACATACAACTTCAGGAATTACACAATTCTTGTCTTAGGGTTTGAGAGGAGGAAGGCAGTTCTTAGCATTTCAGCTAAGAAACCAGTGAAAGGTTCATCCTTTCATCTTGTGCTTCCATCTAATTCTTCCAGGGGAAAATTTTTCATATCCGACATCAGACCAACATTTTATACCTCCATGCGGCAACAGTTCCTTGAGGAATTGCGTAGTAGATGCAGTGGAGGAAGGAAGTTCCAAGTATTTCAACTTGGAATCATGTGAGGGATCTTTCCCTCACTTTGGAGAGATCATTTCCATCAGTTGTGAGCTATATTCCATCATCTAGCAGTAGGATATAGCTTCAGCCCCTTCACAGCACAGTTCGGTCTAGCAGTTGTGGAGTGTGCAATTGCAACTTGAGTAGTAGAAGGAGGAGCTAGATCTCAAGATTCTAGCATGAAGATCAGGAGAAGGGACCAACCCTTCATCTATTGAGTTGATTGTGTGTTATTGCAACTAATAACTCATTATTTCAGCCCCATATCAACAGTCATCCCTAGCGAGTGCGTAAGTTAGTTATCAGGGGTGCAGTGGGCAACCAAAAAAGGGCCGAAAATCCAAACTTAAAATGTGGCCAAACAATTTCTGGGTTTTTCTAGGTTTTTCGAGTGGAATCCTTAGTTAAAATCCTGGATCATTCTGAGCACTCCAGTATTCTCTCACACATATATCTTCTTCACAGTAGCAGTTGTTTCAAACAGCAGCAGTTATACTTTCCAGTGCTAGATTTATTTAGTGTATTTCAACCATCTTGTGGCTTGAATGCATTCCTTTTGGAGCACTGTGTATTTACATTTTTGTTGATCCTTAATGATATGATTCAGCTGTTTTCTGCTCATGATTATGATGTCTTAATGTAATTTCCAGTTGCAGCACATTTCTAGCGTTTTTCATACTTTAGTGTTATATTCCTGTTTTCCTTAATTTGGAATACTACAAATTTTCTATATTCCTACATTTTCCATTTTGGAATATTATAGTGGTATCAAAGCATGATATTTGGCTCAACTTGTGGGGACTGCATGACATGATAAGAATAAGAAGAAGAAGTAAAAAAAGAAGAAGTATTCAATGGAAAAATGATTTGATTTTGCCACACTTCTCTTTAGATCTATGCTGGATCTCTCCACAGAGATTAAAGAAATGAGAAGGGAAAGGCAAAGAGAAACCTTAATAGGGTTTCAAAATGAGGAAGGTCTAAGCACTTCCTATCAGCAAAAAAAGAAACCATCAATGCAAAGAGCTCCACAACGATTTAATATGTCCACTTTCTTCACAGAAGAAGATTTTTGGCATGGATATGGAGGAAACTTAGATCATGAGACTCTAAGTGATTATATTAAAGAGTAAAAATCTTAGTCTAGAGCATTCAAGGAGAATCTAACTCTCCAACAATTTTTCCATCTCAAAGAAGAACGGAGATCCTGCAACAACAATAGAAGTAAAAGGCATAATAGATTATTTTTGCCTACATTTTATGGGTCATCCACGGGAACAACAAAGGCTTGGAGGAAGAAGTTAGATGCATTCTTCCTACTACATCTAGTAGTAGAAAGAGAAGTTGTTGAGATTGCAGCATTGCACCTTGAGGCTGAAGTAAAGGATTGGTGGTTCAACCATTTGAAACATGCATGAGTGACTACTTATGTAGGTTTTACTCAAAGGTTGATCAAGAAGTTTGATATAAGAAAACCGGAGGTAATTCCCATTGAGACATTTCCCGACATTGATGAGAAATAACATGGGGAGCCAAGGGAAGATGTCAGCACTATCACTCTAGAAGAGAAGCAACTTCCACCACCACCAGCTGCAGAAGTACTTTCATTAGGAGAAGGAACACTTGCATCTTTGCAAGATGGTCTTGAGCTCTTAACATTGGGAGTCCCATGCATGATTTAGGAGATGCATGAGGAAGAGGAGGCAGATACCAGTGTTGGTGCATCAATAGAGGAGCAACCATCATCACCACTAGCAATTGGAGAAGCCATTACACTGGTTGAAGGAACCCTTTCATCTTTTCAAGATCTTCCCAAGTATTTGCTTATCCAACGTTTGCAAACATTTCCATCCCATCTTATTTTAGTACCTCAACTTGAAATTTTTGGGGACATGCCATAAGGAAAAATGCATAACCAAGGATTAGAGCACCTTGCTAATATGGACCAGCAAACTATCACTACGCAGAGGACCCTTGACATGCTCAAGGAGGATATGTATATCCATCCCAATTTTGCATTGTTGAGCTACACACAACACTTTGTGTTGAAGTGTGCAGTTTCAAAGGATAGGATGAGCATAGTCCTAACGAGTGCAATGTCAGGCTATGAGTTCAACATTGTGTATGCCCGTGAGACAACAGTTACACGATCATGGATATAAGCAACGATATCACTGAGGAGCAGTGATGAGTATGGGGGCCAACTATTATTGGAGCATTCCGATGACCGCTTCACTTATGAAGCATTGGATGGGAAGATGGTCGATGATAAACATCTTATGATGGATAACATCTTCCATTATTATGATAGATATTTATTGATGAGTACCTCATAGCTCAAAGAGAAGCTTTTGACTACAACATATTTGGAACCTTATTGGTTCTACTAGGTCATTGATGAGAGGTCCTCATGGAGAGATCTCCAGGAGGTTGCACTTCAACATATCATGGAGTGCAAAGATAGTCATCAGATTAGGGAGGATGGTATTCTCCATTGGGTGGATACCAAATTGGAGCATGATAGGAGTCACCCGCAGTTGTATGGATGGGTGAGGATGATGAGCAAGTGGTTGGTGAGTTACTTCCAGATCTATGACACACGACATCAAGAAGCATTGTTGCGCTGGTTGCTTTTGGGTGAGTATGGTTACCACCCAACATTTCATATTTGCATTATCCATGCCTTGCATAGTACTGTTATGATGCAACAACAAGAGGCATGGATGCACTGGATACTCTTGAGAGATTTTGGCCATCACATGACATATCCTATGTCAATGGGTGTGTTATGGTTTGGAACATTGCATGGCACTCACATGATGTGGTAGCAGGGAGCTTGGTTATGTTGGGTTGATATGACATTTTACATGTCAATTATTATGTTGTTGCTCCATGGCTTACATGATGATGATGTGAGGTGGCAGCCAGAGTCATTGCTGATTTGGTTACTCTTGGGAGTGTATGGGCTGAATTTCTTCCATAATTTGCATAATACTGATGTAGGATGGAAATAGGAGGCCTTACTACGTTGGCTTCCGTTAGGAGAGTATGGCCACCATACTTGGTATGATGATGGGGTGGTATGGGAGCAAGAGGCATTGCTGCGGTGGTTGCTATTGAGAGAGTATGGTCTGAAATTTCACCTGTCACCCCATATATCTATATTATCTATTTTTCACAGTGTTGAGATGGTTCTTGGAGCAAGAAAGGCCAACAAGGCCAAGGGTCAGAGCATGGAGAGATACATCTTACTCCATGAAGCATGGGTTGGGGAGATAGTTCATGAGTTGGGACTTTCCTTTCAAGGAAGAAACCACTCCATTTCATATGTCTCATGCATAGAGGAGGCTCTTGAACAAAAAATGGTTGCCACTTGAAGATTCATAGATGAGGATAGGAGTCTAACTACGCAGTTGGAGGTCATTCTAGACATTTTAGAGAGGAGTTATGGAACTGGGCATTCATAGCACATTGTAGCAGATGGGGGTACCTTCCATATGAGAATTCCATTTGGAGGGAGATGGATTGTTGTAGCATCTACTTTTGCAGTTGCTTGAGGACAATAAACATTTTGGTGGGGAGGACTGTAATATTCCAAATTTTCCATCAGTTAATTGAAATATTAGAGTTCTTACTTTTCTTAATTAATTAAGTAAATAAAAGGGTTGAGGGACCCATAAACCCCATGGATGAATAAAATCCACTTTTTTTGTGTGAATGTGGGTTAGTAGATAGTAGATCAACCTCCGGGAGTAGTGGAGCAGCGCATTAATGAAGGAAGAGTAGAGATTATGGAGAGATAATGAGGAAGATGACGGAGATAGTGGAGGAGTAAAATAAATATCATAGAAAATTAATGATGCAATGATGGAGGAAGTAGTGCATTAAATGCACACATGATGGAGGGAGTGGAGATTAATTGTAGAGATCATGGAGATCATGGAGAGACAACGTAGTCTTCATGGAGACTAGTGGTCACATGTGCAACGCAGTTATGAGGTGGGCCAAGGATAGGGAAGGCTTACAACCATATAAGGAAGACGAGGGTAGCAAAGGAAATCAGTCTGGAATTTGATATTGTATTGCCATTTGACATTCTTTTCACGCTTCAGCTGTTTAGGTAAGTCTATTGTGTTGTTTAGCACACGGGTGTTCCGGAGTGGGAATCCCACCCTTTCCCATGGGGGACTTTGAGTGCCTACTCTAGGAAGGTTATTTTGAGTAGCCATTAATCATCCGAAATTGGTGCCACATTCAGCCCCTCTCTTCTGCACATACAGCTTCAAGAATTACGCAATTCTTGTCTTAGGGTTTGAGAGGACGAAGGTAGTTCTTAGAATTTTAGCTAAGAAACGGGTGGAGGGTTCATACTTTCATCTTGTGCTTCCATATCAATCCTCCAGGGGAAGATTTTTCATATTTGGCATTAGGCTAGCATTTATACCTCCATGCAGCAGCAGTTCCTTCAGGAATTGCGTAGTAGATCCAATGGAGGAAGGAAGTTCCAAGTATTTCAGCTTGGAATCCTATAAGGGGTCTTTCCCTCACTTTGGAGAGATCATTTCCATCATATGTGAGATATATTCCATCATCTAGTAGCAGGCTACAACTTCAGCCCTCTTGAAAGCGCAGTTCAATCCAGTAGTTGTGTAGTGTGCATCTGCAACTTGAGTAGTGGAAGGAGGAGCTATATCTCAAGATTCTAGCTTGAAGATCAATACAAGGCACCAACCCTTCATCTATTGAGCTAATTGGGTGCTATTGTAGCTGATAGATCATTCTTTCAGCCCCATATCAGTAGTCATCCCCAGAGAGTGTCTAAGTTAGTTAGTAGGGGTGCAGTGGGCAACCCAAAAAAGGCCGAAAATCCAAACTTAAAATCTGGCCAAACCATTTTTGGGTTTTTCTGGGTTTTTTGAGTAGAAGCTGTGGTTAGAATCCCAAATCCTTCTGAGCACTCCATCAGCCTCTCTCACATAGATCTTCTTCAGAGTAGCGGTAGTTTCCAACAACAACAATTATACTTTCCAGTGCTAGTTAGTGGATTTCAGCCATCTTGTGGCTTGAATGCATTCCTTTTGGAGCACTATGTACTTACATTTTTTTTTATCCTTAATGATATGATTCAACTTTTCTCTGCTCATGATTATGATGTATTAATGTAATTTCCAGTTGCAGCACATTTCCAACATTTTTAAGACTTTAGTGCTATATTCTTGTTTTGCTTAATTTGGAATGCTGCAAATGTTCTATATTCCGGTCTTTTCCATTTTGGAATATTACAGTGGTATCAGAGCATGATATTTGGCTAAACTTGTGGGGACTGCATGACATCAGAAGAATAAGAAGAAGAAGCAGAAAAAGAAGAAGTCTCAATGGCTAAAGGATTCAGTTTTGCCAAACTTCTCTTTAGATCTATGTTGGATCTCTCCACAGAGATTAAAGAAACGAGAAGGGAAAGGCAAAGAGAAATCTCAATAGGGTTTCAGAATGAGGAAGGTTTAAGCACTTCCTATAAGTAGCAATGCAAAGAGCTCCATAACGATCTACTATTTCCACTTTATTTGCAGAAGAAGGTGACTGGCATGGAGATGGAGGAAACTTAGATCATGAGACTCTAAGTGATTATCTCAAAGAGTACAAATATCAGTCTAGATAATTCAAGGAGAATCTAACTCTCCAATATTTTTTCTAGCTCAAAGAAGAACGAAGATCCTACAACAACAATAGAAGAAAAAGGCATAATAGATTATTTTTGCCTACATTTGATGGGTCATCCACAAGCACAACAAAGGCTTGGAGGAAGAAGTTAGATGCATTCTTCCTACTACATCAAGTAGCAAAAAGAGAAGTTGTTGAGATTGTAGTGTTGCACCTTGAGGGTGAAGTAAAGGATTGGTGGTTCACCTATTTGAAACATGCAAGAGTGACTGCTTATGCAAATTTTACTCAAAGGCTGGTAAAGAAGTTTGATATAAGAAAAATGGAGGTAATTCCCATTGAGACATTTCCCGAAATTGATGAGAAAACACATAGGGATCCAAGGGAAGATGTCAGCACTATTACTCTGGAAGAGGAGCAACTTCCACCACTACCAGTTGCAAAAGTACTTGCATCAGGAGAAGGAACACTTGCATATTTGCAAGATGGTCTTGATCTCTTGACATTGGGAGTCCCATGCATGAGGAAGAGGAGGAAGATACCAGTGTTGGTGCATCAGTAGAGGAGCAACAATCATCACCACCAACAGTTGGAGAAGCCATTGCATCGGTTGAAGGAACCCTTGCAACTTTTCAAGATTTTCCAAAGTATTCGCTTATCCAAAGTTTTCAAACATTTCCATCCCATCTTATTTCAATACATCAACTTGAGATTTGTGGGGACATGCCATCAGGGAAATTGCATAACCAAGGATTAGAGCACCTTAGTGATATGGAGCAACAAACTATCACTGTGTAGAGAACCCTTGACATTCTCAAGGAGGAGATGTATATCCATCCCAGTTTTTCATTGTTGAGCTACACACAACACTTTGTGTTGAAGTGTGGAGTTTCGAAGGATAGGATGAGCGTAGTCCTAACTAGTACAATGATAGGTTATCAGTTCATCATTGTGTATGGCCATGAGAGAGAAGATGCACCAACATGGAGCTCAGCGGTGCTGTCATTGAGTAGCAATGATGAGTTGGGGGCCCAACTATTATTGGAGCATTCCGATGACCACTTCACTTATGAAGCATTGGATGGGAAGATGGTCGATGATAGACATCTTGTGATGGATAACATCTTCCATTATTATGATAGAGATTTCTTGATGAGCACCTCACAGCTCAAAGAGAAGCTTTTGACTACAACATATTTGGAACCTTGTGGGTTCTATCGGATCATTGATGAGAGGTCCTCATGGAGAGATCTCGAGGAGGTTTCACTTCAACATATCATGGTGTACAAAGATACTCATTAGATTGGGGAGGATGGTATTCTCCATTGGGTGGATACCAAATTGGAGCATGTTAGGAGTCACCCACAGTTCTATGGATGGCTGAGGATGATGAGCAAGTGGTTGGTGAGCTACTTGCAGATCTATGACACGGGGCAACAAGAAGCATGGTTGCGTTGGTTTCTTTTTGGTGAGTATGGTTACTACCCAACATTTCATATTTGCATTATCCATGCCTTGGATAGTACTGGTATGATGCAGCAGCAGGAGGAATGGCTGCACAAGATAATCTTGAGAGAGTTTGGCCATCACATGACATATCCTATGTCAATGGGTGTGTTATGGTTTGGAACATTGCATGGCACTCACATGATGTGGTAGCAGGGAGCTTGGTTATGTTGGCCTGATATGACATTTTACATGTCAATCAGTATGTTGTTGCTCCATGGCTTGCATGATGATGATGTGAGGTGGCAGCAAGAGTCATTGTTGCTTTGGTTACTTTTGGGAGAGTATGGGTTGACTTTATCCCATACTTTGCATAACGATGATGTAGGATGGAAACTAGAGGCCTTACTACATTGGCTTCTGTTAGGAGAGTATGGACACCATACTTGGTATGATGATGGGTTGGTATGGTAGGAAGAGGCATTGTTGCAGTGGCTGCTATTGAGACAGTATGATTCGAAATTTAACCTGTCACCGCATATATCTCTATTCTCTATTTTTCACAGTGTTGAGATGGTGCTTGGAGCAAGCAAGGCCAACGGGGCCAAGGGTCGGATCATGGAGAGATACATCTTACTCCATGAAGCATGGGTTGTGGAGATAGTTCATGAGTTGGGACTTTCCTTTTGTGGAAGAAACCACTCCACTTCATATGTCTCATGCATAGAGGAGGCTCTTATAACAACAAATGGTTGCCACTAGAAAATTCATAGATGAGGAGAGGCATCTAACTACGTAGTTGGAGGCCATTCTAGAAATTCTAGAGAGGTAACTATGGAGTTGGGCATTCATAGCACATTGTAGCAGCTGGGGGTACCTTCCATATGAGGATGCAATTTGGAGGGAGATGGATTGTTGTAGTAACTACTTTTGCAGTTTCCTGAGGACAATCAACATTTTGGCGGGGAGGACTGTAATATTCCTAATTTTTCATCAGTTAATTGGAATATTAGATTTGTTACTTTTCTTAATTAATTAAGTAAATAAAAGGGTGGATGGACCCATAAACCCCATGGATGAATAAAAGCCACTTTTGTTGTGTGAATGTGGGTTAGTAGATAGTAGATCAACATCATGGAGTAGCGGAGAAGCACATTAATGAAGGAAGAGTGGAGATTATGCAGATATCATGAGGAAGATGATGAAGATAGTCGAGGAGTAAAAGTAAGATCATAGAGCATTAATGATGCAGTGATGGAGGAAGTGGTGCATTAAATGCACACATGATGGAAGGAGTGGAGATTAACTGTAGAAATCACGAAGAGACAACGTAGTCTTCATGGAGATTAGTGGCCACAAGTGTAGTGTAGTCATGAGGTGGCCCAAGGCTAGGGAAGTCTCACAACCATATAAGGAAGATGAGGGCATAAAGGAAAATTATTCTGGAATTTGATATTGTATTGTCATTTGACATTCTTTGCACGCTTCAGTTGTTTAGCTAAGTCTGCTCTGTTGTTTAGCACAGAGGTGTTCCAGAGTGGGAATCCCACTCTTTCCCACAAGGGACTTTGAGTGCTTACTCTAGGAAGGTTATTTTGAGTAGCCATTAATCATCCGACATTGGTGCCACATTCATCCCCTCTCTTCTGCACATACAACTTGAGGAATTACACAATTATTATCTTAGGGTTTGAGAGGAGGAAGGTAGTTCTTAGAATTTCAGCTAAGAAACCGGTGGAGGGTTCATCCATTCCTCTTGTGCTTCCATCTCAGTTTTCCAAGGGCAGCTTTGTCATATCCGACTTCTGGCTAACATTTATACCTCCATGCAGCAACAATTCCTTCAGGAATTGCACAGTAGATGCAGTGGAGGAAGGAAGTTCCAAGTATTTCAGCTTGGAATCCTATGAGGGGTATTTCCCTCACTTTGGAGAGATAATTTCCATCAGCTATGAGCTATATTACATCATCCAGCAGCAAGCTACAGTGTCAAACCTCTTGGTAGCACAGTTCAGTCCAGCAATTGTGCAGTGTGGAGCTGCAACTTGAGTAGTGGAAGGAGGAGCTAGATCTCAAGCTTCTAGATTGAAGATCAGGATAAGGGACCAACCCTTCATATATTGAGCTGATTGGGTGCCATTGCATTCGATAGATCATTCTTTCAGCCCCATATCAGCATTCATCCCTAGGTAGTGTGTAATTTAGTCAGCAGGGGTGCAGTGGCAACCCAAAAAGGGCGGAAAATCCAAACTTAAAATCAGGCCAAACCATTTATGGGATTTTCTAGTTTTTTCGAGTAGAATCCGTGGTTAAAATCTCGAATCATTCTGAGCACTCCAACAACCTCTCATGCATATATCTTCTCCATAGTAGCAGTAGTTTCCAACAACAACAATTATACTTTCCAGTGCTAGATTTATTTAGTGTATTTCAACCATCTTGTGGCTTGAATGCATTCCTTTTGGAGCACTGTGTACTTACATTATTGTTTATCCTTAATGATATGATTTAGTTATTTTATTATCATGATTATGATGTATTAATATAATTTCTATTTGCAACACATTTCCAACATTTTTCAAACTTTAGTGCTATATTCTTGTTTTACTTAATTTGGAATGTTGCAAATGATCTATATTCCTGTCTTTTCCAATTTGGAATATTACAATCGTTGGGCCAAGGCCCATTCCATTAACACCGTTGGCTTCGAACATTTATTTTAAGCAACTTAAATCTCTGACGACATGAATTGAGTGGCCAACCTGCGAGCCAACCCCTCCCCATATGACCTCTACCTATGACCATGTAGAGGACGGAGTTCGTTAAGCATGATTAGCGCTAACTAAACTCCATTAATGTACACTTAACTTAAGATAATGACGGGTTTATCTTAGCGTCGGATTTGGCGAAGCGCCATTTTTTTCGGACAACTCTAGTTTTAGTGGAGTTAGATGGCCAAATTCTAGAATTAGTGGAGAAATTGCAGAAGAATTTGTTTTTGCCATAACTGAGGCAATTTTCAACCAAATTGGGTGCAGGAAGAGTTATTATTGGTATATTTTGATATTTTTGAGCCATTGGAACATGTTGCAGAGGCATAGGAGCTTTTTTACATAGGTTTTTGTTGACTTTAAGATTTTTGAATTTGAGGGCCACCAAGAGGGATGACATGCCCAGAGCATCTGGTAACCAAATTGACTAAAAAAATAGTCTTTTCTAATATATTTCGATGTTTTAAACTCATTAGAATAGGTTTCAAGAGAATTTTATGCTTGTAAAAATCATTTTGAGAACAATTGAGCTAATACAGAGGCTCAATCTATGGAGTTGGACCAAGGAGATATAGCCCAGGACGAGTGAGCTCCTTCATCAAAACTTTTTTTTAATGGATTAGCTGTCTTTTTTTGCTTTCATTTATGTTGTTTTTGTTCATAAATTTAAATTCATGCTTTATGATTTAAAAAACACTCATAAAATTTAGTTTTAATTCCTATTTTGACACATATAAGCAACAAGAGAACTTGTACATCAAGCATAAGATCAGTGAATAAGTTTTATATCTGAAAATGAAATTAGCACATAAATAACTAACATTCAAATTTAGATCAAGTTGGTATCATAGCATAGGTTTAATAGCACAAGGTTTCTAAGGTTATTTGCTTGATAGTTGCTTGAATTTTTGTGCAAGTTTAATGGTTGAAAATTTGTGATGCTGACAAGGTTAAAGTTGCAGAAAGGTGAAGGGAAGTTGTTGGTTTCAAGTCTTGAGATTAGGACCAGAAGAAGGAGAGTTGAAAGAGCATCATTCTTACCCAAAATTCCACTCACATATACACTTTAAGAACCTCAAGTTTTGTCTCAAAAAGCTGAGATTGAAGAGGTGCAATTTGTACAAGAAGCTGAGGTGATTGAAGAGATACAAGCATCAGAAGTTGAGCTTGAATCCTTAGCCATTATGCCAGGTGTTGGATAGACTCATGGACATTTAGAAGAGGAATATGTCAAGAAAGACTTCAAGGACATTCAGAGAATGGTTAAAATCATGTTTGATGCATTCACTGTAGAAAGGGCAGGAGAAGGTTCTAAGTCTCCACATTCAGAAGGAACTTCAGATGGTAAGAAAGATGAAGAGAAGAGTTCAAAGGGAAGTTGAGGAAATCCACCTCCAACTCCACCATCTTCATCATGCTCATCATCTCCATCTGCATCATCTTCCACTTCCACCACAAAGACCACTCACACTCGCTCAAAATCCACAAAGGGAAAGACTCCATTACTTAAATTGGACATTAAGTTTGAACTACCTACATACAATGGCGAGGTAAATGAAGAGAGACTTGAAAATTGGATACGTCAATTGGAGGTGTATTGCAGAATTTCGAACCTTCATGAAGATGACATAACGATCCAGTTGGCTTCATTATGGCTAGAAGGAGCGACACTAGTTTGGTGGGAAGAAAAGACTCAGGAGGAAATGTGAATCCATGGTAAGATATCCATTTCTTGGGTTGAGTTTATTTCTTCCATTAAAAGAAAATTTTATCCATTAACCTACATGAAAAAATCTATAATGAGTTGGAAAAAATTTAAGCAACTCAAGGGTAAAGCAGTTCAAGAGTATACCGAGGAGTTTAGAAAGAGAGCTTTTTTGTTAGGGGTAAACTTGAATTCCCAAGATACACTCTTGAAATACATTGGGGGTTTACATTCCTGTTTGAAGCATACTATTCTTATGTTTAACCCAAGTAATTTGGATGAAGTTTGTGTACAAGCCACATACTTAGAGGCAAGGAGAAAACAAGGCATAGAGGAGAAAAGTGAAAGTGAGAGTAAAGGAAAAGGAAAGTTTTTGAAAAGAGAAAAAAGAAATAGCTCTATAAAAATAGAGAATGAAAAACTCATATGAAAAAACTGTTCAAAGACTGGCCATGATGAAGACCATTGTTGGCAACTTCATCCAGAATTGAAACCAAATAGACTGAAAGCCAAAGAGAATAGGAAAATTGTTGCTATAGCTGAACATGACTTAGGGTCATATTCAAGAGACGAGACAAAAATTACAGCCATGGGTTTGAAAGGTAAACATGTTGCAAGCACTAGTTCTTCAAATTGTTCAAATTATATTCATGATGAAGATACAAGAATATAACTTTTCCATATTAGAGTTGTCTCTAAACATACCAAGACTAATACACTTTTTGATAGTGGGTCACAAACTAACTTGATTTCTAAATATTTGGTTAAGAAAATAGGCCTTGAAACTATTAGACATCCAAGACCATATCCTTTGGGTTGGATATGCAAGAATTCAAACTTGTAGGTTACAAGGAAGTGCTTACTAAGATTCGCCATTAATTCAAAATTTCTTGATGAAATTGAGCTTGATGTGGTGCCACTTGAGATATCAGGTATTGTATTGGGAAGTCCTTATCTGTATGATAGGAAAGTTGTATTTCATCGCCATGAGAACAAGTACCACTTGTTTAAGGATGGTATTGAGTACATAAGAAGAAGACATGTTTGTCTCTTGTACATGCAATTGAAATGAAGAGGATAGTGAATGCAAGTCAGAACTTGACATTGTTGATGATCAAACAAAGAGATGTATTTAATCACACTTTTCAAAAATATTCTTATGTTTTTAATGATTTTTTTTAGGATATAAACAGGTTGCCTTTGAAAGAAGGTGAAAACATTTGCAGCAGTCAACAGTAGTGTTGAGTAGTGTTGGAAACAAGATGGCGACGCAAGAGGGTGTAAAGGTTAAAGAAAAAATGACAAAGAAGCTTGGAAAAAAAGGCATGGGTTCCACAAATGTTGGTTTATGGTTTCCAGAAGGTACATGGCAATGGAGAAGATACTTGGTCAAGATTTGATGCAAGTACAAAGTGAGAGAAGCTAAAAATCGCCATGGTGACAGTGTGCAAGGTGAAAAAGTTTTTAAGTTTCCTTTGATTTTTGACCAAGGTATGAATAAGATGGTTTATGCAAAAATATATCGTTGTTCTGAAAATTCGGAAATATTGCAGCATGACGGTGTCAATGACAGCAACAGAAGGTCGCAAGAATCAAGGAAAATTTTGACTTTTTGTGAAAAGCTCCAAATGATGAAATTGGGGAAATTTCCTTGGATAGAGACTGGAAGGGTGAGGGAATAGTACCCTCATCCACATAATTAGTAATCAAAGAGATTTTGGGGTCCAAAAGGCTTCTAGTGGGGAGGAATGATCATAGGCTCAGTATTTTAGCTCAAAAATTAAAGTGCTCATAATTGAATGAAAGAAGAATGAAAATGACTGACCCATCGCAAGGAATCCAACACAACTCATGTCGTTGAAAATCGAGTTCGGATGAGGAAGTTATGCTCTGCTAATCGCCATTTAGAACAAGCAATTTTTTATTAAAAAATTGCAAAACAATGATAGGCTGATGACATGGTAGCCCAGTCAGCATTCAGAGAATCTTCTTTAGTTTCAGTCCAATGGGACTATAACAAGTGTCAATGCGGGATTCACCAGTTTGGATTGTGAAGGTAAAATTTGTCCAATGACCTCCAAGGGTTGAATTTGGGTTTATGGATGTGCACAAAGTTTTTTTATATATATTTAAGGTTATATATATATATATATATATATTCCATTTATTTTTCAAACCTTAATATTATTTTAATATCCGCATATATGTAAGTTTAATCCAAGTTCGAATTTTTTAAACCATTACAAATCCACACATTAACCTATAGTTACGAATGGTTAGAATTTAATGGTGGGTACACATGCATATATTGTATGGTGGAAATATATATTATGCAAATGGAATATTTTTAAATTTAAATGGTGGCATATATATATTGTGGAGGCGTTGTAATATGGTGGCGCAAGGTTTATGAATGGCATTGAAAAAACTATGTAATGGGGGTCGAGGTCCAGGCTCGAACCCGTGACCTTCCCCCACCTAATGAGCACCTCCACCGTTGGGCCAAGGCCCATTCTATTAACAACGCTGGCTCAAAACATGTATTTGAAGTGGCGTAAAGCTCAGACAACGGGAATGGAGGGGCTAGCCTGCGGGCCAACCCCTCCCCATATGACCTCTACGTATGACCATGCGGAGGGCAGAGTTCAATAAGCGTGATTAGCGTTAACTAAAATCCATTAATGCACACTTAATATAATGACGGGTTTATCTTAGTGGTGGATTTGAAAGAGTGCCATTTTTAGCGGACAACTCCATTTTTAGTGGAGTTCGTTGGCCAGATTCCAGAATTAGTGGAGAAATTGCAGGAGAATTTGTTTTTGCCATAACTGAGGAAATTTTCGACCAAATCGGGTGCAAGAAGAGTCATTATTGGTATATTTTGATGTTTTGGAGCCATTAGAATTGGTTGCAGAGGAAGAGGAGCTCATCTACATAGGTTTTTGTTGACTTGAATATTTTTGAAGCTAAGGGCCACCAGGAGGGAAGGCCATGCCCAGAGAATCTGGTAACCAAATTGATTAAACAAATAGTCATTTTTGATATATTTTAATGTTTCAAACTCATTGTAACAAGTTCCAAGAGAATTTGATGCATCTAAAGATCATTTTGAGCACAATTGAGCCAATATAGAGGCCCAAGCTATGGAGCTGGACCAAGGATATGTAGCTCAAAAGGAGTGAACTCCTTCATCAAGCTCTATTTTAATGTGTAGAAATTTGCTGAATAATGAAGATTTATTCACCGATATTATCCTGGTCACACACTAATTCGAATTCATGCATAACACATAACCTCTTCTATAATTGATCATCAATATGCGGAAATAGAAACAGTCGCATGCACACATAAACACAATATCACACAGCGTGACAATCTCACATACCGTGATTATCTTCCAAAGTTACAAACTAGCCTACTGTAATTAAGTCTTTCAAAACTCATCTACCGTTATAAGACAAAGTCACCATAATCCAAGTTAAAAATAGAGATATCCAAGTTAGAATCTCCCTCGCTTGATCTACTTAACTTTAACACTCCCTCTAATGTCATGCAAATCTTTACACAACTAGTGCCAACTAATAATAATTCACTCATCCACTCTTCTTCCCATTGGTCTTCACTAAACTGTCTATGAATTACTACCAACTGACGTTCAGTTAATGAGTTACTTAGTGAATTAAATAATATTTAATTCAACCCACTCATCTCTAGTGTATTAGCCAGTTAAACTAAATACAACTAGTTCAACTAAGTTAACCCGAACACAACTCCACCAACTGTCTCATCAACTCCACCAAACTCCACCACTTGAGTTCTAACTGAACTCAACCATGCATGAGCTCAACCAAACCCCTAGGAATAGCGTAATTCCTTCTGTCAGATGCATGGGCCACATCCGTAGCTCAAACTGAAGTGCTGCAAGAGGATAAACTAAAGTTTATAGTCCAAAGATTATTAAGGGTAAATAATATTTGACTTTTCTATTTTTAGCCTGGCAATCGAAAAATAGACTCCGCCCAAATGTCTAAAAATAGAGGTCCATCTTTTTTTACCAACTCGACCAATCATCCAAGAATAGCATACTGCAACTCCTAGACCATGCTCCATATGTCTAAAAATAGACATAGTCTAAAAATAGACTTTGCGCCAAAAATAGCCTGCGGGCCCACTTAGTGAAGGCGACTTCATTTCACTAAGCTCCATCAGCTTGTTGCATTTTCAACATAATGGATCAGTTGTCTATGTTTGATATCATTTGTGTTTATGTTGTTTAGCCATTTAAATTCATGCTTTATGCTTTCAAAAACACTCATAAATTTAGGTTTATTTTCTCTTTTAACACACATAAGAAACAAGAGAACCTGTACATCAAGCATAAGATCAGTGAATAAGTTTTATATCTGAAAATTAAATTAGCACAAAAATAACTAACATTAAAATTCAGATCATATCTCCACCCTCCAAAACTCAACATTGTGGTTCCACCCAATGCAAGGATTTTTGAACCCACATTAAAATCAACATAAAAAAATAAGCATCCAGAAATCCTCCTGGAATTTTCCAAGATCAATTCCTCTAGCCCATCCCTTTACGATTTCATAAGAAACACCATCTCCACCCTCTGGGCCAACGTAGACTCGAGAGGAAATAAATTCGTCACCTGGTGATTTCTTCCAGATCCTTTTCTAATTAAAATCTTCATTCATTTCTGTTGTTGATCCTCTCTTAGTAATATGATTTTTTTGTGTGGCTGCTTGTGTTCCTTTTCTCCCAACTCTCCTTCTCCTTTATCTCTCTCTCTTTCCTCCCCTTTACTATTCCAAATATTTTCCAACAATATTATTTTCCTCTTCTTAATTTTAAAAAATTCCTCATTTGAATTTTTTGTACGCTAATATTATTTCCATTAAGAAATCACCCCATCCCTCTTGAATCTGTGTTCCATTACTCAGAATTTTTTTTTTTTTATTAGAAAATTTACATTGCATACATAAATGTAACTACCCGGGGCTATCAGAAACCCCTCCCCCTTGGAGGAACATTGCCCTTGATGTTATTATTCCATATGTAACAACAAAAAAATCTTTAAATCACGCATGCATACTATTTATTGGAACTTTATACACCCATCTTTATACAATATTTACAATTTATATATCTTTGCTTCAATTAGTAAACAAGAAAGGACATGCTTACTTTATTGAATAAGTCATTTCCCCACTGGCTTCCTTGAGCCCAAAGTGGCTCCACTAGACTTCAATTTTCTCTATTGCTCAATTCCATATCATGAGGCTCGTTTGGTCTAGAATGCATAGGTGTTATGGGTATAATTCTCCCTCTGGTTCGACCCGGAGCACAAACCAATAAATCACATGATTAGGATCCTCTACATATTTAAAAAAAAATAAATGTGGAAAACATCATGGATTTTAATTGATGGAGTTAATTCCATCCTATTGGCCACTAGTCCTATAATTTCAATTATCTCAAAGAGTCCATAAAACCATGGTTCCAACTTGGCACATGACCCAATCCTCAAGGAGCTTTTCTTAGATCTAATTCTCAAGTAAACATGTTCTCCAACTTGGAATTCCTTATCCACCTTATCCTAATCCACATAGTTTTTTATCCTGTCGTGTGCTAACTTTGTATTATTCTTAATGATATAAATTTGTTTCTCCATATATTTTTGAATATCAGGCCAAATAAGGACCATGTTTACTAGATCACACTACCTGATACTCCTTCCATACAATGCCTCAAATGGGATAATCTTTAAGGACTCATGGTACCCCTTTTTGTATGTAAACTCTACAAGGGGAAGATACTCTTCCTGCTTATTTTGTTGGTGCATCACATACATCCTCAATGTGTATTCTAAGATTATAATCGTCCTTTCTATTTTCCCATATTTCTATGGATGATAAGTTGTACTGAAAGCCAATTTTGACCCCAATCTTGCAAATAGTTGTTTCCAATACCTGGAAATGAACTTGGCATCTTTATCTAAAATAATTTTCTTGGGGACTCTACGCAACCTCATAATCTCCTTCATGAATATTTGAGATGCCTCACTTGCTAATTTGGTGGATTTAACTACTAAAAAGTGAGCTACTTTTCTCAATTTGTCAATCACCATCATAATCACACCATGTTGTTTTGATGTTCATGGAAAAACAGTGATGAAGCCCATGGAGATAACTTCCCACTTCCATTTGAGAAAGGGAATGTGATGCAATAAGACTACTAGATGTTTATATTCATCCTTCACCTACTCACATTCTATGCATTTTGCAAAAATATCAGCCACCTCCTTTTTCAAATAATGCCAATAATAAAAATTCATGTTGGCTATGAGAGTATTTTGGTATCCTCATTGGTCGGAATATGGTTTTACATAGAAATATTCCATTATAAGCCTCTTCAAATCATCATTATTTTGTACTTAAATCTTGTTCTTGAATCTAATTAGAACCTCATCTGTGATATGATATTCCTCATTCTCACCATCTTGATGCAAATTTTCTTTCACTTATTGATATATCTCATCATGTTGTCTTACATGTTTATCTATTCCACTAGATCCATTCTGTAAGAACTTATGACTATTATGTGATTCAATTGGATTATTCTATTGATGTCATCAAAAAATTTATTCTCTTTTCCTTTGATGTACTTGATCTCAAAGTCTAAATCACTAAGCATAGTTAGCCATGTAACTTATCTTACATTCAAATTAGGTTGATCTCAAATAAATATTTGTGTCCATCATGATTTGTCATGAGAAATGAATTTCTACTGAGGTAATGTCCATATACAGACAACCACATTGAGGAAGATCTTGGTATATTTTCCAAGGGAAATTTCATTTTCTACCATAAGAATAAAGTTAGTATGGAACCATATTTATGTAGTTGTGCCACAATTTACCAATTTTTTTTATATTTCTAACTTAGATAGAGAATACGGAAGCTTACTTATTAGAGATGGTTAAATTTCCCTTACGAAAAAGATTGTGACTAAAAGGATAAGAACATTCGCTAGAAGTGATAGTAGAAGGTACCTATATTTCTAGAATAAAATCCACAACACGACAACACCAACAAGGATGCCTACAAATGCATTTATTTTCCTTCATAACATCACATAAACCACTATTCCTCCTTTGATAATTTCATGAACACACTTTTGTATATTGTAGATCCAAAAAGGGATCTTTTTAGTAGTGGGTGATGTGGATTTTTCCAACTTAACATTGGTGGAATTATTACATTATATTATAGATCCAAGTATTTTAATATACCTCGATCAAAATGGTGGAAACGATGTGTTATGCGGATAAATCCTTCTTGCAGACAATAAATATCTCCCTAGTATCCTTAGGATATCTAGAAAAAAACAACCAAATGCAAACCATTTTCTCTAGACCATTGTGATTTAGAATTATTAATTAACTAAGTATGAAGACATGCCCCTACGTGAAGTCCAACGCTTGCTGCAATATTCTATCCAGTCACTCTAAAAGAGGTCTATTTAGCATGTAAGACCGGCAATCAAAGACAGGAAAAAGGATTAAAACCACCTGCTAGATATAATAATTCAGAAAAAAATAATCTATCTCAGTGATCAAGGAATCCAAGAATTAAATTACTCAAAGAGATACATGAACAACTTTAATGAGAAAATAGGATCCATTTGTATTAACTTGTATGATAAGAAGTAACCTTACAACCTTGTCGCCTTGATGTCATACAGGTTCTTCCAGGGTCCTGAACAACCGTTTCCTTTCGGTTTGACAAGCCTTCTCCTCTCTGAACTAGCATGAAACTATGGACATAAGTTTGTGATCATTCTCATACCAATGATGCCAGGTATAAAGAGTATAATTTCTTCATCAATTCTCTTCTATAAGTTAAGAAGTACCATAGAGACTGAAACATGAGTTCAATTTATAGGAGAATGAAGGAGGTTTTAGTTCCATAAAGAGGGGGATAAAGTCCTCTCATAAAGGGGTTTTAGCTCCAAATACCGAGGGATAATCTCTATTAATGAAGGGATAGAGGTTCATGAATGAAGGGGTGAAGCTTGACCTGATAATGCTTCTAGAAGCCTCTAGTTGGGAGAATATTCCAACAACTAGGCTTCTAGAACTTAATTTTTCTTTTATTTTACCTTTTACGGGGGTCCACAGTTTTAGTAAGCAGAACGTCCAGGACGTTCCACAGGTTATAGAGCAAGAAAATGTGGTATCACAGGTAAGAACTAGGAAAAGTGCAGAGTTAATGAGATTTTCTTCAATTCCAAGACTTGGCTTAGGAACCTTATGGTTTTGGACCTCTAAGGAAGCATAATATAGGTAACGATGAACCCATATAGATAGCTAAATGTCATGGTGACAAATTTTAGTGTAACAGATTGCCCCCTAAAGCGTGAAGTCTGAAGTAGTTCTGAAGAGTGAAGTGCTTTATCATTCTGAGGATTGGGTTGCAGAAATACCGGTTGAAACCTGTAAAAACATTCAATGTAAACATATATATGTATATCATCATTGAGGTAGGAATTCCTATACTCAAATCAAAACTAAGTACATGTTTTGATACATAAATGATTTTATAATTACATCAATAGTAGACATAGCATGGACGCGGCCATCTGTCAGAAGTAGTCTACTGTATCATGAATAATAAAAATCCTTGCAACCTGGATGGTAGAAACTAGATCTAGGGTCTTGATTTTTGCTTCCTGAACTAGTACAATTCTATCCATGTGATTGAGTGTGTCGAAGTCGAACATGGTAGAAACCACTTGATTACCAATCAATGATGTGAACTGTTAACAAGTGTGAGAGAAACCACCAATAATGAAAATGGCTCTCAAAGTACTCAGTACAATCCATGAAGTGTGAATGAATGATTAATTGAAGTCGAAGGCGAGAAACCTGCCATTAGGGCATGCAGATCCCAAGGTACTGAAAGGATTCTAGATCAACTTTATAGATGATGAGTTTTCGTCGATAGAAAGCGACCCGTCGTAGGAAAGCCCACGACATGAAACCATTAGATCAAGTTTTGAAGAAATATTTGCAAGGACTGACTCAGGGATGGTCAATGCGAATGGAGACAAATGTTTGCAATGAATGGTTTATTTGAACTATCTCTTGAACACATAACGACACTGCAGATGGTTTAGTAACAATTTACCTAAAGCTAATACACAGAAACTGGTTGAATACTTTCATTGTGGTTTGATTAACTATTAGACAAAGGATTTTCCCAAGCCAGGTATGAGTGTAACAAAAGTGTCATGTTCAAGAGTGGTATATTACTTTTTGAAACAAAGTGTGACAACTGGATTCATTTTCTCTCTTTTCCCCCCACCATTTCTAGAAAGTACCTCTTTATTTTTGACAAGCTTGAGGAGGATAACATTTGCTTGTTGTATAAGCTCATCCTTCAGATGAGTCCAAATTAGTATTAAAATCGAACCCTGAGAAGGAGTGGTTCGTTCCTGTTTGTAATCGACATGTCCTTTATTGTTAAGTTTTAGCGAGTTCATTATAGGTAAAACTCGGTGTTTTCCAGTTTTAGGGATTCAGAAGAAAAACTTAAGTAAACTTTGTGGGTGTACTTTTTCATAAATTTAGTCTCTCAAGCCTGAAAAAGGATAAAATAATGCAGGGGATAACTCTATTGACCATGATTAGTCAACGCATACCTTTTTCGTAAATAGTTCGTTTCAGTCCGGAAAAGGTGTAAACTTATACTGAAGGGATGACTGTTCATTTCCTTTAACAAGTTCGAATAGTCAAGTACTCGGTGATATTTTCATGTTTAGAGAGTCTGAAAAGGGCTTAAAAGAGAACTCCAGGGTTTCTCTTTTTCGTAATTTTCATGTTTTTGAAAAAGTAATAAAAGTATACTCAATGTGGCCGAATTTAAATTTAATTTACGAGCAGGAAAATGCGGAAATAACTCGGCATTTCATGTGTTTTACGAGAATGAAAAATAGCAAAATAATCTTGGGATTTTCATGAGTTTAACAAGTCATGAAAATAATAACCAAAATGGACTCGAGATAGGTTTCATTTTTATACAAGCTTGAAATAGAGGAAAACCATGCTTGTTAATGGTTTCATTTTTACACAAGCATGAAATAGAGGAAACTGTGCTTGAGAGTGGTTTCATTTTTACACAAGCTTGAAACAGAGAAAACTATGCTTGAAATTTTCAATGCCCCCCAAGCGTAACTTGCTAGAGCGCATGCCCCCGAAGCTTCATTTCACTCAACTAAGTAGACTACTAGTTACTAATAGCTGGGTGGAATGAAGGTTCATTTACGAGATCAGATGAAAGACTCGACTTAATTAGGAGAGGATTTGTTTTATTTTTTAACGAGATTGAAACAGGAAAAGAACAATTCTCATGGAAACTTGTTTCATCTTTTAACGAGGTTGACACAGTAAAATAACTATCCTCATAGACATGTTTCATTTTTTAACGAGGTTGACACAGTAAAAGGAACTCTCCTCATGGTGACCTGTTTCATTTTTTAACGAGGTTGGCATATTAACAGGAAATTTCCTCATGGAAACCTATTATGGCTTCCAACTAGAAGAAACACATGTCAAGGGACGCTCCTCGACCATGGCTTTCAAGAGGTCTTAATCAGATGGAAGAACAATTCTCTGGAAGGAACACATGTCAAGGGACTCAATAGGGATAAGAACATCGCGTTTAAATACCCCCATATGGTTTACCATGTCAATTACCGGATCTAAGTCAAAGGAAGTTGAGCAAAAAGTGAGAGGCTCACTTGCATCGGTAACTAAAAACATGGGACTGGTTGCAACATAATTAACCCGTGGCGAGGTAGATACCAATTCCGTATAAGGAAAATTTAGGGGTGTCGGATTTTTGGTATTCGAATCAAGACTAGAAAATGAAAGCTGGTCAAGAGTCACAATGTTTCCATTGTGAGGGAAAGACATCACGTGAAAGAGAGTCGATACAACAGCTTTCATTGCATAGACATAATCTCTCCCAAGGAGTAAATTAAAATCCAAGGGGCCTCATACTACCATAAGATCAATATAGACAGTTTTACCTTCCAAGGTAATAGGAAACTTTGGAAGGATCCCTAAAGGTTCACTAATGGTTCTATTAAAAGCTGAAAAATTTTGTGTAACAGGCACAAGCTGAGGGGAACCCAAAGCTTGCCAAGTAGTTGAGGATAAAATACTAACAGAAGCACCTTAATCTATATTTGTGAGATGCACATTCTTACCACAAACCTTCACAATTATTTGGAAAGGGATGGAGGAAGGAAGATGAGGTTTTGTCAGTTTATTCCAATCAAAGGAAAAGACCTCCGTACTTGGAGGAGGTTCTGTAGAAACAGGTGAAATGCCCCCTGGCATAGAAGAATCTGATGTAACAATAAGAACTTGAGTGGTATGAGTTTAACTCTCTACAGGGAGAGCGGAATCGACCGGAAGTGAAATCAAGTCGATCACTTGATCAAATAATGGATCATCGACCTGAGTGATATCATTTTCACTCTTCAATGGAAGAGTGGGATTGACTGTACTTGGAATTAGATCAGTCACTTCGTCAGTTGACGGTAGGTCGGGAGAAATTTTACGATAACCAGTTGGAATTTTTTGCTGCAAAACAGTAAGGCTTTCCAACAATTTTGAGGCTTCATCCATGTGAGGGAAAATGTGAGTTTTATGACTCCCTTTTCATAACTAATAAGGAAACCTAACTTTACCCTTTTTCCGAGGAACTTGACAATCACTGGTTGATGGATCAATAGTAAGTTGATAAGGTCTTTCTGACCATACTTCCAAGACCTTAGGAATACTAGGACAATTGATAAGGAAGAGGTCACCCTTACAAAGTTTGCAAGGGTATTTGGGTTTGTGATGCATGTTGGAGGTTTCCTCAACACTACCAACACTTACATCCATGGTTGGTTGGTTGACGTCTTTCTTATCTTGCTTCTTCTTCTTCTTCTTCACTTTCTTCTTCTTCTTAGCCACCTAGTTACTAGCGTCAAGGCTTTTACCAAGCGAAGAGGAAAAAATGGAGGAGAAAATGTTCGGAGAAGAAGGTAAAGGGTCAACATGAGGTTGGTGATGTTGAGATGGTGAACTCTGTTGAGGTGAAGCATCCGATTCAGGTGGAACAATTTGAGTATTCGAGGCCAATGAAATTGAAAATAACCATACTGGTAAACCTATGGCAAATCCAGGCAATAACAATGTGGCAATATAAGGAGGACCAACATTTCCCAAGTAAGGAAAAGTACTAGGATTCTCATTAAGAGGGGTTCCTTGGTTGGTAAATTCTGGAACTGTTTCCATTAGATTCAACTTCAGTGAATTTTATTAACAATTTAAAAATATTAACAATTCATAATTCAAACCTAACAATTAAAATTCTCAATTCACACCTAAGGTCTCTAAAATGTAAAAACAAACAAATGAACATGCACTAACAAATATAGGAGTCAAACCACACATAAAAAGTTTGTTTTCACAGCGAAATCACTAGTTGGTGATGAAATCCAATGTCGCAGAGATCAATGTGAAAAACTGGTTGTTGGAACAGTTACCATGACAACCTACTTAATGAAACAGTCTGGTGCAAGTACCTCCACTATGCCATCTCGAAGTGAAGTGCACCCTCCGAAAAGTCCAAGTGAGTCTAATCAACGTTTATTCCAGGTACAGTGGGACCTTCCCTCCACCGTCACCTTGGGAAAAATCCTAAATATTATGGCCACTAAGGTCACCAACTGAGACAAATGCACCTGGGGAACAATCTAAGATCCGATATACACACAAGGGCAGAGTAACAAGCTCAATCCCCTTGAAGGCTCCTTGATATAATCTAAGGTTTACCAACAAGTGACCCCAGGCTCCTCGACAATGGTCTATCCAAGGTTTATCGTTTTTAATACTTGCACATCTGCTATCTTTCCCAATGAGATAGGTACGATTACCTCACTGGTACCGACATGATCTCGTGCTTGACTCTTTTAAGAAGAGATTCCCAAAGCACAATTGCAACAATTGGATTTTTCCTACCGCAAGATTGCTACTTGTTTGTTTTAGTTGCTTTGGAAAGTTAACTAATCCCTATCCAAAGCACTAATCCTAAACTATATTGGTGGAAAGAGGCCTAGAAAATGTAAAAAATTCTAGATGAATTTTATTAAGTGCTGTGTTATTTGGGCTATTATTACTCAAAGGGTAAATGGATATGAAACTAGTGGTGTTATGACTTGACCCAAAACTGAATGCAATCGAATATGATAATGTAATATTTTCAATTTGATGAATCCTAACTAAAGTAAGGAAAGAGGTTCCATTCACTTCCAACAATGCATTTATTGATCAATAAGAGAAAATATAACAAATTCTCTAATGCACTAATTTCATCAAGAAAAAATTATGCTAATCAATTCCAATTTTTATTTTTATGTTATTAAAAAAAGCATAAAAACATGTAAATTCAAATCAAAGAAATTGATCTAAATCTACGATTGATTTTTTCCATAATGTAAACTATGTAGTTGTAATCTATGCACAATTCACTTGAAAATTCTGCAAATTTAATCTATGCACATTTTTCATTCATATTCTGAAAATGAGAATTATAATTATCCAAATGTGATCTATGCAAGAGAATTCTCAGACACAAGATGATTCTAAAGTAATCTAAGAACCAATCAAGTGTAAGTAAAGAAAATTGGGTGAGAATTCCAAAGGTCAAAAAATAAAAACACTTAAAGGCGATTAACACTCAGACATAGACAGACCTCGAAGTAATGACCAAAGGAAATCAAATTAAGAGTTTCTCAAAAAAGAGACTCAAAACACCCAATTAACTTAACAGAGACTGACACGAAAGTTGTTGAAACGAAATTCAGACATAAGATTTGACAGTCAAAACAAGTTGGGGTAAACAAAGAGAATCTGGTAATCTGACTCCTAAAAAGAGAATTTTTATTTTTTCAAAAATTTTCCACAATTTTGTAGGTTCTAATGGAGAACATAATGGTACCGCACTGTTCTAAACTAAAAACTGCAGAGGCTACCACACTGTCTTTAAATAAAAATTGCAGAGGCCAGGAAAAATACAGAAAAAATAAAAATTCAAATTTCTTTTTAAGGGATTATTAAAGCTATCTACCCAACCCAATATTAGATAAGTCAAAATCATAAGACTCTAAAAATTCAATCTGAAAAAAGAAAAATAAACTAATTTCTATTCCCCAGCAGAGTCGCCATTTTGTTATGCGAATATATCCTTCTTGCGGACAAGAATGATCTCCCTAGTATCCTAAGGATGTCTAGAAACAAACAACCAAATGCAAACCATTTTCTCTAGACCATTTTGATTTAGAATTATTAATTAACTAAGTATTAGGACATGCCCCTACCTGAAGTCCAATGCTTTCTGTAATCTTCTATCCAGTCGCTCCAAAAGAGGTCAATTCAGCATGTAAGACCTGCAATCAAAGACAGGAAAAAGGATTAAAAGCACTTGCAAGATGTAATAATTTAGAAAACACTAATCTACCTCAGTGATCAAGGAATCCAAGAATTAAATTACTCAAAGAGATACATGAACAACTTTAATGAGAAAATATGATCCATTTGTATTAACTTGTATGATAAGAAGTAACCTTACAACCTTGTTGCCTTGATGTCATACAAGTTCTTCCAAGGTCCTGAACAACCGTTTCCTTTCGGTTTGACAAGCCTTCTCCTCGCTGAACTAGCATGAAACTATGGACATGAGTATGTGATCATTCTCATACCAATGATGCCAGGTATAGAGAGCGTAATTTCTTCAGCAATTCTCTTCTATAAGGTAAGAAGTACCCTTGAGACTGAAACATGAGTTCAATTTATAGGAGAATGAAGGAGGTTTCAGTTCCATAAAGAGGGGGATAAATTCCTCTCATAAAGGGATTTTAGCTCCAAATACCAAGGGATAATCTCCATTAATGAAGGGAAAGAGGTTCATGAATGAAGGGGCGAAGCTCGACCTGATAACGCTTCTAGAAGCCTCTAGTTGGGATTCTAACAGTTGGGCTTCTAGAACTTACTTTTTCTTTTATTTTACCTTTTACGAGGGTCCGCATTTTAGTAAGCAGAACGTGCGAGATGTGTCGCAGGTTATAGAGCAAGAAACTGTGGTACTGTAGGTAAGAACTAGGAAAAGTGAAAAGTTAGGCTTTTTAGTTTTTTAATGAGCTTTTCTTCAATTCCAATACCTTGTTTAGGAACTTTATGGTTTTGGACCTCTAAGGGAGCATAGTATAGGTAATGATGAACCCATATAGACAACTAAATGTCATGGTGACAAATTTTAGTGTAACACGATGACTTATATTTGGTAGCTTCATGAAATTAAACTTAACTTGAGGTAAATCATTTTGAATTTAAACATCAAGGATAAGGATGGATGTATGAAAAATGGGTTGGATAACCTAGGCCCCCATGGTATAAATTCATGTGATGAGTCTCATATAATCGGTCAAATTTATGTCAAATACAGGAGGTCATGCACATATAATAATTTTCATGAAGGAGGAAAACTGAGCATGTGTGTATAGGGTTCAAAATCCACAATGTGAAATTTCATCTAAAGAAAGTATGGAAGTAATAAAGAGAGTAGACATGTGGAGGCATCAAACAACAAAGTTTTTTTTTTTTTTTTAAAGAGTAAATATTCATAGTAAAGGGCAGGCAGGGGAAGAAAATTATGGATTTATTGGAAGACCTAATGTCATGATTCTAGTAATATGTAGAATATTGAATAACTCCATAGATAAAATTGTTTATTGATATGATCCATGCATAAATACATTGAGATATGACTCTTGATTTAATCTTCTAAGAGCTCTAGTGACTCATTATATTCACCTATGAATGTTCACATTCCTATGTTAATATTTACAACTATATTTACAAATTACAGTAATCCTAAGGATTAGGTATCTAATAATTCTCCTTCTCTATTAAAATAATAGTATCAAATTCGTATAATATGTTACTAGCTAAATAATTTCATGATTTGGATTAGTGCACTTATTATTTTTTAATACTATACAAACCTATGAGGGACTTGCATATAAACCTAAGAGAGGCCTAAGAGGCGATGTAGGACATACAAAAATGAATATGAAGGTGTATCTATAGGACTTAAAATATCAAATATGTATGTACTGGAACAAATATGGAACATGGAAATGGTGGAGGCCCAAAATTTTGATAATTTCACCCTTAAGACAGAGGGCATGTGACTCAATGTAACATTTTCAGGTAAATAGAATGTTGGCAAGAAATTCAAGTTGAAGGAGAAGCCTCTTGTTCCTGTACAATGTTCATGAGACCAAGTGAGGTGATTAAAAGGACTTAAATTGGCATGAAATAAAACATAAGCAAGTGCTCTAGGGAGTCATAAGATAAAATTCACCTCATGCGCAACCAAGAAGGGATTAAAATAACAACAATTTTTTCCATGCTATCAAAATTTGTTTGCTCGGTGTGATATTGAATAGATATTCCAACAATGATAAAATAATATTTTGGAAATATCTATTAAACAAGCATTTGGTAGCTTCATGAAATTAAACTTAACTTGAGATAAATCATGTTGAATTTAAACATTAAGGATAATTATGGATGGATGAAAATGGGTTGGATAATGTAGGCCCCCATGGTATAAATTCATGCAATGAGTCTGGAATAATCGGTCAAATTGATGTCAAATACAAAAGGCCATGCACATATGAGAATTTTCATGAAGGAGGAAAATTGAGCATGTGTGTATAGGGTTCAAAATCCACAATGTGAAATTTCATCTAAAGAAAGTATGGATGTTCTAAAGAGAGTGGACATGTGGAGGCATCAAAAAAAAAAGTTTTTTTATGTTTGAATAGAGTAAATATTCATCAAAGTATAGGGAAGGGAAGAAAATTATCGATTTATTGGAAGACCCAATGTCCTGATTCTAGTAATATGTAGAATATTGAATAACTCCATAGATAAAATTGTTTATTGATATGATCCATGCATAAATACATTGACACATGAATTTTGATTTACTATACAAACCTATGAGGGTATTTCATATAACACTAAGAGAGGCCTAAGAGGCGATGTAGGACATACAAAAATGAATACGAAGGTGTATCTATATGAATTAAAATATCTAATATGTATGTACTGGAACAAATATGGAACATGGAAATGCTGGATGCCCAAAATTTTGATAATTTCACCGTTAAGACAGAGGACATGTGACTCAATGTAACATTTTCATGTAAGTATATATGTCTCATATTAGGCACTAGATGATTGAAGTGAAAGACCATGAGAATTGGGGTTTTTCCATCTTGGCAAGCAATTCAGCTTGAAGGAGAAGCCTCTTGTTCCTATATAATGTTCATGAGACCAAGAGAGTTTATTAAAAGGAATTACATAGACATGAACTAAACCATAAGAAAATTCTCTAGGGATTCATAAGATAAAATTCACCTCATGCATAACCAAGAAGGGATTAAAATAAAAACAATTTTTTCCATACTATCAAAAGTTGTTTGCTCGGTGTGATATTGAATAGATATGCCAACAATGATAAAATAATATTTGGGAAATAGATATTAAATGAGGATTTGAAAAATGAGGCTTGGGCTTACTAAACAAGCTAGATTTCAATATGTGTTATATGTGCAAATGAAATACCTAAAACATGTCAAATGATTTGGGTCACAATAACAAAAAAACATCCTCAATGAAGCACTTAGATTTATGGAAGGTGTATGCAGTGGATAAAAATTGAAATCAATGAAGAAATAGAGAAAAATTAAAGATTAAAATATGTTATTAAAACAAAAAATGTGCTATCATTGCAAACTTTAAAATAATTAGTAGGATTTGAGATGATCATGTCAACCATAAGGGTAAATAACTTTAGAAGGGGAAAAACTATTTATTTTATAGTAATTTTGATTTATCTCCTTATAGCTTTACTCAAATTTAAATTATAGGCAATAGTTATATGCAAAATTAAAATTTGCATGCAAAGAGTACCTTCTCTATGAACTTTTGATAGACCCAAATGAACATAAATTATAAATACATGAAAAAATGTATTTTCTGAGAAGGAAACATATTTTTTCATCTATTCTCAATGTATCTCATTTTTTTTTCTATAAGTATGCAGAGTGGGTACTCATTAGATGTAGAATTTAATTTTGTATAGAATGATTCTCTATACATGAAATATGAGTTTACATGTAAGGATATAGGTTTAAATCATGATTAAAAAATAGATGTTTCCCCTCCTTTGAAAATTTGTAAATCTCATTTTTTATATATGATAGCCTAATTTATATTATAGAAAAAAGAGTACAATCTTTAGTTTTTCAGGTTTTCCAAAATGGAAACCAAATCTCAACTCTAAATCCAAGTAGAGAATAAAAATAACTAGCAAGTTCTAAAATCGTCTTTTAATAGATTCCTGTAAATAACTAGGCTATTAGATAAAATTGTAAGCACTAAACTCATAAATAGAATAAATAAGGATACCTGTAATAAAGATAAAAATAAAAAATAAAAATAAATAGGCCATGTGAGAAGGGTCAGACTAAGGGGGTGCCTTTTGTCCTTTTCCTTTGGGAGGTTATGATTCTTCTGCTCATCATCTATGATGATGGGTTTGGAACTAGTTCCTTTGGAGGTAGATGTATTCAAGAGAGTCTATATCATCCTCGTTTTTTTGATATGCTTGTCTGTAAAATTTGAATCCAAGCCCAAATAATCCCCAACAGTGAATGGTGACCTTTTCCTCCAGCCTTCTAATTCAGTTGACATATTCAGGTTCATATAGTTTATACTTGTTTAGAGCCCAATAAATAGAACTCCATTGCTCTAAACACCTTAGTATCCCTTGATAGTGAAACCCCACTATCATCAACCCATCAGTAGAAACCTACCATGATTTTCTAGGCTGGGGTATTTTGAAAAATTTACTTAACTCAATGGAGAAGATATTCAACTTCATCCTAAATATTAAGTGAAATAGATTGCTTAAAGCATTTCCTTATTAATCTAGAAACTCTCTTCACACATGTATCTTGAAGGCACAAAGATGCCAACTTCTGGGAGTCTCTATGACCTCTCTTTGTTCAAGAATTACTTATTTTACTATATTTCAGGTCTCTTTATGAGGTATGGTAGTAACAATCCTAGCGCTACAAAAATACCATCTCAATTGATTGATTTGAACATTGGATAGGCTCATCCATGCCATAGGACTAGATAGCTTCATAAGATAAAGCGGGTTGTGTTGGAGCCCTTTACAAACAATTCCCAAAAACACCCACTCTCACATATGACATATTAAGAAGAAACATGTCTAGAATGCTAATTTCATTAGAAATAGAAATAATGCAAGTGGTGGTTAGTTCGAACAACCCACAAAACAATAGTGATCTAGGTGAATATTGGTGGCCACCTAAGTATTCCACTGGAATCCATAGAACTATTTCCTATTCGTTTCGTATTTTTTAGCACAGTTTCCTATTTCATCAGTTTTCTATTTTTTCCAGTTTCCAAGTCTTAAACTCCAAATCTGTTTTGATGCCCTAAACAATGTTTTTTCGGGAAATGAGAAAATTTAAGTTATATAATATGTTTTGTAATATATATTATTTTCCTTGGATAGACCTTTCTAATAGGCTATCGTGTGTGCCAAATGGACCTCGTATGTCGAACTTACAATCCCGAGAAGTTGACATTCCAACTAACCCCATTGGGGCCCATAAGCTTTTGGTGCTTCATATCCTAGGGCTAGGGCTTTGTATGTTTAGGGTGTCTCATTTTTTATTCATGATAAAAAGGCCTTAGTGCCTCATTGTAACATAGTTTAGAAGACATGTAGTTATCGCATCTCTTCTCATAGATAAGAAACTCCTACTCAAGCTAGTTTTCTTTCTTTCTGCATGTAATTCAACATTTTCTATTTTATTAATTGAATTTGAGTTTCATTGTATCTATGTGTTTATGTTTTAAATCTATATTTCATTTTGTTCCTTCATAAATCCAAAATATAGTTAGGGACTAAAGAGTTTAAGGTTTGAACAATTCCATCCACACAAGGAATAACTAGAGGAATGAGACAAAGGATGATACCTGAAGCCAATGAAATATTGGATTGGGTCCCACTTAAACAATTTTGCCCAATCTTTGGCGATGGAAAATTTTAAGGATGGAAATTTATCTTAAACTACAGAAACCTTAGCAAGTCTTATTAGTCCCTAGTATGCAGACTATAAATATTTGGTGATAATTTCATAAAAATATCCAAAGTTTTAATGATTTTGTATAGCCTATATAGTTTTTTTCACTATTTCTAAGGTAAAATATCTTTATCCTATAAAATTTGAGAAAATATTTTCTAGAAAAAATGGAAATTGATGAATCTCCTTTTTGAGAAAAACATGGAAAATTTTCCTATCAATGAAATTTAGCCCCTAAAATTTTGTTTATCCCTAACATGATGGAAATAGTACCTACCATTTTAAATCCAACCAAATTCCTAATCAACAATGATTAGAAATCATTAATATTTGTGAGGGTTGAAATGTCGTTATCTAGTCATATCCTCACCATCAATTTGTGTAAACCATCCACATATCCCACCCATCTTCCCATGGTCATTGAAGATACAACTGAGTAGTCTCCACAGGTATTAAGCCATGCATTAAGCCTCAAACTAAGCCTACCACATTGTCGGCCTAATCTCTATAAACTTCCCTAGCACTTGATCCAAGGGATAACCCTTTTCAAATATTATAACTATATTTTATTATTTTCCTTAAAGGCCCATTTTAAACGTAAAAATTTCTTTGATTCCTTGATGTAAATTATTTCATCTCCTCAAGTTTGGGTGCTTCAATAGAAGAGGGTATTATATTGTCCAACAAGTACAAAAAATCCCTTCATAATCTTATGTGTCCTTGGTATTTTTTGATTCATTCATAAGAACAATATTATGATTCATACAAGAGAGATCAATGTAATTAATGCTTCATGCATTTAAGGAAACATATAACTAACCCAATCCATGAAATTTTAAATAGTAAATTTTATGTGATGGATAATAATAATAATAATAATAATATGATTTTAAAATAAAATCTAGTTAGATATAAAATTATTATATAAAACACTTTAACATATTTTGTATAATTACTTAATTATGTCAAAGGAATCTATCAAGGATATCTTTTTCCCAATACTTTTCAACCAAAATTGGTTGTCCATTATAGGATGTTTCACAAAATCAACTACCATGTCACATCATTGGTGCACATTGTTAATACAGTGTGATCAACTTCATGCCTATAGTTGTTGTTGTATTCATTGTCATTGGATAGTTACTCCTCAATAGATAATTTAGTATTAGTCATTTTATCCCTAGATCAAAGATATGGCTATGGGGTTTTCACATGTTTTAGCACCAATTGAATTTGTAGAGGAATTTTCTTTAGGAAAATCAAGATTTTTCTCACGAACCAATAGCCTTTCATTTGGAATTTTCAATTGGTAGCAGTGTGAGCATGTCTGTCAAATGGATGCCTAGCTAGCTCCAATCTACTAATCCCTATGAATTATCCCTTGGGTATGTTCTCATAGAATTTTCATTGCCACTTCTATTACTTATTTCAACAATGAGATGTGTTTTGTTTTTGAATTATTATTATTAGATGGGTTTCCATGTTTAACAATATGTATATTTGCAAAAAAATTGGATTTGATCCACTACGTATGGGAGTCATACCTGAGAAATTGGAATGCTATAAGAAGTATGATCTTATAAATTCCAAATGGGCCATGCTTGCAGTTTTAAGTATTCATTGAATTAAATAGTTCTTTATTGTTTATATGTGGATCATTTTTTGTTATGTTTTCTTGTACTCCTTATTTGATGATGTTTATTTCCGCTTATATTCATAAATTTTTTAATTCCAAAAATAGAGATTAATTTATACTTTTAACATGCAATTTACTGGATTCCATCCTTATGGTCTATTCTTGTTAGTTTAACACTTCTAGTTATTATAGCTCATGTTTCCTTTACTCCCTTGTTTCCATACACTAGCTGCTATAATTTCTTTTAAATATAAACTACAACAACCACAATTTATAAATTTGGGAAACACCATTCTTCTTCTTCTTTATTGAGGAAGACTCTGCTAAATGAAGTTGAAGCCAACAAAAAATTCTAGAAAACTTGGAAAATCACCAAAATTTCTACCAAGGTTACCACAATCCATGTCACAATGGTAGTCCTTGCCTTTATCTCCTAGACGCACTCTATTAGAGCAAAATGGGGCTCCTTTTTATATAGCTTATGAATTTTCTATCATTTTAAGGATCATTTATTCCATGGAAAATGACAAGAAATTGGGTCCATCCACTTCATTTTAGCATGAAGCATGAGGAGTTCCATCCATATGTCATGACTAGAATATTGAATAACTCCACAGATAAAATTGTTTATAGATATGATCCATGCATAAATACATTGAGATATGACTCTTGATTTAATCTTCTAAGATCTCTAGTGACTCATTATATTCACCTATGAATGTTCACATTCCTATGTTAATATTTACAACTATATTTACAAATTACAATAATCCTAAGGATTAGGTATCTAATAATTCTCCTTCTCTATTAAAGGAATAGTATCAAATTGGTATAATATGTTACTAGCTAAATAATTTCATGATTTGGATTAGTGCACTTATTATTTTTTAATACTGTACAAACCTATGAGGGACTTGCATATAAACCTAAGAGAGGCCTAAGAGGCGATGTAGGACATACAAAAATGAATATGAAGGTGTATCTATAGGAATTAAAATATCAAATATGTATGTACTAGAACAAATATGGAACATGGAAATGGTGGAGACCCAAAATTTTGATAATTTCACCCTTAAGACAGAGGGCATGTGACTCAATGTAACATTTTCAGGTAAGTAGAATGTTGGCAAGAACTTCAACTTGAAGGAGAAGCCTCTTGTTCCTGTACAATGTTCATGAGACCAAGTGAGGTGATTAGAAGGACTTAAATAGGCATGAACTAAAACATAATCAAGTGCTCTAGGGAGTCATAAGATAAAATTCACCTCATGCGCAACCAAGAAGGGATTAAAATAACAACAATTTTTTCCATCCTATCAAAATTTGTTTGCTCGGTGTGATATTGAATAGATATGCCAACAATGATAAAATAATATTTGGGAAATATCTATTAAACGAGAATTTGGTAGCTTCATGAAATTAAACTTAACTTGAGATAAATCATGTTGAATTTAAACATTAAGGATAATTATGGATGAATGAAAAATGGGTTGGATAACGTAGGCCCCCATGGTATAAATTCATGTGATGATTCTGGAATAATCGGTCAAATTGATGTCAAATACAAAAGGCCATGCACATATGAGAATTTTCATGAAGGAGGAAAATTGAGCATGTGTGTATAGGGTTCAAAATCCACAATGTGAAATTTCATCTAAAGAAAGTATGGATGTTCTAAAGAGAGTGGAAATGTGGAGGCATCAAACAACAAAGTTTTTTTATGTTTGAATAGAGTAAATATTCATCAAAGTATAGGGAAGGGAAGAAAATTATCGATTTATTGGAAGATCCAATGTCCTGATTCTAGTAATATGTAGAATATTGAATAACTCCATAGATAAAATTGTTTATTGATATGATCCATGCATAAATACATTGACACATGACTTTTGATTTACTATACAAACCTATGAGGGTATTGCATATAACACTAAGAGAGGCCTAAGAGACGATGTAGGACATACAAAAATGAATACGAAGGTGTATCTAAATGAATTAAAATATCTAATATGTATGTACTAGAACAAATATGGAACATGGAAATGTTGGATGCCCAAAATTTTGATAATTTCACCGTTAAGACAGAGGGCATGTGACTCAATGTAACATTTTTATGTAAGTATATATGTCTCATATTAGGCACTAGATGATTGAAGTGAAAGACCATGAGAATTGGGGTTTTTCCATCTTGGCAAGCAATTCAGCTTGAAGGAGAAGCCTCTTGTTCCTATATAATGTTCATGAGACCAAGAGAGTTTATTAAAAGGAATTACATAGACATGAACTAAACCATAAGAAAATTCTCTAGGGATTCATAAGATAAAATTCACCTCATGCATAACCAAGAAGGGATTAAAATAAAAACAATTTTTTCCATACTATCAAAAGTTGTTTACTCGGTGTGATATTGAATAGATATGCCAACACTGATAAAATAATATTTGGGAAATATATATTAAAGGAGGATTTGAAAAATGAGGCTTGGGCTTACTAAAAAAGCTAGATTTTAATATGTGTTATATGTGCAAATGAAATACCTAAAACATGTGAAATGATTTGGGTCACAATAACAAAAAAACATCCTCAATGAAGCGCTTAGATTTATGGAAGGTGTATGCAGTGGATAAAAATTGAAATCATTGAAGAAATAGAGAAAAATTAAAGATTAAAATATGTTATTAAAACAAAAAATGTGCTAGCATTGCAAACTTTAAAATAATTAGTAGGATTTGAGATGATCATGTCAACCATAAGGGTAAATAACTTTAGAGGGGGAAAAACTATTTATTTTATAGTAATTTTGATTTATCTCCTTATAGCTTTACTCAAATTTAAATTATAGGCAATAGTTATATGAAAAATTAAAATTTGCATGCAACGAGTACCTTCTCTATGAAATTTTGATAGACCCAAATGAATATAAATTATAAATACATGAAAAAATGTATTTTTTGAGAAGGAAACATATTTTTTCATCTATTCTCAATGTATCTCATTGTTTTTTCTATAAGTATGCAGAGTGGGTACTCATTAGATGTAGAATTTAATTTTGTATAGAATGATTCTCTATACATGAAATTTGAGTTTACATGTAAGGATATAGGTTTAAATCATGATTAAAAAATAGATGTTTCCCCTCCTTTGAAAATTTGTAAATCTCATTTTTTATATAAGGTAGCCTAATTTATATTATAGAAAAAAGAGTACAATCTTTAGTTTTTCAGGTTTTCCAAAATGGAAACCAAATCTCAACTCTAAATCCAAGTAGAGAATAAAAATAACTAGCAAGTTCTAAAATTGTCTTTTAATAGATTCCAGTAAATAACTAGGCTATTAGATAAAATTGTAAACACTAAGCTCATAAATAGAATAAATAAGGATACCTGTAATAAAGATAGAAATAAAAAATAAAAATAAATAGGCCATGTGAGAAGGGTCAGACTAAGGGGGTGCCTTTTGTCCTTTTCCTTTGGGAGGTTATGATTATTCTGCTCATCATCTATGATGATGGGTTTGGAACTAGTTCCTTTGGAGGTAGATGTATTCAAGAGAGTCTATATCATCCTCGTTTTTTTGATATGCTTGTCTGTAAAATTTGAATCCAAGCCCAAAGAATCCCCAACAGTGAATGGTGACTTTTTCCTCCAACCTTCTAATTCAGTTGACATATTCAGGTTCATATAGTTTCTACTTGTTTAGAGCCCAAGAAATAGAACTCCAATGCTCTAAACACCTTAGTATCCCTTGACTGTGAAACCCCACTATCATCAACCCATTAGTAGAAACCTACCATGATTTTCTAGGCTGGGGTATGTTGAAAAATTTACTTAACTCAATGGAGCAGATCTTCAACTTCATCCTAAATATTAAGTGAAACAGATTGCTTAAAGCATTTCCTCATTAATCTAGAAACTCTCTTCACACATGTATCTTGAAGGCACAAAGAAGCCAACTTCTGGGAGTCTCTATGACCTCTCTCTGTTCAAGAATTACTTATTTTACTATATTTCAGGTCTCTTTATGAGGTATGGTAGTAACAATCCTAGCGCTACAAAATACCAACTCAATTGATTGATTTGAACATTGGATAGGCTCATCCATGCCATAGGACTAGATAGCTTCATAAGATAAAGGGGGTTGTGCTGGAGCCCTTTACAAACAATTCCCAAAAACACCCACTCTCACATATGACATATTAAGAAGAAACATGTCTAGAATGCTAATTTCATTAGAAATAGAAATAATGCAAGTGGTGGTTAGTTCGAACAACCCACAAAATAATAGTGATCTGGGTGAATATTGGTGGCCACCTAAGTATTCCACTGGAATCCATAGAACTATTTCCTATTCGTTTCGTATTTTTTAGCACAGTTTCCTATTTCATTAGTTTTCTATTTTTTCCAGTTTCCAAGTCTTAAACTCCAGATCTGTTTTGATGCCCTAAACAATGTTTTTTCGGGAAATGAGAAAATTTAAGTTATATAATATGTTTTGTAATATTTTTTTTTTTCCTTGGACAAACCTTTCTAATAGGCTATCGTGTGTGCCAAATGGACATCGTATGTCGAAATTACAATCCCGAGAAGTTGACATTCCAACTAACCCCATTGGGGCTTATAAGCTTTTGGTGCTTCATATCCTAGGGCTAGGGCTTTGTATGTTTAGGGTGTCTCATTTTTTATTCCTCATTTTTTATTCATGATAAAAAGGCCTTAGTGCCTCATTGTAACATAGTTCAGAAGACATGTAGTTATCACATCTCTTCTCATAGATAAGAAACTCCTACTCAAGCTAGTTTTCTTTCTTTCTGCATGTAATTCAACATTTTCTATTTTATTAATTGAATTTGAGTTTCATTGTATCTATGTGTTTATGTTTTAAATCTATATTTCATTTTGTTCCTTCATAAATCCAAAATATAGTTAGGGACTAAAGAGTTTAAGGTTTGAACAATTCCATCCACACAAGGAATAACTAGAGGAATGAGACAAAGGATGATACTTGAAGCCAATGAAATATTGGAGTGGGTCCCACTTAAACAATTTTGCCCCATATTTGGCGATGGAAAATTTTAAGGATGGAAATTTATCTTAAACTACAGAAACCTTAGCAAGTCTTATTAGTCCCTAGTATGCAAACTATAAATGTTTGGTGATAATTTCATAATGATTTTATATAGCCTATATAGTTTTTTTCACTATTTTTAAGGTAAAATATCTTTATCCTATAAAATTTGAGAAAATAATTTCTAGAAAAAAATGGAAATTGACGAATCTCCTTTTTGAGAAAAACATGGAAAATTTGCCTATCTATGAAATTTAGCCCCTAAAATTTTGTTTATCCCTAACATGATGGAAATAGTACCTACCATTTTACATCCAACCAAATTCCTAATCAACAATGATTAGAAATCATTAATATTTGTGAGGGTTGAAATGTCGTTATCTAGTCATATCCTCACCATCAATTTGTGTAAACCATCCACATATCCCACCCATCTTCCCATGGTCATTGAAGATACAGCTGAGTAGTCTCCATAGGTACTAAGCCATGCATTAAGCCTCAAACTAAGTCTACCACATTGTCGGCCTAAACTCTATAAACTTCCCTAGCACTTGATCCAAGGGATAACCCTTTTCAAATATTATAACTATATTTTATTGTTTTCCTTAAAGGCCCATTTTAAACGTCAAAATTTCTTTGATTCCTTGATGTGAATTATTTCATCTCCTCAAGTTTGGGTGCTTCAATAGAAGAGGGTATTATATTGTCCAACAAGTACAAAACATCCCTTCATAATCTTATGTGTCCTTGGTATTTTTTGATTCGTTCATAAGAACAATATTATGATTCATACAAGAGAGATCAATGTAATTAATGCTTCATGCATTTAAGAAAACATATAACTAACCCAATCCATGAAATTTTAAATAGTAAATTTTATGTGATGGATAATAATAATAATAATAAAATGATTTTAAAATAAAATCTAGTTAGATATAAAATTATTATATAAAACACTTTAACATATTTTGTATAATTACTTAATTATGTCAAAGGAATCTATCAAGGATATCTTTTTCCCAATACTTTTCAACCAAAATTGGTTGTCCATTATAGGATGTTTCACAAATTCAACTACCACATCACATCATTGGTGCACATTGTTAATACAGTGTGATCAACTTCATGCCTATAGTTGTTGTTGTATTCATTGTCATTGGATAGTTACTCCTCAATAGATAATTTAGTATTAGTCATTTGATACCTAGAACAAAGATATGGCTATGGGGTTTTCACATGTTTTAGCACCAATTGAATTTGTAGAGGCATTTTCTTTAGCAAAATCAAGATTTTTCTCACGAACCAATAGCCTTTCATTTGGAATTTTCAATTGGTAGCAGTGTGAGCATATCTGTCAAATGGATGCCTAGCTAGCTCCAATCTACTAATCCTTATGAATTATCCCTTGGGTATGTTCTCATAGAATTTTCATTGCCACTTCTATTACTTATTTCAACAATGAGATGTGTTTTGTTTTTGAATTATTATTATTAGATGGGTTTCCATGTTTAACAATATGTATATTTGCAAAAAATTGGATTTGATCCACTACGTATGGGAGTCATACCTGAGAAATTGGAATGCTATAAGAAGTATGATCTTATTAATTCCAAATGGGCCATGCTTGCAGTTTTAAGTATTCATTGAATTAAATAGTTCTTTATTGTTTATATGTGGATCATTTGTGGTTATGTTGTCTTGTACTCCTTATTTGATGATGTTTATTTCCGCTTATATTCATAAATCTTTCAATTCCAAAAATAGAGATTAATTTATACTTTTAACATGTAATTTACTGGATTCCATCCTTATGGTCTATTCTTGTTAGTTTTACACTTCTATTTATTATAGCTCATGTTTCCTTTACTCCCTTGTTTCCATACACTAGCTACTATTGTTTCTTTTAAATATAAACTACAACAACCACAATTTATAAATTTGGGAAACACCATTCTTCTTCTTCTTTATTGAGGAAGACTCTGCTAAATGAAGTTGAAGCCAACAAAAAATTCTAGAAAACTTGGAAAATCACCAAAATTTCTACCAAGGTTACCACAATCCATGTCACAATGGTAGTCCTTGCCTTTATCTCCTAGACGCACTCTATTAGAGCAAAATGGGGCTCCTTTTTATATAGCTTATGAATTTTCTATCAGTTTAAGGATCATTTATTCCATGGAAAATGACAAGAAATTGGGTCCATCCACTTCATTTTAGCATGAAGCATGAGGAGGTCCATCCATATACATTTTCTTATCCATTTTTAATGTATTACTTACATTTTCTTACCCTTATTTCTATAAACTACCAATTAATGTTTCTTTTACATATAAACCCCATCAACACCACTATTAACAAATTTGAAAAGATATCCCCTTCCCCCTCCTCCACTATTGAAGCCACCTCCATTAAGTAAAGTCAAATTCAATAACAGGGTCTACAAAACTCAGAAAATCCCCAAATGTTTGCCATGACCACCATAATATATGACAACTTTCACCTTTGTCACCCATATGCATTATTTTAAAATGAATTGAGTCTCCTTTCTATATAGCTTATGAATTTATAGGGTTTCAATGCTTATTGAATGATGAAACAAAGCTTCATTGATAGTAATTGCAAATTTTTTTTAGAGAAATGAAAGTTTCAAAGAAGCTCAAGAAATCATGAATACACTGACCGAATTAATTTCTTAGACAATGACAAGAAATTGGGTCCATCCATCTCCCTTTAGCATGAAGCATGGGGAGGTCCATCCACCTACATTTTCTTCTCCATTTTTAATCCATTACTTAGATGTACTTACCCATTTTCAATTATTTTTTTCTTTACTTTTATGAAATTGCATAATCACCATATTTTAAGATATACATGTCATGCACACAGGCACACACAAAGTGGTTGCCATGTTTGAATATTTTGGTATTTGTTGAAAATAGTTTAGTGCACTTGAGATATCTTTAAATTGAGCAAAATGGGATTCTTCTACTAGCCATTCTTATGAATAAAGTGAGGTTGGTTCAAGTGTGTTCCAAGAAATTAAAGATTTGATTTGGCATGTTTATGAAAAAAAAACTCCAATGAATGTAAATTAGAGTATAGATTTTTTAGAATTTTATAATGGTTTAAAAACAAGCTATTAAATGATTGAGTTTGTAGTGTGAATGATTTGAGTTTGGCATGCACAATGTATTTCTTTCCATTGTACATATTGCACACTAGGTTAAAATTATATGATTTGAAAAAAAAAACTTCATAAAACACTTTCAAAATTTAGACTTCTTCATTACAATAAAATAAAAAATCAATTTTTTTGGTAAAAAAGTTGAACTTACATTATAATTAACTAATATAAACAATATGTATCAAGTTGAAATTATAAAAAATACAAGTAAACCAAATAAGATTGATTTGTGTAGGTTTCTTTCAAACATTAACTTGATTTTTCAAAAAATAAAAATAAAAAAAATTTAAACTATACTATCAATCTATTAGCTTGATTTTTGCTTTAAAAATAAAATTAAACTATATTATCAATCTATTAACTTGCTTTTTCCTTAAAAAAATTAAACTATACTATCAATCTATTTCAGTTTAGTTTTTTTACTAAAAAATAATCGTCTTTAAACTACAATATCAGCTTAATTTTAAATTGGTTGTTTAATTAAAAATAATGAATATCGTTTAATTTTAAATTGGTTTTTCTATTAAAAATAATCATCCTTCGTATTTTATCATGTATATATGTTTTGGATTTAAATTTGAAATATTAAAATAAAGATAAATAATTTTTATTTTTATTTTGTAAATTGGGAGGAGCTATTCACATTAATATGAAAACAAAATATACATGGCAGCCACAAGAGGTTGATGACTGTGACTATTCTTGAGCGCAAAGACAGTCTCACTCTCAGGGAAGGAGTTTACATGGGAAAACATCTAGGGGAGAAGACAAAAATAGAGAAGCGACCCCAAGAAACAGAAGCACCGTGGGTGCTGGAAAACAGACCTATAGGTCTCGCATGTCGAGAGAGATACATCAAAAAACTGCAAACAAGGAGAAGCAAAAACAAGTCAGGGACCTGGGGAAGCCTGCACGTCCTCCTCATCATTTAAGTAGTCATCTACACTGATCGGACAATCCGGGGTGCCCTCCTCCAGATTGAGGAACTGGTGGTGGAGCGAAGACAGACCAACCTCCTGAGCATATGCTTTGGCATGAGCTTTCTCTTTGATCCTGGGTCCCTGCTGGTCACGCCTCGCAGAGCTGCGCTTCAACAGGTCATATTGAGGTGAATAGTGGTCAACGAATCGCAGGTGGTGAACCTCCCTCACATACACCACAAATTTATCTGATAGAGAATCAATTTTCTTCTCCAATTCTGTGCTGGCGCTGCTCTACCCCTGCATTGCAATGGCCAACATCGTTTTGGTGTGCCAATGCAGGTCAATGGCATGACTGTAAAAATTTTCACGGCTTCTAGTGAGGCCTGGGTCAGGTATCCAACGGAGGGCATTGTCCACCGTCTTCGAGGGGATGGCTCTATGACGAGAGTGGGCCTCCTCTTCCAAAACATCCATATGCTCCTGCACCGTCGCGGGAGTGTTGTCGATGAAAATGCGGGATGCATTACTTGTAGAGGTTTCAGCCCTGGTAATCGACAGGCGGGAGGGGTTCGCCCAATAGGCCTAACGACCCCTTCACGTTTGGGGAGGCGGATTACGACGATGAGGGGCCATGGATGACAGGGTGAGATGGATATGTGAGGGGAGGGCCGAGAGATGGGAGCGAAAGTTGCTGCGGAAGGAAATGGGAGTGCCAAACAAAGCAGAGCAATGGGGAGTGAAAGCCGGGAGGATGGAATATAAGGCCGCCAACCAGAGAGACGATGGTTCGAGGGAACAACTGAAATGCATGTGGGAGGATTTAGCGAGAGCCGAAAAGGAGTAATTGCCGGGGGTGGGAATGTACAGGGGTGGACAATCCAAGGGAGAGCTACCGTAGCACTCAATCGTGAGATTGGGTGTGAGGTACCAGGTCATGATGACTAATGGTTATGGGAGGTGACGACGAGGCTAAAGTTTGCAAAAGATCCTTACTGTTAATACGGATGCAAGTGGTTTTAACCGTTGGCTCCCTAATGGAGTCCCACTCTTGAGAGAGGAGTCTGTTGAGGGCTTTCACTCCTTGATTGGCGAGGAAATCTGCCAATTTGTTGGCATCTCTTTGAACCGCAGTGAAGAAGACACCTTTAGCCTCAGCAATGCTGACTTTAATTTTGTGAAGAATTTTGTTAATACGCCAGCATTCGAAAACCTTCCAAACACTACGCCCTTGCTAGAGTTTCTTACAGCCTTGGATAGCATAAAATATATATATATATATATATATATATTATTTTTTAATATTTTTTTCATTAGATTTACAAAATATAAAAAATATTAATCATGAAAGAATATATCATCCAAGATTTCATTAAAAACCATAAAAATATTCTATCACTTTCATTAAATGAAATTATATATAATTCTTATATAAATATTAAAGACTAAGTATTAAATCACCATATATTAAATCAATAATTAACTCAATACCTTTTCATTTTATTCATTAAATATCACTTTATTTTTATCCATGTAAAAACATAAAGCAATTATTACATTAGAACTTCATATGATCCTTACGTATCTAAATCATCCACGAAAACTCCAAAAAAATCAATTATGCATGATTACATTTGCACCAAATTTGACTTCTCACAAAATTCGATAATTCCAGTTGAATAAAGTGCCAAATAAATGACCGACTAGGAGGCCATTACTGTCAGAATGTTACAACATCCCTGACATGCTGTGTTTTACTCAGTGGTAATTGCAAAGTGTGTCTTATTGACACTGGACGTAAAGACATCGTCGCTGCCTCAGCAATTTCCTAACCTCATTTTTACGGCAATCATAAAATTGAGTTCTCTTTATATGATTTGAGTGGATTTTAATAGGACAAGTTTCCAGTAGATTTCTCCGATCTAAGCAGGATAATACCCCGAATGCCGATTTCTGGAAATCGCCCAACATTTTGACGTTCTTCATTCTCTCCTTCTGGCGGGTCCATAATCTCGAAATTCCAGGCAAGTTATACGCCCTTTGTACATTCTCAGGCGTTTGGCCAACCATTGTTGGTCTCGCGTTCGATTCTTGTAACCCTGCATTCACCTCGGCAACAGAAGAATTATGGGATCGATGGGCTCGTGCGCCCGATGGACGGTGGCGGTGAGTCCGGACGTTATCAGGGTCGTCTACCTTGATGGCCACGTCGACGAATTTGCGACGCCGGTTAGCGTCAAGCGAGTGCTGCAAACCCACCCTCGCCATTTCATCTGTACCGCGCGTGAACTGTACGGAGCTGGATGCCCGCCGTTGCAACCCGAGGAGGAGCTCCGGCTGGGTGAACTCTACTTTCTCCTGCCGCTCTTGGCTCTGCAGTCGGCTGAGAATTTGGTGGCGTTGGCGGCGAGGTTGTACGCCGCCGCTAGAAAAGAGGCATCGAGGGCGGCGCAGCGGCGGAAGAGCGTGGGTTCGACGTCGGATCTGCCCGCCGAGGTGCAGAGGTGGGATGATCATGGAGGTCTCATCTGCATACCGTCCGCAAGCAGTTCATGGAGGCCTCGTTAGCATATAATCCAGGAGACCAGCTTCTCTGGTTGAGCCCGTCTCCCAGTGTCATTAAGATTTGAAATTTCTCTGTGTTTTGGGTTTGATTCTTGAAAATGATTATTTAGAGTCAAACAAACAGTTGGTGAATCTTATTAATTAATTCAAGATGATTTCCCTTTCCCATCGCAGCGTCTAACAAGTTTGAAATTGGGTTTTGAATAACTTGGACATATATGTAAAAAGTCGAGTAGATGTGTAGCCTGCATAACCGCAGGTATGGACTTACTGTTATGTAAAAGTTTGTGGACGTAATGTTAATGTCTATGTTATGTAATATAGACTTCATACTATGACTTTTCATGTTTGGCTTTGTTTTCACATTTCTTAAATTTAACAAAGCAGCATAGCTAGTTTCCCTTTAGTTTAGTTATTAAATTTTGAAAGCTATAAATTGAATAAAGGTTATAGTGTAGATATAAATTTATTGTCACATTTAAATAAAGGTTGCATTGTAGATATTTTTGTTTAATCTAAATATACTCACAAAAACAAAGCATTTATTGAGGTGATTGAAAGAGATAAAATCATAATAATAGGTAAAGTATAAGTGTTGGTTTTAAATTTTATGTGTACAAAATTTTGAGACTATTCTTTTTACCAAAGCAATTTACAAAAACAAAAAGTTTTTTTTAAGTAGAACAATGGTAATGTAAAATTGTTATGTTGTTGGATTGAAACATTTCCATATATTTAATTTGGTCAAACCAATTATTTTACAGAGTCACAAAAATGTTAAGATGTTAGTTATAATGACTTCAGGCTCCTTGCATACATTTCCAACTATATATCTATGCACCATGACTTTTGTTTGCCATTCTTCCTCCTATCTACCTAGGACACCAAATGTCAAAGGAATTGATGACATGATATGTTGTAAGAAGTGCTCCCAACAATGATAAAATTGGAAAATGAATTAAAATTAAACAATAATGAATAATATATATATATATATATATATATATATATATATATATATATATAGTATTGATTCATCTTAAAATTTGGAATACTATTGTTTTAATATTATTAATCATAAAAAGTTAAAAGACAAGAAAATATAAACTCCAATGGATAAAAATATTGAGTTGTACTCTTCATAGATGACAAATTTTTATCAGCCAAAGTTGGTTTGATGTTACTTGCTTTGTTGTAATCTGACATAAGAGCACATATACAATCAAAGAAAATATTTGAAATGAAATCAAGGCTGGATAGATTCGATGATATATATATAAGTGTTAATGACCTTTTGTGTCGGTAGGCCACACCTCGAATGAAATCAAGGTTGGATAGATTCGATGATATATATATATATATATATATATATATAAGTGTTAATGAACTTTTGTGTTGGTAGGCCACACTATCTTTGGTATTATAAGTGGAATTCCTTTGTCATGGTGTGAAAATTCCATGTAATAAAAGTTAATAAAGACAAAAATAATAACCATGGTTGATGGGACAATTATTTCAAGCTAAATGTCGGGAAAATAATCCTAGTTGGTATTCATTTGGTTTATTATGGCTAAGGAAATTGGAAAAGGAAAAGGTTTTGGAACGACAAAATGGCATTTTTGGCACATTTATTTATGAAAATAATGGAAATTAGGAAGAAATGGAGGTGAAAGGTCACAGGTTGCATGTGAGGAGGAAATGAAGAAAATATAGGCCTAATTGATAAAAATGTTTATGAGGATTAGTTGGTACTTTTTGTCATTTCAGTTTTTGATCTCTCTCATTATTCTATCTCTCTCTCTCTCTTTCACTCTTGAACACTTAGAGGTTTCTTGTAGCACTTTGGAATTGGAATAAGAAAAGAAAAGCACTCAAGAAGAAGGAATAAGCGAGAAAGGAAGAGCAGGATCAGGGAGCTACAACATGATTCCTTACAAGTATTGATTTGCAGGTGTGATTTCATTGTTATATTTTGCATGCATGGTATTGCATGTGTTTTTTTTTTGTCGTGCCATGGGTTTTTCCAGGTGTGATTGAGTGTTTTCAGCCTAGCCTTTCCATTTCCGAATAGCCTTGATGAGATGGGTCTCATACTCTGGTTGAGCTAGATTATCGGATGGCTTCGAAGTTGAGTGAGGTGGATCTCCAAAATGACAAACACATGACCTAGTGATCCATAAACTGGACTATGGATTATGGTAAAGCCACTGGCCTAGTAACCCTTGAACCAAACTGTGGGTTGCAGTAAATCCAGGATTGACATATGTCTCAGTGGGCCCAAGAATCCTTGTCGGTGAATGGTGGGATATACGGTAAAGCCAAGTGGTGAATTTCTCTTCGTTGGGCCTAGTAGTCTCGTCATGGTATGTATGGTAAAACCTGGAGAGTGGGTCTCGATGTAGGGCCTAGTGATCCCTGGATCAAACTATGGATTACAATAAAGCTTGAGATACTACGAGGCAGTAAAATTATTTACGGTGTAGGTGGAGAACTCTGGTAGAATCCATGTTTTTTTGGTTTTTTTTCGTTGGTTATGATTCCCACATTCATGCTTGGAATATGACACGGGGGTGATTGGTTGAAGAGATATTTGGCTCAGCCAAGCTATGGTCGGGTGGAACATGGTAGTCTCATCCCCATTTGGTTTTTACATTCATTAATGATAAGTTCATTTCCTTGGAATTTTATGTGTACATGTATTAGTTTATATGTGGATCATATGAATGATGTATCCCTAATATTTCTATTGTTATTTTGCTGGTTATGAGCATGTATTATGACAATGATCATGGATAGCTCTCCTCATGTTTTTATTTTTAAATGAATAAGCAATGTATCTATGCCCTAATAGATGATATTGCAACTAATTATGTAAGGGGAAAATGCTTCTTTGCAACTCTTAGATAAGTATGAGACCCCTATGTTCAGATTTGTTGTTTACGCTTGTAGATTACATATTTGTGATATGTTTGACAAAATTCTTACTTGGCTAGTAAGGATTAAATCAAGGTCTTGTCATGGTTTTTGCAAATATACCATTATTTCACTATTTTATTTCATTTCTAAACTTTTCATTTAGTTCTGGGTAGTGGCATTGACTTTGGGCCTGAAAAAGCACCTTAAATCTCACGAACATAGGCACGGGTCTAGGAATTTAGTCACTAGACCAAGGCATGAAGGCTTGTGTGTGTGTCCAGATCCTCCTAGATAGACTCATGCCCATACTATAGGAGCTTCCAAGGGTTAAATGGGTTAAAAACTCAGTGGGACCTACGGGCTAGTCACCTGAGTGGTCAGGATGGTTCCTGGGAGTCTTGTTGTTGATGTGGAAGGTATGTATGATGTGTTTCCTTTGGTTCCACTTCCTTAAGGTCACCTAAGATGTTGAACCTGATCATAGTAGCCTTTCACCACATGTTTACCTCGGTTGTGTAGAAATTATACAAACAATATGTATACCAATGGATTCAATCCGATCAAGCAATGTACTAAAGCAAGATACTGAATCCTTCTACAAATCAATTGCAGAAAATAAACACGATTGCCAATCACAACAAGTAAATAAAGAAGCAAATCAAACCACAACACAAATATTTTCCCAGGGTAAGCTTGTTGCGCAAAGCCCCTCTATCTTATATTGTAAGTTCACCAAGGAATCTTGAAACAATTACAATGAACTCTTCTCAAAAGAGTCTCATACACTCTCACAACTGTCTCACACTGATCTAGACAAAATCAACCAGCACTTGGCCAATTTTCAGCCTCTGCTCAGCCTTCTTGCCTTGCGCAATTCATGTGGAATGAAATCCCTATTCTTTAAGAATTTCAACCTTCCAAAACTGCGCAATGCTCATGGAAAATCCTATGGGTGTTTTACTGCATGTGGGCGACCTACTAATAATACAACTAAGAGTTAACATCCCTTTAACCTTTGTCTCAACTCGATCTCCACTGGAAATGACATGCATAAAACTATTAATAGTAAATCACCAATTACATGAAAGATCATTGCATGTGAATTAAATCTGATTTAATTCACTTGGCCTCTCACTAGTGCAACAAAAAGTTTCAATTGGTTAAACTGATTTTAACTCAATTAATTGAGTTAAATTTTTTCTCATGCATTAAACTAATGTACTAACTGCAACTTAAACTCCATAACTAATAGAATCACTCTGCATGCCTCACCACCACCCTCAACTCGAAATTCATGAGCTAACTGAGTTTATCACACTTAGTTAAATACTACAAGTGATTATGAGATAATATTACATTTTATTGTCCAATTTAATTAAGGGAAAACTAAATTAGACACACATTTATTGTTGACTTTTCAACAAGTTGGATGGTTACTTGGGTAGATCTGGAATGGGGGTCTTATAGAGTGGTATCATAGCATGGTTCACCCCTTGCACTAGATGGGTGCTATGTTGGTCATGCATTCATGTCGTTGGCATGTGTGTTTTCATCCTTGTGGTCTATATGCTTGTTTCACATACATGGTGCCGGTCATGGTTGGAGTGATGTCGCCGTGTGAAAGAGTAGGTTGTTTTTGGGAAATGTGTCGTCATGAGTGTATGTTTCGGTACATTTTGTTACATGTTGCTACATGTATCTTCCTTGTATTCTTTCTTACATGTTGTTACTTGTTGTTACAAGTATTTTCTGTTTATGCTTGATTACATGTGTTTATGCGTGTGTATTGTTTGTATTTACGCTTGTGTATTTTCCATGTTTATGCTTGTGTATTATTTGCGTGTACGCTTCTCTATCGTCTATGTTTATGATTGTTTATTTTCCACGTACATTGGTATGGTTGATGTCGTCATGCATGAGGTCATAGTATGTGTAGTGATATGGTTATGTAGTTATGAGTTGACTCTAGCTAGAATGATGTTTTGTTTTGGTACACTTAGTTGTTATATGTTTATATGTTGTTGTGATTATGTTTATATGTTGTTGCGATTATTTTTATACATGTATCATGTTGATTTGGATGATCTTGGAGATGAGGTATCCTACCCAAATTATACTAAGTTACGTTGGTTTATTATGATTTGGTTTAGCTGACATATTATGCCTTGCAGAAAAGAGATCAAAATGAATAATAAGATCGTAGACTACAAAGGCTATCCCTATGAATTATATGAGCAATGTGGTGGGCACCCTTCTAATTTGGAAGACACATTGAGAAGCTTGAAGTAAGAAATAAGGAGCTGTAAGGCGAACAATGACAATATCATACAAGAACAAGAGAAACAAGCATAGGTTAACCTAATACTTCTTCAAAGCTTGTCAAAATTGTAGTAGTAAGGGCCACTTCGGATCAACCATGGATAGGATGAAAGAACTAATGGGGCATATGGAAGTAGGTCTCATGGTAGACACAGGTCATATAGAGTTGACATAGTGAGAGATGGTAGCTTTTTGGACACTCTGGATAGGATGGGTGCTGAGTATAGGTACTATTATAGTTCTAGTTTAGATAGACATCATGATCATCATCGTTATCATCCTTACATGAGGAGTGACAGAGGATACTTGTCAGATATATTTAAGAAAGAAAATCCACCTACTTTTGATGGGGACTTGAAGAAACCAGAAAATGCAAAGGCTTGGATACTTGGGATGAAAAAAAATATTTGAGTTTCATGAGTGCACTGATAATATGAAGGCTAAATTTTCTATCTTCATAATGAAAGGTAAAGAATACATTTGGTGGGAAGATGTGAAGCGAGTTAGAGAAATTAGGACAAACGACTTGAGTTGGAATGGATTTAAGAGGATGTTTCAGGAAGAAGTACTTTTCATTAATTTATTATGATAGTAAGGCCAAAGAATTTTATGAGCTAAATATGGGGTCAATGGCAGATGAAGAGTACAAGACTAAGTTCTTGGAGCTATTGAGGTATGTAACATATCTTAAAGATGAGAAAGCTAAATTTCAGCAGTTTTCCATTAGAACTTAGAGATCATATTGAGTATGATGAGCCTCGATCACTTATGGAAGTTATTAGGAAATTTAAGCATTGATATGAACAGTAAAAGTGTAAGAATGAATCTCAGCAAGGATGGAAAGGGAAGGAAAAAGGTAAAGGTAAATGGCAGTTGAAATGAGCAAGGTCTTAGAATGCAGAGGAAAAAGAAAATGTGGCACCACAAAAGAAGTTTAATGTAGCTAGACAAAGGCATGGATCACAACAACAACATAGAGATAGTGGTACTGGATGCGTGGAGTGATGGACATGTGGTGAGGAACACCTTAGGAGAGAATGTAGGCAGAATCAAGGTGGTAGGCCTCGGATATATAGTGCACAAGAGGCCCAAACTGTTGGGGATGTTAGATAGATCATTCCTTGTGTTTATGCATTCATGGAAAATAGGAAGGTAGAGCACCAAACATCTATCATTGAGATGTATGGTAAGCTTTGTAATCAAGTTATTTCTATTTTGATTGACCCTAGATCTAGTTATAGCTAGTTAGTCCTGACTTAGTAGGTAAGTGTGGTTTGAATAAGGAAATGCATTCAAGGTCTTGGTTAGTGTAGTTGGCTACAAGTACAAATAAAAGAGTTCACCGGATTGGGTAATATCTTGTGCATTTGAGTTGGGTAGCATTCCTACAACAACACACTTGAATATAATTTTATTGGGGTCATACAATATTTTATTGGGTATGGAATGGCTATACCTTCATAGGACTAAGGTGGATTGTTACAAAAAATCCATTGAGTGTTTGTACGACAATGGGAAACCAAGAGTCTTACAGGGTAAGAAGAAATAAACATCGGTAAGAATGGTGATAGCAATGCAGGCCAAGTGCAGTAAGAAGAAAGGGTGTGTTGTTTGCAGTGCACATTTCTAGTGACAAAGGTATGCAAGTTGAGGATGCAGATTTTTTGAGTAGGTACCTATTTCTGTAGAAGTTTCAAGATGTATTTCCCACAGATATTTCAGAGTTTCCACCTCACAAGGAGGTAGACTTTTCTATTGAGTTGGTACCAAGGGAAACTCCAACATCAAAAGCACCTTACAAGATAAGCACACTTGAGTTGGTAGAGTTAAAGTTGCAGCTGAAAGATATGCTTTAAAAATGATACATTAGTCCAAGTGTATAGCCATGAGGTGCACTAGTATTGTTTGTGAAGAAGAAGGATGGTACTGTTATATTGTGCATTGACTATAGGAAGTTGAATAAAGTGACCATCAAGAACAGGTATCTGTTGTCAAGGATTTATGACTTATTTGATCTGTTGAAGGGAGAAACAACGTTCTCTAAGATTGACTTGAGGTCAGGATACCATCATCATGCATCAAAGATGCTGACATATACAAGACCACATTCCAGACCAGGTATGGGCATTATGAGTGTGTACTATTTCCATTCGGTTTGTCTAATGCCCCAACCAAATTTATGTGTTTGATGAAAAATGAGTTGCATCCTTATTTGGACAAGTTTTATTGTGTTCATTGATGACATATCGGTATATTCTGAAAATGAGGAGGAACTTGTCGAGCATTTGGCAGAAGTGTTAAGATTTCTCAGAGAGCATCAATTGTATGCTAAGCTCAACAAATGAATCTCTTCTCAACTAAGGTACATTAATTGGGACATCCAAGGAGGGCATTGTAGTAGATATAGAAAATATAAGGGTCATCATGGAGTGGGTAGCTCCTAGAAATGTAGATGAGGTGAGATCCTTCATGGGGATGGCGGGTTACTATAGGAGGTTCATCAAGAAATTCTCACAAATTGCTTATCCTATTACATCATTGCAAAGGAAAGGTAAGAATTTCGATTCGACAGAGGAGTGTGAGACTAATTTTGAGCAACTTAAGCAGTTGTTGGCACATGCTCCAATGTTAAATATTGCATATCTGAACAAGGAGTTTCTAGTATGTACAGATGCTTGCGAGAGAGGACATAGTGGGGTCCTTATGTAGAATGGACAGGTGGTATGCTAGGAGTCACGAAAACTAAATGATCATGAGAATAACTACCTGACACATGATCTTGAGCTAGCCACAATATACATGCATTGAATATGTGGAGGCACTATCTTCTTGGCAGGAGTGGTGTACTAATGAGTGATCATATTAGGTTGAGATAATTGTTTGACCAATAGAATCTGAATGTCAGGAAGGCTAAATGGTTGGCCACAATCAGTGACTTTTATTTTGAGATTAGATACATAAAAGAAAAGGAGAACAATGTCGTAGGTTCTCTTAGCAGGCGGGTACAGGTAAATCACATAGAAGTTATGAAATCCTATGGGACATATTTACAGGATAGGATCTTGTAGGTAGGTCGGCAGGATGACAGCTATATGGAGATTGTGCATAGGTTGTAGTAGAGTACATGTATAGGTACAGGTACAAGTACAGGTATGGGTGCAGGTGTACAGGATGAGGACTACCGTATCACGATAGATGGATTGGTCAGATTTAGAGATAGGATATATGTGTTAGACAATAGTGAGCTCAAGAAGGTGACTTGAGGGATTTTCATGAGAAACCATAATCGGGTAACCCAAGCTATAAAAATACATTGAATGCAGTGAAGATGTTATATTATTGGTTGAATCTAAAGAAGTACATGGAAAAGTTTGTAGTTAGGTTTTTGGATTTTTATATGGTTAACATAAAATGTATGCATCTAGGTGGACTGTGTTGATCAACGGTTGTCATTGATGTCAACCTAAGCAGCACTAGGGGTTAACCCAATATTGCATGGGAATTTTGACCTACCAAATTAATATATTCTGGGTCAATAGTTATTTTGATGTTTTCTACTTGTCGAGATGTTTCCATTGATATATGGCATGTCATGTAATTCTTCACGGTTTGAGAGATATTCATGTTTGAAGTTTGTACCCCCAGTTAGTGGGCTAAAACCCCATGGGTTTGGGGCATGGGTCATTGAAAATTCATAATTAATATTTTTTAAGCTCCTAAAATCCCTCCCATGTTCACTTGTTGAAGCCCCTCTCAACTTAAGCATTCATATAAATTTTGATCTTCATTTCCTCCTTATGCAAGGGATTCGGCCATCTGAAACAGGTCATCATGGAATTTTAGCACTAATTTTTTTTCTACGAAGGTTCAGAAGCTGAAATATTTATGAGGCGAAGCCAAAATCCTGAGGAAGCTATAGCAAAAATTTCAGATCAAGGTGCATAACATTTTTGGAGATATGATCTGTGGAAGTCAAGGTTTTTGCAGGCTCCTGAAATTCATCTAAAAGTAGTGACCTTGGTAAAATCATCATAACTCTCTCTCTGAGTATCAGATTTGAATTCCGTAAAAATTGGAAGATAGTGCATAGTCTGTACTTTTTGCTCTATCAATTTCAGAGCGAAATGAAGAAAAATGACACGTGGCACTCTGTACAAGTACGCTCTGCTAAAACAATCTATAATTAGGGCATTGTGAGAGATTGGGCCTAAATCTCTCTCAAAGAATCAAAATTGGTCAGAACTGTGGCATTGGAAAGAAGACTTAGAGGACTACTACAGGACCAAAAATCATAAATTGAGGATCTGAAATAACAGAGATACACCAGATTCAATATCAAGCTCCTAGAAGGCAAGAAAAAGCTAGATCATGTGTTGTCAAGGGTTGCAAAGGACCAGAATTTCTAAGAAAAGCAAGGTGCAGCAGAGGGTAGCATGAAAAGAGTAGAAACCAAGGTGCATAATAGCAGCAAGAAGTTCATCATATGAAGTCTTCAAGTGGGCAGCACTGCATACAATCATTGTAAAGGTATATTTGTACTAAGTCATTGTAAATACATTATTGTACAAATTGTACTAGTATCTATCTACCAAGGGTTAAAGAGGCAGTGTTGGGAGGTCTAGGATCATCATTAGGTGGTTGTGTCAAAGTTGGGGTTATGGTCTAGTATATCTTCTTCTTCTACATCATTCTATGTCATTGTAAAGTGGACCATTTTCCTGGTACGGGAGTCCATTCTCCTTTTATTCTTCTATAGGGTGGTAGGGTGGTGCTAGGGTGAGTTGTAGCTCCTTGGGTGTTGAGGAATCCATTTAGTTGACTACTGAAGAATCTCGGGCGTTGGAGCGTCCATCCAGTGGGAGTTGGAGAAGAATGCTTTTCTAGATTCTAGGAAGTTGGAGCATTATTTTCAATTGGAGTTGAATATTAAAAGAATTATTAGAAAAGCATTAGGTGGTTTTTGTCTCGAAGTGGGTTTCCACCTTAAAAACTGTGTGCATTTGTGTTCGTCTTGCTTGCTGCTATCATTGTACAAACACTGATAATAATTGAAGATTAACTAATGCTCTAGTTGGAAGGAATACTGATTCACCCCCCTCGGGCCTCTCTTAGTATTTCCAACAATTGGTTTCAGAGCTTGGTTCCTTCAATAGAAATTTAACAACTAGAAGGAGGTCATGGAGCATACCAAGAATGGTGTACCTCTATTCAATGAAAATAATTATGCACTTTGGAAAGTGTTAGCTCCCTGTAATTAGCAAGATTGGCAAAGTCCAACTACAGGGAGAAACACTATTTCAACCACTTTGGGATTCTAGGATCTAGCCCTCCTGAATCCAGAGAGGGATCTCTCCAATAAAGTGCAAAGATGGATTTATCTTTAAATTTTTAAGTATTGATATTAGGCTAGTTATGAAGTCCGAGGGTTTTTGTTTGTTTTGGATGGTTGAGCATGATTATTATTTGAGTGGAAAGTTCTAAATGGAACGAGTTTAAAAGGTGTGAAGTTGCAAGCAATTAGAACAAGCTTTGGTTGAAAAGATAGATATAATGCTGGTTTTATTCCATTGGGCTATGGAGTCGTAATAGGTTTTAATTGAAACAACAAGGAGCAAGAGTGGTCCATGGGGCAAGTCATCTATGTCTAAGGATCTCTTTAAAGTTGATTTTATGGAATGAAATGATACAACAAGAAGGGGGAATTAAACAAATGAAGAACAAAGAGCAGCCTAAGATCTAGTAAGTTCTTTGAAACTAGCCAGATTTTGACAAACACTTAAGAAAGACATAAAAGTAATCTAAGATCTGGTAAGTACTTTGAAACTAGCTAGTTTTTTATTCACTTTCAATAGAAAACATACTAAACACAAAGGGAAACTTAAAAGGAAACTGTTGGAGAAGAAACTAGAGGGCGGGGCTCACCATAAACCTCTCCTAGCTCTTCTTTACTTGGTAAACTTTCAAGACAAACACATAAGATAACAAAGAATGGTCTAAGATCTGGTAAGTACTTTGAAACTAACCAACTTTCAACACATTCTTAGGGAAATTTTCAGATAGTTTTTGGGGATAAAACTAAAGGACAGGGCTCACCATAACTTCCTTAGTTCATCTCTACTTAACATAAGCTGAAAATAAAATTTAAGAATAACAATTAGCCTAGACAAAAGGAAGAGGGAACGCCAGCATTCCTAACGGCTTAAACTGAATTAAATCATTCCTAAACAACACAATTGGAAGAAAACATTTAGATAAAGCTTATCAGTCAGAGAAGGTTACTGATATACGATAAATCCTAACTCTATGTTTGTTGTTATTTATCAGAGAAGATGGACAAAGTGAAAAACAGAAATGAAATAACAATTTACAATAAGAAATAACATCACCGTCGACATAGACCAGGATCCCATAAATCAACTTGTATTGATGCTTCAAACCAGTTACAACTTTAAGTCCAATGTTTCAGTTCAGCAATCATCTTTACTTCTCGGACTAACTTATCTAATCACAAGAAAAGCTTCAAGATAATTTGAACACTATTTAAAAGTAGAAGTTTCAAGCTCAAGTATATTTCATTGTTCTGCAGCCAACATTTTCTCATCTTATACAGAAGTGTTTATAGAAGGAATGAGGAGGCAGGATCTGATAAAGATATCCTGGGTCAATTAATACAGACTTTAATACTTCTCTGTCTTTGAGGGGCTTGATGGAGAAGTTTACAGATGTTTGTCTGTATTAATTGTTTTACATTTAAGATTTAAGCTTGGTGGGAGATTTTGTTGACTTTTAAGGCTCTTTGTTATCTCTGCAATAACTCTGCTGATAGTTTATATTAGCTTCTTTGATTCGAAATAACTATTCAGTTGTATTGGGGTAGATATGCTCTGTTCTGGTGATTACTTGGCCATCTGTTGAATGCTTTGAGGCTACAAGTGGCATTGGATAGCTGAAAGGAATCAATTAGCCTCTGATGTGGTGGTGGAGGCTCTTTCCGACTGATAAATCTCTGATTTGTCTTTAATTGTATTTTAATTTGGAGGATTAGGCTTTTGATTTTCGATCTTAGCCATAATCCTCCAAAAATATCTTCAATCGTCTGTTCTGTTGTGTTTTGTTCTTCAACACTGATACTCTTTTGTTTTGATTTAATTCATTGTGTCTTGTTGATGTGCAGAGCCACAAAGGGCTCATATGGCATCAATGCCCATGAAGCATTGACAAAACATGACTTTGAACCCTTTGGAATGATCCTTCTGTATGCACAAAGGCATGAGGGATCGCCATCCCCAACCCTTGGTTTTCCTTTAATATAATGGAAAAACCATAGAAACCTACAAAAAACAATAAAAATTAATAAATCATACGTTTATGTGGTAAAACTACTTAGGAGGTTGTGGTGAGAAGCGTGGCCATTGGATGGTAGCATCCAACAGTGGAGATTTTCCGCGGGATGCCAAAGGGGAAAGAGGGGAAAGAATTAAGTCAGATCCGTCGATCTGCAGAGATTGACGGTCGAGAGCGATCCGAGACGTATAATGGAGAAAGGCCGCTCAATAAAGAAATGGGAGAAAATGTGAAGGAAAATAGGTTAGAAACCCTTTGGTAGAGAAAAATGCAAAGGAAAGAAGAGCGGGGTTGATGTATGATCATGAGCCGTCGGATGAGATCGGCCCTATGAGATCAACGACTGAGCAGGCGCGCGATGAAACATAAATGGAAAAAGGGAAAGTGGTTTCGGGACTAAAAACCATGGGTTTCATGTAGTGAAAATGCGGGGAGGTGGTTTTTCCTTTTTGAACGCGATATGCATTTCCACCCGACACGTGGCTTCTTAAAACCACTTATATCGTGTAGCCCTCAGGAAATTAACCCTTGTGCTTAAATTTATGCGATATAGAATGTCGGTCGTTAGATCTGGGGCCTCAGATCTAACGGTGGGGGAGCGAACGCGATATTAAAAAGATGCACGGGCGGAAGCAGGTGGGGCGGATTTAATCTGGGCCATTGATCTAGGATCTGGATGGCTGAAGTTGAATCTGAGGAGGGCAAGACCCACAGGAGACGGGCCCGTTGGAGTTAATACAGACCGTTGATCTGCAGAGATCAATGGTGGAGATTGGATAAGAATCATTATGAAGCAGGAGGATGAAAATAACAAAGGGAGACGAGAGAAGATCTGGACCATCCAAACTAGACACGTGGACGGCAGAGATGCTATCGAGAGATCGCAATCGGAGGAGGTAATGGTGAAGGGGCAATGAAAAACCTCCGATGCGATTTAGCGTTGGCCGTCGATCTAAGGATCAGATCGATGGTGGGGAGTGAATCGGAGGGGCTCAAAAGGTGGAGGAAAGTTTATGATCAGAGTGAATGAAGATTGTTAGATCTAGGAAGGCGGAGAGGAGATCAACGGCTCATGACTAATCAAGAGATTGCCAATCGGAAGGGGGGAACAAATGCACCCGACAAAAAATTGCGATGCGATGTAGCATGATCCGTCAGATGGCCCAATGATCAACGACGGAGAAAAAATGTGATCAATGAAGAGCGAGCCCCTTTAGAATATATGAAAAACCAAAAATTTAATAATATAAAGGTTTAGGTGTCTCGGGTGGGTTTATATATAGGAAATACTTTGGTGCCCGTCTACGGGGCCTTGGGGTATGGAAATGAATGGGACCGGGGGTTTAAACATAAAAAGGGCCAATCGCAATCAGAGGTCTTACCATAAGAAATAGACTTGCGCGCTCCGATTTCTCCGATGCGATAAGCGCCAAATGGGCTTAATGCTTAGTTCCAGCACCAAGGCATATGGAGTGGAAGTGGTTAGGACTTAGCCCAAAGGGGCTTAAGTCCATAGTAAACAAACTTATTTTTATGAATTTTTTCAAGGTTTTTTGATGGATTTGGGGGTTTCGACAAAGTTCAAAAAGGAGTTTTAAACTTTGTAAAGTGGATTTTATGAAGGGAAAATGGAAATACATGGAAATTGGAGGAATTTTGTGGGGAAATAAAGGGGTAAAAATGAAGTTTAGTTTTGAAGTGGAGGGAAGGGAAAAATGGATTTTTAAGCAGTCTTTCCTCTATGAAATCAACAGAATTTCAGAGGTTTAAAATGGAAACAACAGTGAAATTTTGAACAAAGGGCAGGATGTCTTCAAGAGTCTTCAAGAGATAACATTTTTTAGCAATAAAACTTGTTTCTTGAAGGCTCCAAGAATGATTTAGCCACCTTTTTATATAACAAATTTTATAGGTGGCTAATAGTGGCTCCACTTGGGGATGGTGCCTTCTTGAAGGCATCAAGAACTTCAGACTTGCATTCTCTGGGAGGCTAATCAGTGCCCTATCCATTGGGTTGCCTTTCCTTACTTGGATGATCTTCTTTTTCTCTGGAAAATTGTTAGCAGCCATGAAAAACCAATGGAACTTCATCAACACAAGCTTTCTACCTACCCAATCCTACTGATCTAACATTTTTTCTTCTTTAGAGTGCACTTGGATTGGCAAACTCTTTTTACAACATTTTATTCTATTGAAAGAAAAAAATATAATCTAATTCTATTCCTTATTTCTCCATGAACTCAGATTAAACAGTTGAGTCCATATGCTTCTCTACCTAATCTACCAATCTGTTAGGATTAAACAGTCTAACAGATTTTTATTCACTAAATTCTACAACAGAAATTAAAAAGCACACAAGTCAGGGTTGAATAGTCTAACCTGATGCTGATCTATGGCATAAAAACAAGCTGCACATAGACATTATTTTGTAGAAAATTAAATCAAAATGGAAGGCTTAAGATCTAAAAGTTCAAAGCACTTCCTTCATCTTTTTTCAACTCTGTTTTTGCTTTTGTTTGAGCTGATCTTAGCTTCCTCTGGTTCAGATTTTGAGCTGATTAGAACTAGATTTACCTCTATTTTTGACTCAGAAATTTAAAACATATTGGAGTCATTCTTGTTTTGAAAACTCAGGTTTAGATTTTGAGCATGTTTGAACCTGTAATTTCTAGCCTAAACTACCTACTGATAAGCCAAGATTAAACTATTTGGCAAATAAAATTCACTAACCTATCAACAGACAATTTAAAAGATTAATTAGTCATGATTAGGCTATATGACTAATTAGAAGTGTGTTTTCAGGAGTGGCATTTAAGCTTGCACACTTTTAGAATTTATTTCTCTTTTTGGTATGGGGTTGTACCTTTATTGTTTTTACAATCTGCCCTCTTTTCTTTCTTCTATTGTTTTTGTATTTTTGTATTTTTTATTTTTCTTCAGAGACAAAAATCAACAACTATATAAATGCTTAGAACTGAGCTATATTGACATTCCTATCTAACCTAATATAAATTGGAATATTTACATTATCATATGATACAAAAATGCCAATGCAGCCAACTGAGTAATGTCAAGAAGAAGAAGAAAATCTGGCTGCTTGTCAAAGGTATCCATAGTACATTTTGAAGATTAATCTTCAAAACCAAGACTATCACAGAGGGTGATAGCTTCTCATGTATTTGGCTCTTTCAAAGGATCACTGCTTGATAATTTGAGCCAGTTGGGATTTCCACACACTCGTCCAAAGGATTAACAAAGAAAGGATGAAGATTCCCTTCTTTCTGATCCTCCATGTCTGGTAGATTGTCTGCTTCCAAGACTTCAGCTTTGAGGACTGCGTTGTCAGTATGCGGCTTGGAAGTATCATCATCCTTAACCTGCAAAATAGCAAACAATGAAATATCTTCTTTCTCTAAATATATGCTTGCTTCTGTTATAAATTCAGGCTCTTTGGATGACAGATTGTCATTAGTGAAGGGAGAAGTCTCTTCTTGGAAAGATGGTATATCCTTAGCAGGATAGTCTTTTATTTGTTTTTCTCCCTCAAAGTTTTTCCAGTATTTTTTATTGTTTGGGACAGCTGGTCTGAATTTTTCTTGAATTGTATATTGTTTTCTCTCCCAATGTTTTAAACATGTACTAGCCACAAGGGCTAATCCACTAGAAAAACTATTTTGATCTTTAGGAACAAGTACAAGTTGGAAATATTTGAAAGATTTCAGTAAATCTATGGTATCATCCCTATAAGCTTTAAGTCTGGGATGATTAACCATGCACTCTTCTTTCACTTGCCTAATTACCAGTTCTGCATTTCCATGAACTGTTATCTTTTGGGCTCCTAATTTTTTTAATAAATGTAGCCCTATGAGGAGTGCCTCATACTCTGTTATTTCAGTTGTGCATTTAAATTTCAATTTATATGAATGGGCTTCAGAATAATTGTTTCCTGTATTGTAAAGCCATATTCCTACACCTGCATTAGTTTTAGTATATAACCCATCGAAATTCATATTACAAAGAGGACTAGTTTCAGTATTATCATTGGTTTCCTTACTATCCTCTTTGTCTTGAGTGCCATTGGATTGTTCTATGGAATAGGCACCATGTTCATGACTGTCTGGTTGAGATGATGGTTTGGAGGGTAGCTACTTACTTAGTATTTGATCAATTCGTTCTTCTGTAAAAGGAGAGATTTTTCTTTGAGTATAAACAGAAGAAGAGTTGCCCTATATTTTATGACCAACAAAAGAACTCTCTGCATCTTTACAATAGAGTTCTCTTCGTGAATGAGCAAGAGTATTTTTTTTGCAATAAGTCTTAGAGACTGACTGTTTATTAATGGTCTGATCTATCTCTTCTTCTGTCAACGAGGAAAATATTTCTATGTCCCTTTGAACAAAAGTACAATGGTTCTCTGTCTCTTGTAAAGGTGGATTTTGAGGCTAGATGTTCTCTTGAGCCTATTCTAGGGGATCTTGACTTGTGCTTGCAGGAAAACTTTGAGGATTTTCTATCGTTTCCTCAAAGCACTGCTCATTATTAGTATTCGAAACTTGATTGTGAAGATCTCCTATCGGCATAGTACAAGATATAGGAAGGAAATAAAAAATTTCTTGACAGCCTTCCTTATTGCTTTCTTTATAAGTTTGCTTATCATTTTCTAAAAGGTGTTGATCATAATTCATAGCTTGGTCACTGTCTTGATCTAGAGGTGATTGGGCTTGTGTTTGATCAAGGGAAAGAATAGCTCACTCTATATCATCCATTTTCATTTCAGCCATCAACCTATCCATTCTTTTCCCAAGCATATGCATCATCTTTTCCATCATGATTAGAAATTTTCATTGATTATTTTCTCTATAATCATGTTCATCATACATGTCTTGTAGTGGTAGAGTTTGCATTTGCTCAGGGGGAAAGGCATATGATTTTCTGGATCACCAACGTTTAAATTAGCCATAAACCTATCCACCCTTCTTCCAAGCATGTACATCAACTTTTCCATCATGATCATATGTTTTTCATCTGGGTCTATATCTAAATCCATGTTTGTAAATCAGAAGAAGAGGTCATTGTGTCTGTTCAATCAGTTCAAGGTCTTCTACCAGTGGATTCATTTGGTCTTTTGGGAGTTTTAGAGTGTGGAGTCGCCAGGTAGAGAATTTTTAGCTTGTAAGGAGGTAAAATGTTTTATGGTTCCACCACCATGTGTTTCTTGTAGAGCTGCAAGGTTTTCAGGAACTGAATTAGTTCTCAAGGGTGATCTGAAAATAGTTGAAAATTTAATCTTAGGATATTTCCTAAGGATACTTTCAGGGTTATCAACTATCTCAGGTTGATTTGGGTCAGAGTGGGCTCTAGTATGAATCTTTTTAGGAGCCACTATGCTGTGTTTTTCAAACCCAACAAAAAAAGAACAGTTTAACCAGATATGACAATATTTAAGAGGTTAACTTATCTTTCAAACAAGAAAATTTTAATCCTACAGTCCTCTAAGCGAGTTTGAATGATGTTATGATGATAAAGTTCTTACCAAGTGGAGTCTTAAGGTACGTTTAGGATTGTGGAGTCGGCAAGTGGAAGTTTTTAGCTCTTTTGGAGGCAAGGTTTTTATGAGGTCTGTTGTGACCGAGCGAAAACGAAGCCCCCTTTTTTTTTATTTAATATTAGTAATAATACTAAATAAATGAGGACCCTTAGTTAAAAATCCAAAAAATCAATTAGGATTTGTTTGCCTTTTCAAATAAAACTTTCTATCATAAACCTATAGAAATCCCTTAGAAAGAATATTTAGAAACACTTAAGTTTATGATAGATTATAATAAAATTGCTCTTTAAACAAGATAGCGCATCCATAACAAAATGGTATATATAAAACGCATTGATCGCAGATCGCATAGAGCAGAAAACAGAAATGATTAATGAATATCTTTTGCGCTTTTGCGATTTTGCGCTTTTGCGCTATTGCGCAATTTCCGCTTTTGCGCTATTTTCATGACTGCGATGATTTCATTTTGCGATATTGTGACATTGGATATTGCGATATTGCGCAGCAAATCGCAGATCGCAATGTCGCAGATTCATATAGGCGCGCTATCCCAAGGCAATCTTCCCATATGTCAAATCCGTTATGCGCTTTAATGATTATATTAAATGATTGGATTGATTATTAATGTGAAATGAGATTGTGTTTAGATTGAAAGTCGTTTCACAATTAAAATATCATATTTCATCCGCTTTCACATTCAAAACAGTCTCATCACCTTTCTTATATCATTACTCTCATTTATTCGTAAAACGCAAGCACGAAGGAGCAAACGACTATACAAAGCTTCCGCTGAACACTATGGGTAAGAAGGAGAAGAGCTCAAATTCTGAAAAAAAATAAATGGCTTCGCTATACGCAAACACCGCCTATAACAAGGATGCCGGTATATCCACTTGGGAAGGAATGTATAATCTGTTAGAAGAAGAAAACCCTGTGGTGATAAAAGTTGCAGCTACAGCAGGTTCAAAGAATACGTCTGAAGCAACCCTTAGAGACTTGGCTTGCTCATTTCTGCATAGAATAGCAGCAAGGCCAAGGATTCTCCCATATACAGACATGGTGAGATGGGTGCTGGATAGCACAGATATTTAAGACAGACAATTGAGAACTCCATCTGAAGAGCTAATCGGGTCATTCACCATAGAAGATCTGAGATTAATGTACAAGTTGCCAGAACCTCAAGTGACTTTCAACAAACAATTTATGGAAGAATTTGCCAGAGAACATTCAAATTTGGAAGAATGCACAAAGGAGTGGACCAAAAGAAGTGAAGCATTGAAGAAAAACAAACAAGGTATGTACAACACGGGTTCACTTACCTCTCCTTATTGTTTTACTGCTGCCATGTTATGCAGGCTTTTTGGAAAGCCCGACATAAATATGATCTTACCCGAATGGCTTCCTTTGTTGAATGCGGCTGTTAATTCTACAATTGTAGACTGGGCCAAAATCCTATCTGATAATCTCACCACTGCTATTTTTCACTACCGGTCTAAATGAAATGTTTCTCAGCGGGTTTATCCGCCTTTTTATTTATCTGCTTATGTCATGGACGCCATCTGCTATGTCTCTAAATTCCCTGTGATGGGCTGGAAATGGACTATCCACGATCCTTTGCCCATTCATGTGTACCATAAAGAACTGTGGGAGTCTAAGTTTGTTCCCCATTTTTGCCAAATTTGTCATGGAATAATGCTGCCATTGTACAGAACAGTGTATAATAAGGATGCCCCAAGGTTATCCTCAGAAACAGAGGTTGATATTCTCCCCGTCGCGAGATGGTTTGGAGAAGAATTGTTCACTTATATTAGGGTTTTTGGAAGTTACGCTTCTCCCCATGTGTTACCCCTATATGTTCCAGATAGACTTGTAGCTCGGGAAATTGCTTATCAGACCTGTGGCCAGGGAGGTATAACAAAAGATTTAAAAGAGAAGAAAAAGGGCATTTGGCCACAATTTCCCGTAAAATGTGGAACATTTTCACTGTTTGATATTGGTCAAGCATTTCAAGAGATAGGCAACATTACATGCCTACAGCTGTTCAAATTTTCGAGAAGGTTATTCGACCCAAATGATATTGTTAAGAATTTTACCAATGCAATCAAAGTAAGGGAATTTTCCGGGGAACAGGATCTTTTTGATGATATGTTCCAAGAAAGAAATTCATTCAAAGAAGTTTTGAATTCAGCTCAAGCTCAGCTATCTCCAGAGGAATTCCAGGAATTCAAGCTTTACAGAGAAAGGAGACTAATTCCTATTCCTTTGGATAATCTACGCTTAGAGCCCGCAAGGGAGCAAACTCCTAGTGTTAGTCTTAACGGCAGTTCAAGTACAGGTAAATCTAAATCAAAATCTGACAGAGATTCTGAACACTCCAATAAGTCTAAAGAAAAGGAAGATAAAATGGAAGAATCCATTAAAGATTCTACACAATCTAAAGAACTTACTCAACAACAAATTTTGACTTCTCAACAGACAAATCCTCCTCCAACCAATGTACAGCAACAGCCAGTCACCATTGAGTTAGACAAAGAATGGGAAACCTTTAACCAATTGATTAATGTAGAAGGACAGAATGTACAGACCCCTGTCCAGACAACCAAAGTTTTGAGCATAGGAACAAGCAGCACAGCCGCAGTAACAGAGCACATACCAATCACACCCTCCTCTAAAATTGTACTTAATGTAGAGGAAATTTTTCCTCTGGATGTATTCTACAACCCAAAATACAAAGCAGTAGTGAAGAGACAGAGGAAAAAGAGAAAAATAGAAAGTGCAATTGCTACTGAAGCAGAACAAGTAGATGTTTTGTGGAAAGATCCTGCCACAGAGCCTACTCATAATCTCACTAAGTTATCTCAAATAACAGGAGCTTATGCTTCTACAACAATTGATAAAGCAGTTGAGATACAACTTTTGTTGGATGAAAAAGAAGAACAGATAAAGGCTCTGCAACAGCAATTGCAACAGGTACAGGCCAATCAGGAAGCACAATTAAAACTTGAAGAGTTACAACAACAACTTCAAGAAATGCAAATAGGATATCAAAAAGCCCACCGATAAAGACAAACAAATACGCATTATCCAAGATCAAAGACATAAAGATGATAGTCAGCTCTGCAATTCATTTCGACCATCCTCTTTGAACAATCAACTACCGCAACAAGAAGAAGTTTTCTGCCAAAAAATATTGCAATGGAATTCTTTGTGCCAAGAAAGCGATAAAATCACAAATCATGTCGTAGATTTACGAAATGATTATGATTTGATTAATGAAAAGATCAATGATTATCTAGCATGGCAAAAGACAGAAGAAGGCAGAAAAGCTGGTGCACCCATCATTAATGAAAACCATAAAGAAATATTGTTTAATAACTGGGATGCACAAATCAGAAGGGCAGAAAAGGCAGCAGAGGAGGCGGCTACAGCGGCAAACACTCTCACTGATTGTGTAAATGACAATTTACACAAAGCTAATTTGATCACAGAAACTGTTCCAGGATATCTCCCATAGGTAAATCAACTGCAAACAGAATGGAGGCAAAAGGCAGAAGAAAGAGCAAAATCCATCCAAGGGCTGACAAGATTGAATTGGGACTCATACTGGATGTACTTGGTGAAGCCACACAGTCAGCACAGTGTGCTCAATTGTATCATCAATGCTACAGAGAAGATTGCTCCTACGCTTGCTGACTCTGTCTTTTTAGGACAGTTGAATTCCGAAGTCGGTCAACCGCATCTTCTCAAAACTATGCTAGATGCCTGCAAGCTTAAAGATCAAATTCATAGATAGATAGATTTAGTTTTAATTTCACTGTATTTTAGCCTAGGAAAAGGATGGTCATTGAACCGAATCCTTAATTTTTGTAATAAACTATTTTTAGATTTAGCTAAGTAGTATTTAAACCCCTCTCATGCATTTAGAGAGGGGTCCTGGATCTTAATATTTTTGGACTTGGAGATTGCATTTCTTTACTCCATTGTCTTATATATTTTTAAAAAGGATCACATCTGGTGATTTTCATGCGGAATTATCTTTGAAGTGTTGCATTTCTGTACCTTGGAATTTGATTTTGCATTAGAGTTACTGGATAGAGTATCAGATTGCATTTGAAAGTCTTCAAGATGAACAAGGTATTTCTATCTGTTCACTGTTGATCTCTTTTGTCTTATGATATTTGTTTTAAAATTGCTATCATTTATATGTATATTGGTTTTCACAACGCTTTCTTTTATATATCATTTCTGAGTATAATTGAAACGTTATTTTTCATAGTTACATGTAAATGGTATACAATGATGAATGCAATATGCTAATATAACTCTGTTTAATTTCTTAAATAGAGTTATCTTTATTTGTTTCTGCACATTTCAATTTAATTAATAATACATTTTCATGGTTATTGTTGAATTGGAACAATCTTAAGTTGTATTCACATATAATTACCCGAGTTAGTGTTAGAATTTCTTTATCAGTATTTAGCTTAAATTAGATAGTTTTACTTCAGTTAATTTAGTCCCATTTCCACCCATCCAATCCAATCCATTTAGTCACAAGGAAACTGGTCCTTTAAATCCAGTCGGAGCCACCATACCAAACGGAAAAGGAGCTGCCTTAAGGTCTCGACCGGGTGGTTTTCCCCGATGTTTGAAGCAGAGATTTTCTAGGCTACAACATTTTTGGCAATAGAAGGAGGGCCTGAGCTATGAATGGTAAGTAAATCTTTATTCACAAGCCATTCTGAGAGCAAAACACCCTCATTAACTTCTTCAATTTCTTCTGAAATTCAAAATCCTAGAGAAGAAATTGCAGAAAATATTCAAACACCCACTACCAAAATCTCAAAACATTCAGACAAACAACATCCCGAGTCTCCTGAAGTTCAAGATCTAATTCATAAATTGAAAGGATTCTCATTATCTCTGGAAGAGTCTGAAATATCTGAAGGTAGTGTAACTTCAAAATTTATTCCTTCAAAACCTCTTACTAGGTTGCAAAGTGAAAAACTTGGTATTCCTCCGAAAGAATTTCCTTTACCTAGTAAGGGCAAAACAAAAAGAATTCAATCGGAAACAGAAAGTGATACAAGTTCATCATCTCATATTCAATCACCTGTTTCCAAAACCACAACTCAACAAAGTGCAGTTGTTTCATCATCATCTCTTCAGTCATCATCTCCACAAACATCTTCTCCTCAATTCTCATCAATCTCAACATCATCTATTCCAACCACTTCTATTCAAATACCACCAGTTTCTACTATTCCTCCAATAGTCATCCCAATAATGGCACAGAGACCATGGTCTACTCCAGGAGCAGTCAACATGGCTGCACCTTTACATGATTTACCAGACAATCCTGGAAAATGGCTTCCAAAGTTTAGCCCAGATCTTAACATTCAAGCTGAAGAACATATCAATAACTTTATGCTAGCTATAAATTTAAATGGAGTCATACACGAAGATGTTGTAGTTAGATTATTCCCATATACTCTTCAGGGAATAGCAGGATCATGGTATTTTTCATTACCATCAGGATCCATAACGAGTTGGGACATTTTTGCAGATCATTTTTTGACCAAATTTGGAGATGACCGATCAATTGCAACTTTACTCAATGATCTCTCAAATTTGAAGATAGAGCCCAAGGAACCTATAAAAGAATTCAATGCTAGATTCAACAAACTCTTGAACAAAATTCATACAGATTCACAACCTAGTGAACAAGTCAGAATTGAATGGTATATAACTGCCTTACCCTCAAACATAGCAATTTTCGTAGACAGAGCTGCAAAGCCTACATTAGCTGAGAATATGAAAGAAGCTATTGCAGTGGAAAAACATATTACTTCTCTGGAAAAGAAAAATGCTATTGAAGAAAGGAAATCAAAGAAGGTCAGCTTCAGAGATGATTCAAAGAAAAAGGCCAAAGATCCATACGACATGGAAGGTTTACAGAAAGTTCTTAAAACCATGTCAAATGAAATGGTTGAAATTAAAAAACAAGTGGCTGAAACTTCTACCAAGAAACCATTCCGAAATTTCAGAAGAAACCAAGTTGAATCTAAACCTCCTAATATAATCTCTAATGCAGAATCAAAAGAAGAGGAAGAAGAAGAAGATACATCTATAGTATCAGATCAAGAAGACGAAAATGAAGAAATAGCTGAATTGAATGGAATGTGGGATTTTATTCTCCCTAATTCTGATAGTGAAGAAGCTATGCCTGTAAGTACTAGGAGTAAATCTACAATAGAACCAGTGAAAACAGTTCCTAAAAAGAAAATTACAACTCCAAGTACCAAAGACAAACCCACTGTGAAGAAAACTTCTCCATTACCTACTCAAAATCAGCCATCTTCTTCTAATCCTCTCACATCAACAGCGAAAACTTTAGTAGTGTCAGATCCTATGGAATACAACATTGTTGAAGACATGAAAAAGATCAAAGCCAACATTTCCTTACATGAACTCAGAAAACTAAAACACCAGCAAAAGTTGCTATTGAAAGAATTAAATGCTACACCAATTGCTCCTTTACCAACCGGTGTAGTTGCAAAAGCAGCAAGAGGAACTGGTAAGCCACCAGATAAGGTAGATGCTACTGATACTGTGCTCATTGGGGAAAAGTCAAATTCTCAAACTCCTCCTTTTCTTTTGACTTATGAGATGTACAACAAAAATCTGCACAATTGTTTGATTGATTCCGGAGCTTCCTCCAATATAATGCCTACTTCCGTCTGTGCTAAATTAAATATTGAACCACAGAAATCAACAGTTCATATCGTTCAGTTGGATCGCTCTAAAGTCCAAGTGGTAGGAGAAATCAATTCAGTTACTATCAGATTAGCCTCAGATCCTAGGATTGTCCAAAGAATTGATATTCTAATTGTTGATATTCCTGAATTCTATGGATTAATCTTGAGTAGGGACTGGTCTGCGAAACTTAACGGTTATATCTCAACCGATTATTCACACATGTGGCTTCCCTACAAAGGGAAACCAAATCAAATCAAAATTGAACGAGAAAAACATATGACGCACACTGTCACTGAATTTGAACAACCTAATGAACCTATAGTATTCAACAACAATATTCTTGGAGGTTATTCTGCTGAATCATTTCTTGGAAATTTCAAGGCTCCTCAATCACCTTTTTCTGTAAATACTTTTGTTTCTCAGATAGAAAATTTTTCACAATCTAATTCTTCCAGAATTGTAAATATTTCTGATGTAATTGTAGATAAGCCAATAGACAAATCTTTATTTTGGTCGTTATATTTTGATGGATCAAAGTCTAGTGATGGAGCTGGAGCTGGATGCATCTTAATTGATCCAAATGGGGAGAAAACCATGCTGTCATGTAGATTAGAATTTGAGTGTACTAATAATACCGCAGAATATGAAGCCTTGGTTCAAGGACTTTATAAAGCCATAGGGTTAGATGTTAAATACTTGAAAGTCTTTGGTGATTCCGAAATTGTCATTAAACAAGTTAGGAATACCATTCATTGCCTTTCAGGACATCCTAAACACTATCAAACCCTAGTACAAGACCTCACCACTCATTTTTTAGCATTCAATATTTCTCCTATTCCTAGAAATCAGAACACATCAGCTGACTTGTTAGCTAATGTTGCATCTAAACTCCTACCTGCTGAAGATTGCAGTCCTGATAGGCTTTCTGTAGAATTTATTTTTCGTCCATCTATCCCAGATAATGTTACAAATTGGAGAGTATTCTATCATGATCAAGATATTCTAAATTTCATGACTTCAGAGAAATCATATGATGAGCAAATTATTGACGAAGATGATCATGATTTACAAATTGCTTCAAAAAGTAATGAAAACCCCATTCCAAAATATGTTGTTAAATTAGAGGATTTATATGACATTACAGACAGATTCAAGAAAGTCACTAATACGAAACTTCAAAGTTCCACTTTGAAGTTTGAATTAGTAAATCTTGGTTCTGATTCTAAACCTCAAAACATTAACTTAGGACTCAATTTAACACCAGAGGAAAGGAATGCATTCATTAAACTGCTGAACAAGTATAAAAATGTTTTTTCTTGGAATTACGATGATCTAAAAACATATGATACTTCGATTATTCAACATACAATTCCAATGCTTCCTGATATTAAACCTGTTCAACAGAAGTTGAGAAAAATCCATCCAAATCTCGAAGGTCAAATCAAATCAGAACTTAATAAACTTTTGAAAGCCAAAATCATTTTTCCAGTCAGGCACTCTAATTGGGTTTCCAATATGGTACCTGTAAGGAAGAAGAATGGTGATATAAGAATCTGTATTGATTTCATAAATTTAAACAAGGCATGTTTAAAAGACAATTTCCCATTGCCAACCATGGAACAGATACTTCAAAAGGTAGCTGGTTCTGAACTCATGTCCTTTCTTGATGGATTTTCAGGCTATAATCAAGTTTTAGTTCATCTAGATGACAGATTGAAAACAACTTTCAGAACAAAATGGGGAACTTATGCTTATCAGAAAATGTCTTTTGGTCTAATAAATGCAGGAGCAACTTTTCAAAGAGCCATGGATATAGCATTCAAAGGTCTGATCAATAAATCAGTTGTTGTTTATCTTGATGACATAACAGTGTTTTCAAAAAAGAGAGTCAATCATCTACATGATTTAAAACAAATATTTGAAAGATATAGAAGGTTTGGTATTTCCTTAAATCCGAAGAAATATTTCTTTGCTTTAGATGAAGGAAAACTCTTAGGATTTGTTGTGTCAAAAGATGGTATATATATTGATCCAGATAGAGTGAAAGAAATTTCTGATATTTCTTTACCTCATAACAAAAAATCCATGCAATCATTTTTTGGACAGATCAATTTTGTTAAAAGATTTATTCCTGATTTTTCTTTAATTTTTTTACCTATGCAAAATATGATCAAGAAGAATTCAATATTCAAATGGGCGCATAAAGAAAAATAAGCTTTTGATTCAATCAAACGAGCGATCATTAATGCACCAGCATTGAATACCCCGGATTTTTCTAAAGATTTTACTTTGTATACTCTGGCCACTGAAACATCCTATGCAGCCGTTTTAACACAACTCAATGATCAAGAAATCAAAGCACCAATTTCTTTCTTTAGCTCAAATCTGCAAGGAGCTGAGCTTAATTATTCTGATGTTGAAAAACAAGCCTTTGCTGTGTTTAAATCAATCAAACATTTCATACCTTTTCTCTTAAAAACACATACAAAAATCATTGTCCCATTCTCTGCAGTGAGACAATTATTAATTCAAAAGAAGTAGGAGAAAAGAGAGCTAACTGGGTAACAGCTTTGCAAGAATATGATATTGATATTAAACCAGATAAGATCGTTAGAGGACAAGGTTTTCGCAGATTATTGGCAGGAGCTCATAACATACCAAAAAATCAAGATCCAAACAATGATATTCAAGTTAGTCAGATAAGTGTTACAGATTCTGAATCTCAGTATGCTGATCTTATCTATTACTTGAAAAATGGGTATGCTCCTTCTAATCTCAGTTATAAGAGTAAACGCGCTTTAAGGTTAAAAGCTATTAAATATGAGATCATTGATAATGTGTTATTCAGGAAAAATTATGATTCAATCTTATTAAGATGTCTTGAAAAGACTGAAGCTGAAAAGGTTTTGTAGGAATTGCATGATGGACCAGCAGGAGGTCATTTTGGAGGTGATACCACAGCTCACAAAATAATTCGTGCTGGTTATTACTGGCCTACCCTTTTTAAAGATACACATGATTACGTAAGGAAGTGCCAAATTTGTCAAACTGCAAGTGGAAGACAAAGGAAACCAGTTTTTCCTTTGCAACCAGTAACTATTGAGCAACCATTCGAACAATGGGGGCTTGACATTATTGGTGAGATAGTACCTCATTCTTCCAAACAACACAAGTACATCCTTACTGCAACTGATTACTTTACAAAGTGGGTAGAGGCAATTCCCTTGAAGGTAGCCAATTCTGATGCAATTATTGATTTCATAGATCAATTCATCATAACCAGGTTTGGTGTACCTCAAGCTCTTGTCTTTGATAATGCATCTTACTTCTCCGGAAATAGTTTAATTGAATTTGCAGTCAAAAGAGGTTTTAAATTAAAATATTCAGAAAATTATTATCCACAAGGTAATGGTTTGGCTGAATCCACTAATAAAAACCTTATCAAAATCATTAAAAGGATCGTTGATCAAAATCAAAAGAATTGGCACAAATCTTTAATCTTTGCGTTATGGGCTGATCGTATCACTGAAAAAGCTTCAATAGGGACTTCACCTTTCAATCTGGTTTATGGAAAAGAAGCTGTGATACCATCAAATTTAACTCTTCCATCATTAGCCCTAGTGCAGTTTATTGAAGAAAATCTCTCTTCATCCATTCAATTGAGATATGATCAAATCCTTAAATTAGAAGAAGATAGGGATAAAGCAAAAATTACTCATGAAAAACATCAACAGCTTGTAAAATCTTCTTTTGATGCAAGTTCTACCGGCTCAAAAAATTTGTCAATTGGTGATCTCGTTTTGAAATGGGATAAAGCACATGAAGAAAAAGGTAAACATACCAAGTTTCAGAAAATGTGGCTTGGACCATTTCAGATCGTTGAGAAGATAAGCTCAAATACATTCATACTCCAAGATCTAACAAGTAAGAGAGAGTCTCTTCCTGTAAATGGGCTTATCTTGAAGAAATTCTTTTCATAAGGAGGTAACCCCTTCTTAAACTGTATATATTTCTTTCTGCAAAGTTTTTTATTGTTTTTGTTTTTACAAATAAAGGTTGTTTATGAGTCTCTGATTGACTGTTTACTATTTGAGAAAATTTCTTCGGAAAAATATTATAAATATTTATTTTGTGTAAATAAGAATTTTTAAAGTAATGATCACAATTTTTGAATAGTTTAAAATAAGATGTTAAACTTTGAAAAGATTATTTCAATCATTTACATGATCTTTTGAAAACTTGAAGAAAATGTAAAGCATTATAAAGTTTATTAAGCAGAGAAAGGTTATCTATCAAAGTATAGATTTTTTTCAAAGTTTTGGAATTCAAAAAACTCTAAAAATTGTGATCCATTGATTCTTAAGGATAAAATTATTTCACCCCATCCATTTAAGTTGTGATTTTTTAGAATGTAATTCTAAGAAATTATACGAAAATTTTAAGAGATAAGAGGTCTCATTACGAGCTGACTTACCATGTTCATAAGGAGTAATAAAACTGACATTATCAATACTGCATACCAAAACAGGGTAATGGCTTATAAATATAAGACAAGGGGTCTCATCACGAGCCAGCTTGTTCAGTTTAATTATAACTAGTGAATGGCATTGTTATTAATTGGCTGCCAAACCAGAACAATGGCTCTTAAAATAAAAATAAATAAAAGACAAAAACATGAGATAATAGGTCTTATGAATTTATCTTTTAAAAAGTCATAATTTTAGTTGGATGGGACAATGAATGGTTAATGGTTTAAAGGTAACCCTGTCGAGACTATGAACGTTTGCTGGCAGCAGAGGCAATACCTATGGCAATAGAGTATATTTAAAACCAAAACTTGGAGAGATCCACTTACTTCATTATTAACACCAATCAAAGCTTGAGATAACCCAAAATGTTTTTATTTCTCAAGTATTTAGAAAGAAATTATGAAATGATTTTTATTTCTTTTTCATAGTTACATTTTATTTGAATTATCCTAAGATAGTTTTCATTACCTTTAAAAACCTTTACTTACTAAAGATAGAATGTTCATTTTATTTTTTCAGAGATAACTGTTTCTTTCAGTGAATCGCCAATTGTTGTGACCAGCAACAACCCCCCTTTTATTTACTATTAGTAAATAATAGTAAATAAATGAAGACCCTTAGTTAAAAATCCAAAAAATCAATTAGGATTTGTTTGCCTTTTCAAATAAAACTTTCTATCATAAACCTATAGAAATCCCTTAGAAAGAATATTTAGAAACACTTAAGTTTATGATAGATTATAATAAAATTGCTCTTTAAACAAGACAGCGCATCCATAACAAAATGGTATATATAAAACGCATTGATCGTAGATCGCATAGCGCAGAAAACAGAAATGATTAATGAATATCTTTCGCGCTTTTGCGATATGCGCTTTTGCGCTATTGCGCAATTTCTGATTTTGCGCTATTTTTATGACTGTAATGACTTCATTTTGCGATATTGCGACATTGTGATATTGCGATATTGCGCAGCAAATCGCAAATCGCAATGTCGCAGATTCATGTAGGCGCGCTATCCCAAGGCAATCTTCCCATATGTCAAATCCGTTATGCGCTTTAATGATTATATTAAATGATTGGATTGATTATTAATGTGAAATGAGATTGTGTTTAGATTGAAAGTCATTTCACAATTTAAATATTATATTTCATCCGCTTTCACATTCAAAACAGTCTCATCACCTTTCTTATATCATTACTCTCATTTATTCGTAAAACGTAGGCACGAAGGAGCAGACCACTATACAAAGCTTCCGCTAAACACTATGGGTAAGAAGGAGAAGAGCTCAAGTTCTGAGAACAAAGAAATGGCTTCGCTATACGCAGACACCGCCTGTAACAAGGATGCCGGCATATCCACTTGGGAAGGAATGTACAATCTGTTAGAAGATGAAAACCCTGTGGTGATAAAAGTTGTAGCTACAGCAGGTTCCAAAGATTCGTCTGAAGCAAACCTTAGAGACTTGGCTTGCTCATTTCTGCATAGAATAGCAGCAAGGCCAAGGATTCTCCCATACACAGACATGGTGAGATGGGTGCTGGATAGCACAGATATTTCAGACAGACAATTCAGAACTCCATCTGAAGAGCTAATCGGGTCATTCACCATAGAAGATCTGAGATTAATGTATAAGTTGCTAGAACCTCAGGCGACTTTCAACAAACAATTTATGGAAGATTTTTCCAGAGAACATGCAAATTTGGCAGAATGCACAAAGGAGTGGACCAAAAGAAGTGAACCATTGAAGAAAAACAAACAAGGTATGTACAGCACGGGTTCACTTACCTCTCCTTATTGTTTCACTGCTGCCATGTTATGTAGGCTTTCTGGAAAGCCTGACATAAATATGATCTTACCCGAATGGCTTCCTTTGTTGAATGCGGCCGTTAATTCTACAATTGTAGACTAGGCCAAAATCCTATCTGATAATTTGACCACTGCTATTTTTCACTACCGGTCCAAACGAAATGTTTCTCAGCGGGTTTATCCGCCTTTTTATTTATCTGCTTATGTCATGGATGCTATCTGTTATGTCTCTAAATTCCCTGTGATGGGTTGGAAATGGACTATCCACGATCCTTTGCCTATTCATGTGTACCATAAAGAACTATGGGAGTCTAAGTTTGTCCCCCATTTTTACCAAATTTGTCATGGAATAATGCTGCCATTGTACAAAACATTGTATAATAAGGATGCCCCAAGGTTATCCTTAGAAACAGAGGTTGATATTCTCCCCGTCGCGAGATGGTTTGGAGAAGAATTGTTCACCTATATTAGGGTTTTTGGAAGTTATGCTTCTCCCCATGTGTTACCCCTATATGTTCGAGATAGACTTGTAGCTCGGGAAATTGCTTATCAGACCTGTGGCCAGGGAGGTATAACAAAAGATTTAAAAGAGAAGAAAAAGGGCATTTGGCCACAATTTCCCATAAAATGTGGAACATTTTCACTGTTTGATATTGGTCATGCATTTCAAGAGATAGGCAACGTTACATGCCTACAACTGTTCAAATTCTCGAGAAGGTTATTCGACCCAAATGATATTGTTAAGAATTTTACCAATGCAATCAAAGTAAGGGAATTTTCCGGGGAACAGGATCCTTTTGATGATATGTTTCAAGCAAGAAATTCATTCAAAGAAGTTTTGAATTCGGCTCAAGCACAACTATCCCCAGAGGAATTCAAGGAATTCAAGCTTTACAGAGAAAGGAGACTAATTCCTATTCCTTTGGATAATCTACGCTTAGAGCCCACAAGGGAGCAAACTCCTAGTGTTAGTCTTAACGGCAGTTCAAGTACAGGTAAATCTAAATAAAAATCTGACAGAGATTCTGAACACTCCAATAAGTCTAAAGAAAAGGAAGATAAAATGGAAGAATCCATTAAAGATTCTGCACAATCTAAAGAGCTTACTCAACAGCAAATTTTGACTTCTCAATAGACAAATCCTCCTCCAACCAATGTACAGCAACAGCCAGTCACCATTGAGTTAGATAAAGAATGGGAAACCTTTAATCAATTGATTAATGTAGAAGGACAGAATGTACAGACCCCTGTCCAGACAACCAAAGTTTTGAATACAGGAACAAGCAGCACAGTCGCAGTGACAGAGCACATACCAATCACACCCTCCTCTGAAATTGTACTTAATGTAGAGGAAATTCCTCCTCTAGATGTATTCTACATCCCAAAATACAAATCAGTAGTGAAGAGACAGAGGAAAAAGAGAAAAATAGAAAGTGCAATTGCTACTGAAGCAGAACAAGTAGATGTTTTGTGGAAAGATCCTGCCACAGAGCCTACTCATAATCTCACTAAGTTATCTCAAATAACAGGAGCTTATGCTTCTGCAACAATTGATAAAGCAATTGAGATACAACTTTTGTTGAATGAAAAAGAAGAACGGGTAAAAGCTCTGCAACAGCAATTGCAACAGGTACAGGCCAATAAGGAAGCACAATTGAAACTTGAAGAGTTACAACAACAACTTCAAGAAATGAAAATAGGACATCAAAAAAGCTTGGCTGATAAAGACAAACAAATATAGATTATCCAAGATCAGCATAAAGATGATCCTAAGCTTCCAGAATTCATTTCAGAGACCATCTCTTTGAACAATCAACTACTGCAACAAGAGGAAGTTTTCTGCCAAAAAATCTTGCAATGGAATTCTTTGTGCCAAGAGAGTGATAAAATCACAAATCATGTCGTAGATTTACGAAATGATTATGATTTGATTAATGAAAAGATCAATGATTATCTGGCATGGAAAAAGACAGAAGAAGGAAGAAAAGCTGGTGCACCCATCATTAATGAAAACCATAAAGAAATATTGTTCAATAACTGGGATGCACAAATCAGAAGGGCAGAAAAGGCAGCAGAGGAGGCGGCTACAACGGAAAACACTCTCACTGATTGTGTAAATGACAATTTACACAAAGCTAATTTGATCCTAGAAACTACTCCAGGATATCTCCCACAGGCAAATCAACTGCAAACAGAATGGAGGCAAAAGGCAGAAGAAAGAGAAAAATCCATCCAAGGGCTGACAAGATTGAATTGGGACTCATACTGGATGTACTTGGTGAAGCCACACAATCAGCACAGTGCGCTTAATTGTATCATCAATGCTACAGAGAAGATTGCTCCTACGCTTGCCGACTCTGTCTTTTCAGGACAGTTGAATTCCGAAGTCGGTCAACCGCATCTTCTCAAAACTATGCTAGATGCCTGCAAGCTTAAAGATCAAATTCATAGATAGATAGATTTAGTTTTAATTTCATTGTATTTTAGCCTAGGAAAAGGACGGTCATTGAACCGAATCCTTAATTTTTGTAATTTTTAGAGTTAGTTAAGTAGTATTTAAACTCCTCTCATGCATTTAGAGAGGGGTCCTGGATCTTAATATTTTTGGACTTGGAGATTGCATTTCTGTACTCCATTGTCTTATATATTTTTAAAAAGGATCACATCTGGTGATTTTCATGCGGAATTATCTTTGAAGTGTTGCATTTCTGTACCTTGGAATTTGATTTTGCATTAGAGTTATTGGATAGAGTATCAGATTGCATTTGAAAGTCTTCAAGATGAACAAGGTATTTCTATCTGTTCACTGTTGATCTCTTTTGTCTTATGATATTCGTTTTAAAATTGCTATCATTTATATGTATATTGGTTTTCACAACGCTTCCTTTTATATATCATTTCTGAGTATAATTGAAACGTTATTTTTCATAATTACATGTAGATGGTATATAATGATGAATGCAATATGCTAATACAACTCTGTTTAATTTCTTAAACAGAGTTATCTTTATTTGTTTCTGCACATTTCAATTTAAATAATAATACATTTTCATGGTTATTGTTAAATTGGAACAATATTAAGTTGTATTCACATATAATTACCCGGGTTAGTGCTAGAATTTATTTACCAGTATTTAGTTTAAATTAGATAGTTTTATTTCATTTAATTTAGTCCCATTTCCACCCATCCAAACCAATCCATTTAGTTATAAGGAAACTGGTCCTTTAAATCCAGTCGGAGCCACCATACCAAACGGAAAAGGAGCTGTCTTAAGGTCCCGACCGGGTGGTTTTCCCCGATGTTTGAAGCAGATATTTTCTAGGCTTCAATGGTCCACCACCATGTTTATTGAATACCAATCTGAAATGTTTTTTGGGTTTTCTGAGTTATTTTTCAGTCCTGTGGTTTCTAAGAGTGTCCTAAATCTGTTTCAAAACTTAGCTACGGTTATGAGACAAAGACAATCTACTCTTATGGCTAAGCCAACTGATCTTTCAAGGTTAGATAAACTTATGAGAACCCTAGGGTTTACCCAGTTTTTCACTGATCCAAACAAGTCTTACCATGATTTCCATTAGTTGGTAGTGCTTGAAAAGGTTGTTTTTTACTCACAAGGTTTTATGAAATTTTTAAGGGAACCCAAGATGAAAATTCGACTCAAGTCCCCAGTGGAGTCGCCAGAGATGTTAGCTCCTTGTAATTAGCAAGATTGGAAAAGTCCAACTACAGGGAGAAACACTATTTCAGCCACTTTGGGATTCTAGGATCTAGCCCTCCTAAATTTGGAGAGGGATCTCTCCAATAAAGTGCAAAGATGGAATTATCTTTAAAGTTTTGAGTATTGATATTAGGCTATTTATGAAGTCTGATGGTTTTTGTTTGTTTGGATGGTTGAGCATGATTATTATTTAAGTGGAAAGTTCTAAATGGAAAGAGTTTAAAAGGTGTGAAATTGTAAGCAATTAGAACAAGCTTTGGCTGAAAATATAGATATAATGCTGGTTTTAGTCCATTGGGCTATGGAGTCGTAATAGGGTTTAACTGAAACAACAAGGAGAAAGAGTGGTCCATGGGGCAAGTCATCTATGTCTAAGGATATGTTTAAAGTTGATTTTATGGAATGAAATGATACAACAAGAAGGGGGAATTAAACAAATGAAGAACAAAGAGCAGCCTAAGATATGGTAAGTACTTTGAAACTAGCCAGCTTTTGACAAACACTTAAGAAAGACATAAAAGTAATCTAAGATCTGGTAATTACTTTGAAACTAGCTAGCTTTTGATGCACTTTCAATAGAAAACATATTAAACACAAAGGGAAACTTAAAAGGAAATTGTTGGAGAAGAAACTAGAGGGTAGGGCTCACCATAAACCTCTCCTAGCTCTGCTTTACTTGGTAAACTTTCAAGACAAACACATAAGATAAGAAAGAATGGTCTAAGATCTGGTAAGTACTTTGAAACTAGCCAGCTTTCAACACATTCTTAGGGAAACTTTCAAATAGTTTTTGGAGATAAAACTAAAGGAAAAGGCTCACCATAACTTCCTTAGTTCATCTCTACTTAACATAAGCTGAAAATAACAATCAAGAATAACAATTAGCCTAGACAGTAGGACGAGGGAACGCCAACATTCCTAATTGCTTAAACTGAATTAAATCATTCTTAAACAACACAATTGGAAGAAAACATTTAGATAAAGCTTATCAGTCAGAGAAGGGTATTGATATACAGTAAATCCTAACTCTATGCTTGGTGTTCTTTATCAAAGAAGATGGACAAAGTGAAAAACAGAAATGAAATATAAATTTACAATAAGAAATAACATCACCGTCGTCATAGACCAGGATCCCATAAATCATCTTGTATTGATGCTTCAAACCAGTTACAACTTTAAGTCCAATGTTTCAGTTCAGTAATCATCTTTACTTCTCAGACTAACTTATCTAATCACAAGCAGAGCTTCAAGAGCCTTTGAACACTATTTACAAATATAATTTTCAAGCTCAAGTATATTTCAAACTTCTGCAACCAACATTTTATCATCTTCTATAGAAGTATTTATAGAAGGAATGAGGAGGCAAGATCTGATAAAGGATCTCCTGGGTCAATTAACACATACTTTAATACTTCTCGGCCTTTGAGGGGCTCGATGGAGAAGTTTACAGATGTTTGTTTGTATTAATTGTTTTACATTTAAGATTTAAGCTTGGTGGGAGATTTTGTTGACTTTTAAGTCTCTGTGTTATCTCTGCAATAACTCTACTGATAGTTTATATTAGCTTCTTTGATTTGAAATAACTATTCAGCTGTATTGGGGCAGATATGCTCTATTCTGGTCATTACTTGGCCGTCTGTTGAATGCTTTGAGGCTACAGGTGGCATTGGGTAGATGAAAGGAATCAATTAGCCTCTGATGTGGTGGTGGAGGCTCTTTCCGACTAATAAATCTCTCATTTGTCTTTAGTTGTGTTTTAATTTGGAGGATTAGGCTTTTGATTTTTGATCCTAGCCGTAATCCTCCAAAATGTCTTCAATCCTCTGTTCTGTTGTGTTTTGTTCTTCAACAATGATACTCTTTTGTTTTGATTTAATTCATTGTGTCTTATTGATGTGCAGGGCCGCAAAGTGCTCGTATGGCATCAATGTGCATGAAGCATTTACGAAACATGACTTTGAACCCTTTGGAAGGATCCTCCCATATGCACAAAGGCATGGGGGATCGTCATCCCCAGCCTTTGGTTTTCCTTTAATATAATGGAAAAACCATAAAAACCTACAAAAAACAATAAACATTAATAAATCCTGCGTTTATGTGGTAAAACTTCTTAGGAGGTTGTGGTGAGGAGCGTGTCCATTGGATGGCAGCATCCAATGGTGGAGATTTGCTGTGGGATGTCAAAGGGGAAAGCAGGGAAAGAATTAAGTCAAATCCATCGATTTGTAGAGATCGACGGTCGAGAGCGATCCGAGACGTATAATGAAGAAAGGCCGCTCAATCAAGAAATGGGAGAAAATGCAAAGGAAAATAGGTTAGAAACCCTTTGGCAAAGAAAAATGTAAAGGAAAGAAGAGCGAGGTTGATGGATGATCGTGAGCCGTCGGATGAGATCGTCCCTACGAGATCAACAGCTGAGGAGGCGCGCGATGAAACATAAATGGAAAGAGGAAAAGTGGTTTCAGGACTAAAAACCACGACTTTTGCGCAGTGAAAAGGGGAGGAGGCAGTTTTTCCTTTTTGAACGTGATATGCATTCCCTCTCGACACATGGCTTCTTAAAACCACTTATGTCGTGCAGCCCTCAGGAAATTAACCCTTGTGCTTAAAGTTACGCGATATAGAATGTCGACTGTTAGATCTGGGGCCTCAGATCTAATGGTGGGGGAGCGAGCATGATATTAAAAAGATGCACTGGCAGAAGCAGGTGGGGGAAGATTTAATCTGGGCCGTTGATCTAGGATCTGGACGGCTGAGATTGAATCTGAGGAGGGTAGGACCCATAGGAGACGGGCCCGTCAAAGTTAATACAGACCATTGATCTGCAGAGATCAACGGTGGAGATTGGATAAGAGTTATTATGAAGTGGGAGGATGAAAATAACAAAGGGAGATGAGAGAAGATCTGCACCATCCAAATTGGACACGTGGACGACCCATATGCTATCGGGAGATCGCAATTGGAGGAGGTAATGGGGAAGGGGCGATGAAAAACTTCCGATGCAATTTAACGCTGGTCATCAATCTGAGGATCAGACTGACGGTGGGGAGTGAATCTGAGGGGCTCAAAAGGCGGAGGAAAGTTTATGATCGAAAGTGAGATCACCAATCGGAAGGGGGGAACAAATGCACCCGACAAAAAATTACGATGCGATGTAGCGCGATCCGTCGGATGGCCCAATGATCAACGACAGAGAAAAACCCCGATCAATGAAGAGTGAGCCCCTTTAGAATATATGAAAAACCAAAAATTTAATAATATAAAGGTTTAGGTGGCTCGGGTGGGTTTATATATAGGAAATACTTCGGCGCCCGTCTGCGGGGCCTTGGGGTATGGAAATGAATGGGACCAGGGTTTAAACATAAAAAGGGCTAATTGAAATCAAAGGTCTTACCATAAGAAATAGACCTGCGTGCTCCGATTTCTCCAATGCGATAAGCGCCAAATGGGATTAGCGCTTGGTTCCAGCACCAAGGCATATGGAGGGGAAGTGGTTAGGACTTAGCCAAAGGGGCTTAAGTCCATAGTAAACAAACTTATTTTTTATGAATTTTTTCAAGGTTTTTTGATGGATTTGGGGGTTTCGACAAAGTTCAAAAAGGAGTTTTAAACTTTGTAAAGTGGATTTTATGAATGGAAAATGGATATACATGGAAATTGGAGGAATTTTGTGGGGAAATAAAGGGGTAAAAATGATGGTTAGTTTTGAAGTGGAGGGAGGGGAAAAATGGATTTTGCAGCAGTCTTTCCTCTATGAAATTAGCATAATTTCAGAGTTTAAAATGGAAACATCAATGAATTTTTGAACAAAGGGCAAGATGTCTTCAAGAGTCTTCAAGAGATAACATTTTTTAGCAATAAAACTTGTTTCTTGAAGGCTCCAAGAATGATTTAGCCACCTTTTGATATAACAAATTTTATAGGTGGATAACAGAAAGGAAGAATGGAGGGCATTTCATGGAAGGTTACTAGAGTATGAAATCATCGAAATGATTGCAGACCAATCATTAAATGAACAAGGTAAGAAGAATTTGCAAATGATGCAAAAGCAAAGAATATTATTATTAGTGGACTTATTAACTTCGCTTGTCATAAGGTGTTGGGTTTTAAAACTGCCAAAAAATGTATGGGACAGGCTTGAGAATATATATGCAGGTGACTCAAATGTCAAAGAAGCAAATCTTCAAATCTATAGATCAAAATTTGAGCAACTCAAAATGAAAGAACATTGCAACATTGCTGCATACTTCCAATATGTTGATGAAATAACCAATACTCTGGAGGGATTGGGAGAGCCAGTTGACAAGAAGACTATTATAAGGAAGATTCTTGGAATGTTACTAGGGAGATTCAACCCAAAGGTATCGGTCTTAGAATACAGTCCAAATCTGGACAAACTCAGCAAAGAGGAATTACATGGAGTTCTAATAGCATATGAAATTGGACTTGATGAAGAAGAGGGTACTTCGCATCTAGAAACTGTGTTCATTGCATCAAAAAAAACCAATAAGGATAAACAACATTCAATTGAAAAGACATGCACTTGTAAGTGTGAAGAAAAGGGAGATGATGAAGAATATTCTTACTTCACGAGAAAACTAAAAATTGGTAAGGTGAAATTCAAAGGTAAACTTCCATTGATATGTTTAAGCTATAATGAGGTTCGGCATTTTGCAGCAATGTGTCCAAACAGAAGTAATGACAACTCAAAAGGGAAGAAAGGCTTTAATAAATTCGACAAGTAAGGATCCAAAAGGAACTTTCTCTAAAGAAAATAGCTCATCATCCGATGAAGAGAAAATGATAGTGAAGAAGAAGCCAATGAGAGAGTATTGTTTATGAAGCCATGCACAATAAAACCTGCCAATAACAAGCCTAAAAGCAAAAGGTATCAAACAATGAAGAAGAAGGATGGACCATAGACTAATTTATGAGGAAGCAATCAAGCTATAAAAGATCTCATATGAGGCCACCTGCTCCAAAACTCTTGAAGAACAAGTTCAAGGTCTCAAAATTGAAGAAGACCACAAATGTATTGAAGAGTCACTAAAAGAAAGGAAATAGAAAGCAAACTAAGAAAGGGCATCAGAGGCTGAAGTAGTCTTGTTGTGTGAGTGAAGTGAAGAAAGGAAAACGCATCCAAACTATGCCAACACCAAGGGTATTGGAAGAACTCATCAACATTCAACGATCTTACAATGACATAACTGGCCTTGGTTACAAAGAAGAAGAAGCAAGACCTTCTACAACAAAATATAATGAACCTATGAGATCTGACATACATGTAGACTTCATTGGACACGATTTGCAAGCACATCCTTGGAAGACGATTCCTCGACGAAGATTTTCAACCAGGTACCAACATATTTTTCATGGCTATTGTTATTCATGTGGAAAATTTGGTCATAAAGCTGTAGAATGTCGCACGTACCCTAGGAACCAATACAATTCCAAGAGATTCTTCAAATATGAACCTCCCAGGGCTCAAAGAAACATCAATAGATTTGAACATTTAAGAAATAATATGGAATGTTACAAATTTCAGAACTTTGGACACATAGCCAAAGACTGTAGACTTGAAAATCCTCCAGAAGAATCTTCGAAGCCACAGAATGAACGAACATGGAAGAAGAAGAAGAATGATAATTGTGCTCTCGCTCTCAAGGCTCAAAATAACAAAGATGTGTGGTATGTTGATAGCGGTTGCTCAACGCATATGACTGGAGATAGAAATAAATTTGTATCTCTGAAAGAGAAGAAGGATGGAACCGTGTCCTTTGGAAATGATGGATCTTCAAATGTTATAAGATCAGGTACTGTCACTCTCGGAAGCAAAGATGTTCTAGCCAAGAATGTTCTATTGGTTGAAAACATGAATCACAATCTGCTCAGTGTTGGACAAATGTGTGATCAAGGACACACAATACTATTCAACTCCACGAAATGTGAAATCAGGAAAGGTGTGTATGGTGAAATTGTGGCTACGGCAAGTTGAGCTCCAAATGACATATAGTTTTGGATGAAGCAAATAAATCATGTCTAATATCTAAAGAGGATGATACAATAATTGGTAGCAATGATGATCGACTAAGTAAGAAGTTTGCTACAAAGGTGCAAAGTGATTTCGAGATGTCTTTACTTGGTGAGCTGGCATACTTCTTAGGGCTTCAAATATCTCAGCAAGAGAAAGGAATATTTATATGTCAAGCCAAGTACATCAAGGAAATGCTCAAGAAATTTAAAATGGAAGATTTCAAACCCATCCTTACTCCAATGGTAACATGTTGCAAATTGAGCATAGACGACTCATCTAAGGATGTGGATCAAAGGTTGTACAGATCTATGATTAGTAGTCTTCTATATGTAACAACCTCCCAACCAGATGTTATGCAAGCAGCTGGACAAGTAGCAAGATTCCAAGCAGCACTAAAAGAATCACATATTAAATATTCGCCAGCATTGGAATATCTTCACCAGAAGCTTGGGATTCTCCCAAGTTCTCATTAGATTTTCCTTTTTCAGAATATAAAGGGGGAGTGGAAGTAGATTATAGGTCTGTAGGATGGTTGTGTGTCAGGGGGAGTGGAAGTGTTTAGAGGTCCGCAGGATGGTTGTGTGGCAGGGGGAGTTACCCTTTGCCATTGATGTCAAAGGGGGAGAGAATGTTGTAGGAAGAGTTGTCATGATCGCAGGGGGAGTACTTGTGTTGCCATCAATGCCAAAGGGGGAGATTGTTGATCAGTGGTTGTCATTGATGTCAACCCAAGCAGCACCAGGGGCTAACCCAAAATTGAATGGCAAGTTTGACCTACCAAATTAATATATTCTGGGTCAATAATGTTTTTGATGGTTTCTACTTGTCGAGATGTTTCTGTTGATATATGGCACACCATGTAATTCTTCACGGTTTCAGAGATATTCATGTTTGAAGTTTTGTAAATTTCAGCTAGTGGGATAAACCATGCGGTTGGGGCATGGATCATTGAAAATTCCTAATTAATATTTTTTTAAGCTCCTAAAATCCCTCCCATGTTCACTTGTTGAAGCCCCTTCTCAACTTAAGCATTCATATAAATTGTGATCTTCATTTCCTCCTTATGCAAGGGATTCGGCTATCTGAAACAGGTCATCGTGGAATTTTCGCTCTAATTTTGTTTCTACGAAGGTTCAGAAGCTGAAATTTTTACTAGGAAAATTTGAAATCCTGAGAAAGCTGTAGTAAAAATTTCAAATCAAGGTGCGCAATAGTTTTGGAGATATGATTTGTGGAAGTCAACGTTTTTGTAGGCTCCTAAAATTCATCTAAAAGTAGTGACCTTGGTAAAATCGTCATAACTCTCTCTCTAAGTATCAGATTTGAATTCCGTAAAAAATTGCAGATAGTGCACAGTTTTTAATTTTCTCTCTATCAATTTCAGAGCCAAATGAAGAAACACTGACACGTGGCACACCGTACAAGTGTGCTCTGCTGAAACAGTCCATAATTAGGGCATTGTGAGAGATTGGGAATAACTCTCTCTTGAAGAATCCAAATTGGGTCAGAACTATGGCGTTGGAAAGAAGACTCAAAGTACTACGACAAGACAAAAAATTAGATATTGAGGATTTGAAATAACAGAGACACACTAGATTCAATATCGAGTTCCTAGAAGGCAAGAAAAAGCTAGATCATGTGTTGTCAAGGGTTTCAAAGGACTAGAATTTCTACGGTAGAAAAGCAAAGCAAGGTGTAGGAGAGGGTAGCATGACAAGAGCAGAAACCAAGGTGCATAACAACAGCAAGAAGTTCATCATATGAATTCTTCAAGTGGGCAGCATTCCATACAATCATTGTAAAGGTATCTTTGTACTAAGTCATTGTAAATACATTATTGAACAAATTGTACTAGTATCTATCTGCCAAGGGTTGAAGAGGCAGTGTTGGGAAGTCTAGGATCATCATTAGGTGGTTGTGTCAAAGTTGGGGTTATGTTCTAGTATATCTTCTTCTTCTACATCATTCTATATCATTGTAAAGTAGACCATTTTCCTTATTACGGGAGTCCATTCTCCTTTTATTCTTCTATAGGGTGGTAGGGTGGTGCTAGGGTGAGTTGTAGCTCATTGGGTGTTGGGGCATACGTTCAGTTGAATACTGAATAATCTCGGGTGTTGGAGCATCCATCCAGTGGGAGATGGAGAAGAATGATTTTCTAGATTCTAGGAAGTTGGAGCTTTATTTTCAATTGGAGTTGAATATTAAAAGAATTATTAGAAAAGCATTAGGTGGTTTTTGTCCCGGAGTGGGTTTCCACCTTAAAAATTGTGTGCATTTGTGTTCCTCTTGTTTGCTGCTATCATTGTACAAACACTGATAATAATTGAATATTAAATAATGCTCTAATTGAAATGAATACTGATTCACCCCCCCTCTCAGTATTTCCAACAAACTGCTACATCCGATTGCGATTCCAGAGTGGAAATGGGAGGTCATTTCCATGGATTTCATCACAGGTTTTCCAAAGACAGCTACATGACATGATTCCATCATGGTTTTTCTGGATAGGTTTCCAAAGGTTGTGCACTTCATTCCAGTAAAGACTACATACTCAGCTAGCATTGTGGCACAGGTGTTCATCTGATATGTGGTCAGATTTCATGGTTTCCCAAAGAATATTGTGTTTGATAGGGATTCAAAGTTCACTTCCAAGTTTTGGAAGGAGTTGTTTGCCAGCTTGGGCACCAATTTGGCCTTCAACACAGCTTATCATCCACAGATAGATGGACAGAAAGAGAGGTTCAACATGATATTGGAGGATATGTTGAGGATGTATGTGATGCATTAGCAACATAAGTGAGAAGAGTATCTCCCACTGGTAGAGTTTGCTTACAACAATAGATATCAGGAGTCCTTGAATATGAGTTTGTTTGAGACCTTTTATGGGCGAAGTTTCAATAATCCCATTATTTGGAGTGATCCGATTAACAGAGTATTGATTAGACCAGACATGTTGGCAGAGATGGAGGAGGAAATAAAGGTGATCAAGAAGAATTTAAAATTAACGTAGGATAAGAAGAAGAGTTATGTAGATCAAAACAAGTTTTTTAAGGAGTTTGAGGTTGGGGAACATTTGTACTTGAGCATCAAGAACAAGAATAGCTCCTTGAAAATTGGATCATGTGCTAAAATGGCACGATGGTTTTGTGGACCTTTCAGAATTATTGAGAGGATTAGACCAGAAGATTATCGACTTCTGTTGCCTTCGACAATGAAATTCCATGATGGTTTTCATATATAATTTCTTAAGAAGTATGTTAAATATGTTGATCATGTGATTGACTGGTCTGTATTGCAGGTGGCATTAGATGGAGAATTACAGTTGGAGGCTAAGTTTATATTGCAAAGAAAGGTGCTCATGCTTCATAATTGAGAAATAGAGAAAAATAAAGTGTAATGGAAGCACTTTTAGTTTGATGAAGCTACATGGGAGATGGTGGATCATATGTGGGATATGTATCCTTCCTTGTTTGTTAGTTGAGGAAAAGCAATTTTGGTATGATGTTCGGTATATGTTTTGGCATATGTTTTGGTTTGGTGTTTTTATATATGTACGCATGTATATGGATGTAAATACCTCCATGAGCTATTTTATAAAGCTCTAATAAGCGGTATGGGTGTCATGTCATTATAGTCGTCATGTTTTTACGTTGTCATGTTAATTTTCTTCTCAGCAAGGTGATTATTGTAAATACTACATTGAGCTATGCTATAGAGCTCCATGAGCAGTATGTTTTCTTTTTAGCAATTTTGTTGAGGTATATGTGTAATTGAACGCCAAATATGGTGTTCCCTAAGGGGAAGGGTTCTGTGATAGCCCTAGTGAAATTATATGTAATAAAAGTGAATAAAGGAAAAAGTAATAATCACGGTTTATGGGACACTAATTCCAAGCTGAATGTTTGGAAAAAGATACTAGTGGGTGTTCATTTGGTTTATTATGGCTAAGGAAATTGGAAAAGGAAAAGAAAAAGGATTTGGAAAGGAAAAATGTCATTTTTGGTAGATTTATTTATGAAAATAATGGAAATTAGGAGAAAAGGGAGATGAAAGGTCAGATGTTTCATGTGAGGATGAAAATGAAGCAAAATAATGGAAAATGAAGAAAATCTAGGCCTAATTGATAAAAACGATTCTAAGGATCAGTTGGTACCTTTTTTCAATTCATTTTTGGATCTCTCTCATCATTACCTATCTCTCTCTCTTACTCTTTAACACTTACAAATATCCTGGAGCACTTTAGCATTGGAACGAGAAAGGAAAAGAATGTAAGAAGAAGGAGGGAGAAAGCAAGGAAGAGAAAGATCAAGAAACTATAGTAGGATTCTTTGCAATATTGACTTGTGTGTGTTATTTCCTTGCTAGATTTGGAATGCATGGTATTGCATGTGATTCTTTTCTGTCATGGCATGGGCTTTTCTAGGTGTGATAGTGTTTTTAGCCTAGCTTTTCCATTTTTGGATAGCCTTGATGATATGTGTTCTCATACTTTGGTTGAGCTGGATTGCTGGATGGATTCGAAGATGTGTGTGGTAGATCTCCAAATTGACAAACACATGGCCTAATGATCCCTATGTTGAAAACTCTAACTAGGATCAATCTTCATATTGACTATGTAATTATGAATTTATGTAAAGGAGAAGACAAAGATAACAAATTGTATTTTTTGTACTTACTTCATGGGTTTCATGAGAAAGAATTTTATTATAGATTAATAGACTTCTTCTTGATGTCTATTTAGGGTTTCTCTTTTGTTTATAAATGTAATTAGTGTCATGTATATGAAGATCCTAGTCATCATTAAATGCTCCAAGACCTTGTCATAAAACCTGTGGAATAATGGATTGAAACAACCCTAACTCAACGTTGAAGATGAAGTTGCAGTTACATGTCGGCCTACAAACTTGGTGTGGGGCCAGCCTAAAAAATAGACATAGCATTATATATACACTCTGTTATGTGGATTTCCTATGACATAGTATTGCGGATCTCTCTATGGTTTTATATTGAATATTTGTGGACTATTCTGAGCATATAAGTGAGGATTTCAGAGAGAGAAAGGTGTGGATTTCAAAAGATGGAAAAGTGCAGATTTAAAGAGGAAATAAGTGCATATTGCTCATATCTAGAACAGGGTAACAGTTTGGACTTGTCTAAGGTATAAACAACCATTTTTGTTAGATCTTATCTCAAGAAGAATCTGTGGATATCAAACAGAAGTATAGCATACCATTTTGTGACTCCCAGTAGTATAAGGAACCTGAATCATAAGAAAAGAAAAATGCAGTAATATAAATGAAGACTTGCTAAAAGAAGGAACTACTAATTATGCCAAGTTTGTGGATCAGTACATGAAGTTGAGATAGTGACCTAAAGAAGAAATAAGTCTTGAGAGAATAAAGTTACAAGTGTATTCTAGGTGAAGAAGATTCAGTCTCCAATAGTTTAATAAGTAGTAAGAAGTAGAGACCAAATTCTCTAGTACTAGTGTAGGTCAGTGCCATTTGGAGTAGAAGAGAAGGATCAGTGTTGAAGGCAGTTAAGGAAGTAATGAAAAGTTATTAGAGGCATTCATAGGTCAAGGGTCTAAGTCTTGTTCATGGTACTATTCATTTGAATATCTATACGAAGAATTTCTCGTGGGTTTTCCTCTCCAAGAGGGAGAGGTTTTTAACCTGTCTCGAATACTCTAACTTTGTGTATTTTTTATTTTAGTAACTAACTTGATGAAAGACCAACTAAGATAAGCAAGAGAATACATAAGTATCTCAAGTAAGTCTCACAAGTAATTATCAAGAATATAATTTGAATTAATCACCAGCCCTCAAAATTCTCAACATGATATTAGAGCTAAGGTGTTGAACTGAAGGGCTACTTGTAAAAGAGACACTTGAGGAAGAAAAAATCAAAGTTTGGGTGAAAATTTAAATAAGTTTGCAAGGAAGACTCTCAAGCTATTTTAGAGAAATATCTTCATCTCATTCAAAGGATCAACTTTTCAAGAAAATAATATTTTCCATCAAATATTTTCATTTAAGACATTGTTAGAAGAGGACATCATCTTTTGAAGATACATTTACCATCAAGGATCCAAGAACAACTAGATTGAATATTTCTATCTTAGAAGAAGCTCCTAACTTCTTTGTCATCATCAAGGAAGCTGCAAGCCACTCTACTCAAGTAAGTATCTATCACCTTACTTAAATATCTCAAGATGAATTATTGTAAAGAGAGAAACAAGTTGGTTGGGTTATCAAACTTTAGTGCATGGAAGAAGAGGACAAATTTGAATTTTATTGAAGACGAAGTTATGGATTACATCGAAGGATCAAAAATTCAACCACCAAAAGAAGATGCTCCAGCTCATTCCAAGTACATGAAGGGAGAAATCAGAGCCCAGTGGATTCTCATAGAATCCATTAAGGACTCACTCATTCCCTATGTATCAAAACTAAAGTCTTCTAAATAAATATATGAGAAACTGGTGGAGCTATTCTTTGTGAGTACTGCAAGAGAAGCAATATCTCTAAGACAAGAACTATATAAAATGAAATTTTCAAGGGAAGAAGGAATCATTCCATACTTTATGAGGATTTTTGAAATAAGAGATCAACTACAGGAACTGGGAGAAGTAATGTATGACACTGAGATGACTACAATGGTGCTGAATGCTCTACCGTAAGAATGGGGAAACTTCACTTCAAGTTTATACGAGAAGAAAGAAGCCACACCATTCCATGATTTATGGTCTCTATGTAAAATAGAGGAAAAAAAACTGAAATCCAAAGCTGATACAAGACCAAGTGAAGGGAATCAAGCCTTTGCAAACATATAAAGGAAGAAAGGAAGATTCAGAAAAATTGGTCCTGAGAATAAAAGAAGAGATATGGACAAAGTACGATGCTTTGGATGTAATTAAATTGGGAATTATAAAATATATTTTCCTAAATTTGAAAAATGACAAGAGAAAAAGGGAAGAAGCCCGTGTCTCAAAAATGAGGAAAGAACCTGATGCAAAGAAATCTGAGAAAGAAGAAGCTAGGGATCTCCAATATGATTGAGATAATCTTCTCCTTTAAGGGATTTATGTTGGTTGTAAAATTGTATGATAGGAATTAGTATAACATCATGATCAAAGCATGGCAGGATCTCTCGATGAAACAACTCCTGGAAACCCTCACTGGTATCAATACTGATGGAAGGTAGCCATCAAGATCAGGGGTCATCATCAAAATGGGTGATGCCATTTTTCTAATGCAGTTCTCTATGAATTCACTCATTAGAAAGAAATCAGAATGGTTTCATCAAGAATTCTATGCTACAAAGTTATAGGATGTGATGACATGTTGATGAAGCAGGTCAAGGGAATGAAGCTCTTCACTCTAGTGAAATTGCTACATGATGACTCAAAGGAAATATATATATATATATATATATATGCTGACACTGGATGTTGTGAAGTCATCTCATATTGTTGCAGGTAATGGAATTCTATATTTAGAAGTATGATCTATGAAGGAGGATCTCTCTCGGTGCACTGACAGATAAAATCAACATAATATATCCTCATGTGGAATATGAGGTGGTCGTATATGAACAAGGAACTATAAATTGGAAGTTACTGGGAATGAAGATGTGCAGAAAGGAAGAGATCATGAAGTGAAACCATGTCAAGAGGTAGTTATCATCCCAAGAAGATGTGACTAGAATATCTCCTGGGAGGATATGTAGACTCTGATAAAAATCTGGTAAACAAGAAGACCCTTGAAAAAACATATCATTAGGAGATTTTTTAATTTGAATAAAGGATTTTGATGCCTACAAGAATATTTCATGGTGAAAGATCATCACTGAGGTAAATTTTGTTTTAAAAGTTCATATGTATATGTTTATCTGGATGAATTTTTGCAGGGATGCTAATCATGAGAAAGGATGTATGATTCTTGGAGATGATTCAAAAGAAAGCAACATGGCATATAAGGTGGACCAAATAAGAAATAAAAATTAATCACTTTGTCGTAGATGACATGACTCATGAATGGAAGTGATGGATGATTTGTGAACTATGGAGCTAAAGTTGAAGATTCATCAAATATTGAAATCCATGACATTGAAGGGAGGAATTCTTCATGAGCATCTAAGTGTCTCAACATTGTTGCTGCAGGTCCCTGATTGAGAGGGAGCTTGGTGATTTTTTTCTTACTTGGAATAAAATCGGTAATTCCTAAGAATAAGATTAGGTACATTCCTTATATAGGAATGAGTACATTCCCTTGTGGAATAGATCCTCCCAGGCTGAGAGGGAGAGATAGACACATCATTCTGGTCTTCACTTGGGAAGACATACTGGAGGATTGGGTAATAATCTGGCATTTGATACTCTTTGAGAATGTATTATGGAATTCAAGGTAAGAGTAGTCAGGGACCAATATTCTTTGAGGGCTAGATACCCAAGAGAAGAATAGTCCAAGAAGGTCATACTTTGGGAACACCTGGGTGGAGTATGTACCTTGGAGAGACAATGAATATGGTGTTTATAAGTCATGTGTCTCACCAGCATTATAGCCCATTGTCTCGTTGAGAGATGGGGATGTTATTCAAGGCCTTGCACTAGGACAATGTTGGTTGATATGATGCTATACAGATGCGATTACCAATTCTATTCTTCTTATGAGATTCTTCAGTTTGAAAGTGACTATGTACCAATATGAATACCTCCCTAGTTAAGAGGGAGTGTTGAAAAGTGTAACTATGATTAGTCTTCATATTGACTATGTAATTATGAATTTATGTAAAGGAGAAGACAAAGATAATAAAATGTATTTGTTGTACTTGCTTCATGGGTTTCATGAGCAAGAATTCTATTATAGATTAATAGAATTCTTATTGATGTCTATTTAGGGTTTGTCTTCTGTTTATAAGTGTAATTAGTCTCATGTATATGAAGATCCTAGTAATCATTAAATTCTCCAATACCTTGCCATAAACCTTGTGGAAGAATGGCTTGAAACAACCCTAACTCAATTCTGAAGATGAATGATGGAAGTAGACCTATTTGCAGTTATGTGTTGGCATACAAACTTGGTGTGGGTCGGCCTAAAAGCCAGACATAACACTATATATACACTCTATTCTATGGATTTCATGTGACAGAGAATTGTAGATATATCTGTGGTTTTACAATGAATATTTGCGGATTGTTCTGAGCATACAAGTGCAGATTTCAAAGAGCAAAAGGTGTGGATTTCAAAAGGTGGAAAAGTGCATATTTAGAGAGGAAATAAGTGCAGATTGTTGAGATCTAGTACATGGTAACAATTTGGACTTGTTTATGGTATAAAAAACATTTTTTGTTCGATCTTATCTTAGGAAGAATCTGCAGATATCACATATAAGTATAGAATATTGTTTTGTCACTCCAGGTAGTACAAGGAACCTGAATCATAAGGAAATAGAAGGAAGTAATATAAATGCAGACTTGCTAAAATAAGGACTTACTAATTGTGCCATGTCTGTGGATTAGTACATGAAGTTGAGAAAATGAACTAAAGAGGAAAGAAGTCTTAAGAGAATACAATTACAAGTGTATGCTAGGTGAAGAATATTCAGTCTCCAATAGTTGACTATGTAGTAATAAGTAGAGACCAAGTCCTCTAGTACTAGTGCAGGTCAGTGCAAATTGGAGGAGAAGAGAAGGATCGGTGTTGAAGGCAATTAAGGAAGTAATGACAAGGTTTTGGAGGCATTCATAGGTCAAGGGTCTAAGTCTTGGTCATGGTACTTGTCATTTGAAGATATATAAGAATAATTTCTCATGGGTTTTCCTCTCCAAGAGGGAGAGGTTTTTGTCGTGGCTCAAAGAGCCTAACTTTGTGTATTTTGTATTTTGGTAATTGACTTGATGAAAAACCAACTAAGCTAAGAAAGAGAAGACATAATTAACTCAAGTAAGTCTCACATGTAATTATCAAGAAGAGAATTTGAATTAATCATCAAACCTCAAAATTCTCAACATGGGATCAGAGCTAAGGTGCTGAACTCAAGGGCTACTTGACAAAGAGACACTCCAAGAAGCAAAAAACAAAGTTTGGGTGAAAATTCAATTCAGTTTGCAAGGAAGATTCTCAAGCTATTTTCGAGAAGGATCTTCATCTAATTCAAAGGATCAACTTTTAAATAAAATATTCTTTTCTATCAAAGATTTACATTCAAGACATTGTTAGAAGAGGACATCATATTTTGAAGATATCCTTTACCATCAAGGATCCAAGAACGCCTAGATTGAAGATTTCTATCTTAGAAGAAGCTCCTAACTTCTTCTTCATCATCAAGGAAGCTGGAAGCCACTATAATCAAGTAAGTATATATCACCTTACTTAAATATGTCAATATGAATTATTGTAAGGAGAGAAATAAGATGGTTGGGTCATCAAACTTCAGGGCATGGATTAAGAGGACAGATTTGAATTTAAGTGAAGACAAAGTTATCGACTACATCGAAGGATCGACAATTCAACCACCAAAAGAGGATGCTCCAACTCATGCCAAGTACATGAAGGGAGAAATCAGAGCCCAAAGGATTCTCATAGAATCCATTAAGGACTCACTCATTGCCTATGTATCAAAACTAAATTCTGATAAAGAAATATATGAGAAACTGGTGGAGCTATTATCTGTGAGTACTGCAAGAGAAGAAATCTCTTTGGGACATGAACTGTATAAAATTAAATTGTCAAGGGAAGAAGGAATCACTCCATACTTTATGAGGATTTCTGAAAGAAGAGATAAACTGCATGAATTGGGAGAAGTGATGTCTGACACTTAGATGACTACAATGGTGCCGAATGCTCTACCAGAAGGATGGGGAAACTTCACTTCAAGTTTATATGGGAAGTAAGAAGCCACACCACTCCATGATTTATGGTATGTATGTAAAATAGAGGAAACAACATTGAAATCCAAAGTTGATACAGGACCAAGTGAAGGGAATCAAGCCTTCGCAGCCATATATAGGAAGAAAGGAAGATTCAGAAAAATTGGTCCTCAAAATAAAAGAAGATATATGCACAAAGTATGATGCTTTGGATGTAATGAACTTTGGCATTATAAAAGAGATTTTCCTAAATCTGTAAATCACAAGAGAAAAATGGATGAAGCCCATGTCTCATAAATGAGGAAAGAACCTGATGCAAAGAAATCTAAGAAAGAAGAAGCGAGGGATCTCCACTATGAGTGAGATCATCTTGTCCTTTAAGTAATTTATGTTGGTTGTAAAATTGTATGAGAGGAAGTAGTATAGCATCATGATCGAAGCATGGCAGGAGATCTCGATGAAACAAATCCTGGAAAACCTCACTGATATCAATACTGATGGAATGCAGTCATCAAGATCAAAGGTCATCATGAAAACAAGTGTTGACATTTTTATAATGGAGTTCTCTATGAATTAACTGATTAGAAAGAAAGCAACATGGTTTCATCAAGAATTCTATGTTATTCTGGGATGTGATGACATATTGATGAAGCAGGTCAAGGGAATGAAGCTCTTCATTCTAGAAAAATAGCTATAGGATGACTCAAAGGAAAAAGTATATATATATATAATATATATATATATATATGTTGACACTGGATGCTATGAAGTCATGTCATATGGTTGCAGGTAATGGACTTCTATATTTAGAAGTATGATCTATGAAGGAGGATCTTGCTCGGTGCAGTGACAGATGAAATCAACATAATATATCCTCATTTGGAATATGAGGTGGTTGTATATGTACAAGGAACTGTAAATTGGAAGTTCCTGGGAATGAAGGTGTGCAGAAAGGAAGAGATCATGAAGTGAAACCACGTCAAGAGGCAGTTATCATCTGGAAGCCAAGAAGATGTGACTAGAATATCTCTTAGGAGGATATGTAGACTCTGATAGAAGTCTGGTAAAGAAGAAGACCCTTGAAAAAACATATCTTTAGGAGATGTGTCAATCTGAATAAAGGATGTCGATTCCTACAGGAATATTTCATGGTGAAAGATCATCACTTGGGTAACTTTTGTTTTAAAATTTCATATGTATATGTTTATCTGGATGAATTTGTGCAGGGCTAATAATCATGAGAAAAGATGTATGATCCTTGGATATGATTTGAAAGAATGTAGCATGGCATATAAAGTGGACCAGATAACAAAGACATATGAATCATTTTTGGTAGATGACATGACTCGTGAATGAAAGTGATAGATGATATGTGCCCTATGGAGTTCAAGTTGAAGATTCCTCAAAGATCTAAATCCATGATATTGAGGGGAGGAATTCTTCATGAGAAGTTGGGTGTCTCACCATCACTATTGCAGGTCCTTGATTGAGTGGGAGCCTAATGATCAGTTTCTTACTTGGATGAAACTGGGTAATTCCTAAGAATAAGCTTAGGTACGTTCCTTATACAGGAATGCGTACATTCCCTTTTGGAATAGATCCTCCCAAGCTGAGAGGGAGATATAGACACATCATTTTGGCCTTCACTTGGGAAGACATAAAGGAGGATTGGGTAATCATTTGGCATTCGATACTCTTTGAAAATGTATTAGGGCATTCAAGATAAGAGTAGTCGAGGACCGATATTCTTTGACGGCTAGCTACCCAAGAGAAGAATGGTCCAAGAAGGTCATACTTTGGGAACACCCAGGTGGAGTATGTACCTTGGAGAGACAATGACTATGGTGACTAAAAGTTATGTGTCTCGCCAGCATTGTAGCCCATTGTCTCATTGAGAGATGGGGTTGTTAGCCAAGGCCTTTCACTAGGAAAATGTTGGTTGATATGATGCTATACAAATGCGATTACCAATCTGATTATTCTTATGAGATTCTTTAGTTTGAAAGTGACCATGTACCTATATGAATACCTCCCTAGTTAAGATGGAGTGTTGAAAAGTGTAACTAGGATTGGTCTTCATATTGACTATGTAGTTATGAATTTATGTGAAGGGAATAAAAAGATAATAAAATGTATTTGTTGTACTTGCTTCACGGGTTTCACGAGTAAGAATTTTATTATAGATTAATGAAATTATTCTTGATGTCTATTTAGGGTTTGTCTTCTGTTTATAAGTGTGATTAGTGTCATGTATATGAAGAGCCTGGTCATTATTAAATGCTCCAAGACCTTTTCATAAAACTTGTGGAAGAATGGCTTGAAACAACCCTAACTCAACGTTGAAGATGAATGATGGAAGTCGGTCTATTTGCAGTTACATGTCGGCCTACAAACTTGGTTTGGGGTCGGCCTCAAAGCGAGGTAGAGCACTATATATACACTTTGTTCTAAGGATTTCCTGCGACATATAATTTTCTATCTCTCTGGGGTTTTACAGTGAATATTTGCAGATTGTTCTGAGCATACAAGTGCAGAGTTCAGAGAGCAAAAGTTGTGGATTTCAGAAGGTGGAAAAGTGCAGATTTAAAGAGGAAATAAGTGCATATTGCTGATATGTAGTACATGGTAAAATTTTGGACTTGCTTAAGGTATAAACAACATATTTTGTTCTATCTTATCTAGGGAAGAATCTACGGATATCACACAGAAGTATAACATACCTTTTTGTGACTCCAAGTAGTACAAGGAACCTGAATCATAAGAAAAGAAAAGGCAGTAATATAGATGCGAACTTGCTAAAAGAAGGACTTACTAATTGTGCCAAGTCTGTGGATCAGTACATGAAGTTGAGACAGTGACCTAAAGAAGAAAGAAATATTAAGAGATTAAATTTACAAGTGTAGGTCAACGCAGATTGGAGCAGAAGAGAAGGATCAATGTTGAAGGCAATTAAGGAAGTAATGACAATGTCTTGGAGGCATTCATAGGTCAAGGGTCTAAGTCTTGGGCATGGTCCTTTTCACTTGAAGATCTATAAGAATAATTTCTCATGGCTTTTCCTCTCTAAGAGGGAGAGGTTTTTTCCCTAGCTTGAAGAGCCTAAATTTGTGTCTTTTGTATTGTGGTAATTGACTTGTTAAAAGACCAAATAATATAAGCAAGAGAATACATAAGTAACTCAAGTAAGTCTCACAAGTAATTATCAAGAAGAGAATTTGAATTAATCACCATCCCTCTAAATTCTCAACACCCTGAACTGGACAATGGATTATGTTAAAGACACTAACCTAGTAACCCCTGAACCATACCGTGGGTTGCGGTAAAGCCAATATTGTGTGCCTCAGTGGGCCTAGGAATCCTTAACGGTGAATGGCAGGATATACAGTAAATCCAAGAGGTGGATTGCTCTCTGTTGGTCTTATTAGTCCCGAGATGGGATGTACGATAAAGCCTGGGGAGTGGGTATCGGTGTAGGGGCTAGTGATCCCTGGATTTCCTATTGTGGATTACGGTAAATCCTGAGAGACAAGGAGGCAGTAAAATTCCTCACAATGTAGGTGTATAATTCCAGTAACATCCATGCTTGTTTGGTTATAAGTCCCACATTCTGCTTGGAATATGGCATGGGGGTTATTAGCTGAAGAGAGATCAGTCAAACTATGGTCGGGTGGAACATGGTAGTCCCATCCCCAGTTGGCTTTTACATTCATTAATGAGAAGTTCATTTCCTTAGCATTTGACGTGTAAATTTATTGGTTTATATGTGAATCATATCGTTGATGTATCCCTGATATTTATGTTGTTATTTTTCTAGTTACGAGTATGTATTATGACAGTGATGATGTATGGCTATCCTCATGTTTTTATTTGTAAATAAATAAAAAATGTATCTATGACCTAAAAGATGATACTGCAACTAATGATGTAAGGGGAAAATACTTCTTAGCAATTCTCAAATAAGTATGAGACCCCTATGTTCAATTTTTTTGTTTACACTTGTAGATTATATATTTGTGATGTTTGATGAAATGATTTCCATGGCTAGTAGGGGTCTAGTCTAGGTCTTGTCATGGTTTTTACAAATACACCATTGTTTCAGTGTTTTAATTCATTTCTAAACTTTTCATTGAGTTTTGGGCAGTGGCATGGACTCTGGGCCTGAAAAAGTGCCTCAAATCCCACAGACGTAGGCACATGTCTGGGCAGTTTAGTCCTTGGATGCAGGCATGAAGGCTTGTGTGTGCGTCTAGAGCTTCCTAGGTGCACTCATGGCCATATTGTGGGAGCATCTGAGGGTTAAGTGGGTTAAAATATCAGTGGGACTGAGGGGCTTGTCACCTGAGTGGTTGGGATGGTTCTTGGCAGTCTTACTGCTAATGTGGAAGGTTTGTATGATGTGTTTCTGTCAGTTCCACTTCCTTAAGGTTACCTAGGAGGCTGAACCTAATCATAGTAACCCCTTGTTACATGTTTACCCTGATTGACTGGTTACTTGAATAAATGTGGGATGAGGTGTTACAACCTTCAAACCAATCAATATTTTGAAACAAAATCATATCCAACAAACTCATAGAAAAATGGTGCTAAGTCGTGAGACCAATAGGTTAATATTAACAAAATCAAGTCGACTAGGGATAAATATGTTCATTTAATTTATTTAATCCTTTTCCATACTCAAAGGAAGTAATGTTACTTCTGGAATTTTTTAAATTGAGAAGCCCATATTCAGAAGGGTATTATGTGGACATCATGTGGACTGGACAGGGGATTAGTGTGGGTTTTTTTTTTTTTGTGTCGGGTGAACAGTTTCCTAGTAGTTTACATTAATAATAATCCATAGTCTATATACCTGCATATTACACAGTACAAAATCTGATGAGTGGACGTTATAATATCAACATCATATTTATGTTACCTGCACATGTTGTGACAGGAGTACCCCAAGACAATCTCGTGGCATAAATCATGATTCTGCAATAAACCTCCAACCCTCTGTACCAATCAAAATGTGAATAAATATAACTAAGAAATAAAAAAATAAAAAATGTGTGTTTCCCTAATGTGTTATACATTGTTGGTTTACTTTTTCGTCAACAAAAGATACTTGAATGGTCAACCCATTTGGATGATAATAATATGTAAGATAATGAAATGAAATATGTATCATATTTGGTGTAAATAATATTATGTTTAAAGTGTGTTTGTATATTTTAACGTGGTGTGTCGTTAAATATTTTGTACTCAAATAAAATATGTATACTTTTAATAGAATTTTTAATTGCTGGTTCAAAAATAACAAATAACGTATTAAGAGGATAAACTAGTATCGAAATATAAAATCAAATCATTTTAAATCAAATGTAGTTATGAAATATATTTTTAAGTAGAAATTGCACTAAATGTTTCAAAAGAAACACTGTAAGGCATAAATTTAAATTTGAAAGTAATTGAGACATATTCAAAATCATTGAAGATAAAAAGTAGTACATTTGATGCTAAGATTGTTTCCTTTCACACAAGTTTGGTGCATATTTATTTCTTCTTTCTAGAAGGATTTTTATATTCGGTTCTTTTATTTTAATTCCTTGCTAAGAGATTGCAAAGACCATCATTTTAATGTGATCTGCAAGATCCATTGTCACTAGTGCCAAAGAATTTGATTTTTTAGTCTAAATATTTCGAGAAACTCTTAGTGAGGACTTGCAAGGGATAGAGAGACTTACCTTGGCTTTAGGTGCCGAATGTCTCGGGCTTAATTTTCTGTTAAAGTATTCTGGGACTTGGAACTCTGCTAGGCATAGAGAGGCTTGTTTTGGATTTAGGTGTTGGAAGTCTGAGATGTAATTTTCTGTTAATTGCAAGGGATAGAGAGACTTACCTTGGCTTTGGGTGCCGAATGTCTGAGGCTTAATTTTATGTTAAAATCTTCTGGGACTTGAACTATGCTAGGCATAAAGAGGTTTGTTTTGGATTTAGGTGCCAGAATTTTGAGATGTAATTTTATGTTAAAATATTTAATTTTAATATTATGGGACTTGAACCCTGTCAGAAACATAGGAGTGTATCAAGATAAGTAGTTCAACCCATTGCAATTGTTATATAATTGTGCAGATTTACCGAAACAAACTAAAATACTTCTGGGCAACCAAACCAAAACCATTTCTAGGGTTAAGGTCACTTTTGTAATATAGGAAATGAAAAAAGGTTAAAAATTTTATGTGTCCAATTCTGTTATGAAGGTATAGCACACCTTATAGTCTACCTATAGGTATAAAGAGTAGATGAAAATTGTTCACGGACCTTTTAGATGATAATTAGTTCACATAGCTCATACATGTTGGATTCACGTTTAGATGATAATCCATGTTTGAAAGAAAAGAGGCAGAAAGGTGTCGAGTTTAGCTGATAATCCATGTTTGAAAGAAAAGAGGCAGAAAGGTACTAAATTTATCCATCCTGGACATAGGGAAGGCATGAAACATGGTTTCGAACTTGGCCAAGACAAACAATAAATGTGCAGCGTGCCTCCATGTCAGCAGCCAGTTCATGACAACCTCTGGTTCACCACAACCTCCACGACATTGAAACACTCATGAGAATCTAGACATGGAAACTACTGCTGCTGGATATGAATGATGAACTGGAACCGTATATGATGTTGGGTATCAATACCGATATGAAAGGGGTGCTCTGCCTGGACCCTGCCCGTGAGATGAAATTCTAGTTCCAGTTGGAATGACAGGCACATCTTAGAGGACATGGAATGACAAAGACACTTTAGAGGTCATATTTTATTTCATATCTAGATGGAAGAGACATTAATAGGGCTTGGTGAGTTAGTTAGGCAGTTAGCAGATCATAAATGAAGGAGGCATGGATCTAATGGCCTCAAACATTTCAATCACCTAACATTTGATCCAATGGTGCATAGAAAGAAGGATGACTTAAGACCTAATGAGTTAAATTTTACAGTTATTTAATCATGCACATCCTATTAAACTTATCAATAAATTTTCTGATTAATGAAAAAAAAAAAATTAATGTTATAAATTTTGGCATTACATTACTTTTTACAATTTAATGGGTAATTTTTAAAATTATTTAAGTCTATATTCTATGTAATATATTAATTTTTTTATATTAATTATTAATATATATATATATATATATATATTAAAAAAAATTATTTCAACTTTTTTTTTAAAGTTGGCAAGATTACATCTTCATCATGTCCAATATATCACAACAAGTGACTTCACATCAAGGAGTGTTTTAAGAGAGTACCCACCCATCACCCCAAGTGTCTTTAAATCAATGAGTGTTTTAAACCCGATCACTCAACAAATTGATACCAATGTCATAAAATCTTAAAGCAACATTAACCTTGTGCTGCTTCGAATGGTTGTGGGTACATAAGTGTTCGAAATTTTTTTGGCTTCAGAATAGGATTTTTCTGAAGATACGATGGTAAAAAGTAAAAAAAAAATCATAAATATCAATGCTTTCATAAAGATCAATGAACTATGGTAAGATCAATGAATAGTAATTCCCAATAAAAGATGGATTCAAATTATGGTTCTACAGAAAATGAAAGCATTCTGCGCAAGAAAACAACACATTGATACCAATGTTACAACATTAGCCAACATTGATACCAATGTTACAACATTAGCCATGTGCTGCTTCGAATGGTTGTGGGTACATAAGGGTTTGAAAAAAGGTTGGCTTCAGAATGATATTTTTTCTGAAGATAAGATGGTAAAAGTAAAAAAACTTTCATAAATATCAATGCCAAAGCAAGATACGAAAACATAGGTAAATAAATTGAAAATGGAAGAAATTACATATCAACTGTTCCAAATTTTCTTGAAAACACATGAATGTGGTTTCTTAGGAATTGAGGAAATAGTAAAAGAAACAAATGAATTCCTTAATAATGCCAATAGTAATTCCCAATAAAAAGGTGGATTCAAATTATGGTTCTAGGAAAATGCAAGAATCCAACGCAAGAAAACAAAAAGTTGATACCAATGTTGATCCCACTAGATCAAAACATCTTAAAGCAACATTATCCCTGTGCTGCTTTGAATGGCTGTGGGTACATAAGGGTTTGAAAAAAGGTTGGCTTCAGAATGGGTTTTTTCTGAAGATATGATGGTGAAATGTAAAAAAAAATTCATAAATATCAATGCCAAAGCAAGATACTAAAACATGGGTAAATAACTTGAAAATGGAAGAAGTTACATATCAATGCAGCCACAGTTTCTTGAAAAAGCATGAAAGTGGTTTCTTAAGAATTGAAGAAATAGTTTAAGAATGCCAATAGTAATTCTGAATAAAAATATGGATTCAAATTATGGTTCTACAGAAAATGCAAGCACCCAGGGCAAGAAAACAACACATTGATACCAATGTTGATCCCACTAGATCAGAAAATCTTAAAGGGTTTGAAAAAAGGTAGGCTTCGGAATGGGATTTTTTTTGATACGATGGTAAAAAGTTAAAAAAAAAAAATCATAAAGATCAATGCCAAAGCAAGATACTAAAAAATGTGTAAATAACTTGAAAATGAGAGAAATTACATATCAATGCAGCATACTGTTCCACAGTTCATGAAAGTGATTTCTTAAGAATTGAGGAAATAGTAAAAGAAACAAATAAAATTCCTTAAGAATGCCAATAGTAATTCCGAATAAAAATATGGATTCAAATTATGGTTCTACAGAAAATGCAAGCATCCATCCCAAGAAAAAAAACAAATTGATACCAATGTTGATCCCACTAGATCATAAGGGTTTGAAGGATTCAATGTAGCACTTCCTAAAGTGTGTCTCCATGTTAGCACAAGGTTCACCACAACCTCAATGCAGTGAAACACTCACGAGAATATGGATCATGGATGTGGGTATCCATCTGGGTTGACTGGGTCAGAAACTACTATGGCTGGATATGGCTCAAGAACTGGAACTGATTGGATATGGATCCCGAACTGGAACTTGATATGTTGTTGGGTATCAATATCGATATGAAAGGATGCTATGCTTGGATCCTTCTCGGAGGTCAGATTTTATTTCATAATTAGATGGAAGACACATTAATAGGGCTTGATGGGTTAGTTAGGTAGTTAGCAGAACATAAATGAAGGAGGGCATGGATCTAATGGCCTAAAAAATTTCAATAGCCTAACATTTGATCCAATGATGTATAGAAGGACACAATGGCAGCTAGGAGAGCTGTTTTCAAATAGTGACACCATACACTATATATATATATATTAACAGAAAATTAAGCCTCAAACATTAGGCACCTAAAGCCAAGGTAAGTCTCTCTATCCCTTGCAACTCTTCACTGAGAGTTTATCAAAATATTTAGACTAAAAAATCAAATTCTTTGGCACTAGTGACAATGGATCTTGCAGATCACATTAAAATGATGGTGTTTGAATCTCTTAGCAATGAATTAAAATAAATGAACCAAATATAAACATCCTTGTGGGGAGAAGAAAGAAATATGCACAAAATTACTTTCAAATTTAAATTTATGCCTTACACGACGTTTCCTTTGCAACATTTGGTGCAATTGCTAGTTATATTTTTTTAATTACAAAATATTACATAAAATAACTATTGTATAATAATATAATATTAATATTAATATATTTTTTTATCAAAATTTTTGTATATTTACCTTTATAATTTAATTATTTTATATGTTCAATTATTTTATTTTATTTTATATGATGATATTTTTTATTATTATAATACCAATAGTGTGCCACTTTCTTTTTACAAATAGGCATATGAAATAGCTAAATGAAAAATTTAACCAGTGTATTTGTAATAATTTATTTTAGATAACAATATGAATATTAGTAAGAATTTGTTTTAGATAACAATAAGAGCATTAAGAGATTATGAGACTTTTTTTTTCTATAATGCTTCACAATTCTACAAATAGGAGTTACTTTTAAATATAATTTTTCTTAGTTCTAGTAGAGTATGTATGAAAAGTAGCATGCTTACTTATGACTAGGATTCAAGAACATTTCATTGACATAAAGCATAAGTGCTTTAAGTGCTCTAAAACCTCAGCTTTGACAGAATATTCAAGTAAGACCAATCATCATATTTGTATTGAAAACTCTTGTGTCTTGGGCAAGATTGATCATTATCACCATAGAAAATTTAAAGAAACTGTAGAAATAGAAAAGTACCATAATAACCTTAATGGTGACGATGGCTAGAAAATAAGTGATAATTGGATTCCAACTTTGACCTCCAAATCTACCCCCTCTTGACATATCCCTTCCTCTAGTTTTATCTAGTTCCATATCAACACTCTATTCTAATTTATTATTATTTTATAATTCCCATATACATATAAATCATCCTCATCTTTCACAATTAACTTCACTTTGACTAACCTCTAATTATTACACCATAATGAAAAGAATCCTAATCACTAATATTTTTACACACATAATAGTTCACATTTATCTTAATTATTATTTACTAATTTTAATTTTAATTAATACTTATAACTTTAATTTTAATTTTACTTTTAATTTTTTAATTGTAAAATTTAGTATTCAATAATTATTGATTTTTAATTTTTAATTAAAAAAATTATTTATTTTAATTTTAATTTTAATCAATTAATTTTGAATTTAATTTTATATTAAATTAAAATGGTTATTGATATCAGGAGCCGACGCCCTAACCTCAAGTCGGGGGCAGACCACCACTTGGTTTTAGTAGGGACCATAAGATGTGTGTATACATAATCTCGGACGCTCGTTTTAAAAATAAAATCTTGGCATCACAGAGGAGGTGTCATCAAAAGAAAGGACATCGTGTTCAAGGCGTAGACGGTGGACCTTGAAAATCCTAGAGCGAGGTTGTGAGCCCAACAAAGTGAAGACTCCAGTAATTTGTCTAATTTGTCACCAGGCGCGAAGTATATGCATATTGGGTCTAGGGTTGTGTTTAAATAAATAATAGAGGTGGTTTAAAGAAAGATCCACAACAATCGTTATGGAGAATTAAGCTCCATAGTTGGTGTTTGGAAGAGATTGGACCCCAAGTAGAAATGCAAAAGGAATAATATGAGACTGGTATTGTGTTAATTTTTATTGTTTAAATTGTAATTTTGAACGCTAAATAAAGTATATATAGAATCAAATAAAATTTGTAATGATAAAAATTATTATTTTTTCTATATATAGACATACATAAATTAGTTAATATAAGTCACCCAATTGTTTATTTAAATATCTTGTTGAAATATTTTTGAAAAGTATAAGATTTAAACATGTGATTGGCTAAATTTTTATACTTATATTGATTTAATATATTCGTTAAAAAATTAATTCCATAGCAATGAATATTTAACGTCAATTAATTATATTAAAAACAATTTTTTAAGAGTTCATTTTTTTTTTGTGAGTTCTTTTCACTGGTTTATATTAGAAAAAAGAAGGATTACCTTAATAGTTCCATTAAATATTAAGAGAAATTGTACATTTCTTTGGAACAAGTGACCTTCACATTGATATTGGCCAAGCTTTTAAATATAAAATTAACTAGCAATTGCACCATCAGTAGATGTTGCAAAGGAAACACCGTAAGATTATTGAAGAATAGATCCAAAAGTTTCTAAGCAAGATATGTGTAGTGAAATCGATGTCTATCTTATTTTGTGTGTAAATTTCCATACAAATTTACACCATATCAATTCCTATCAACTTTGTTAGATTCACAATTCGATGTTTACCTGACAAGAGATATTCATGCCCCGAGACAAGACCTTGCTTCATTGCTAGTTGTGCAACATAAGAGAAGAGCGATATTGCTGTCAAGAGAAAACAAGATCACTATGCTCTTTTGCATACAGCAAACTGGCATCGAGATAACACCCAGCTTGAGATGCACAATCAACATATTAGAAAGGAAGTGCGAGTGACACTCAAGGTTTAAAATATATTGGATTTGACACTCTAGATGTTGATAGAAAGCGTAGAGTGATGCCTCTTGGCCAGAAGGAAGAAGGAAGAATAATATATGTTGAAATTGAGATTGACATTGAAGTTAAAATGATATTGGTAATAAATTTGGTATCATATTTTTTATATTTAAAGATTTTTATTAAATATTATAAATTATTTATAGATTGGGGATTTCACATATTGAAATCTGCAAATAAAACCCTAAATTTATGTAAACCCTAACAAAAGATCTAGGATAGTCAGTACCATTAATTGCATAGTGAATGGAATCAAATAATAAGGCTATAAGTAAAGTTGTTCGAGACATCTGGAAGACGAGGGAGGCATTAGTGGTTGCAATATACAAGGCTGTAATCATTCTTTGAAGTGGCTTTAACACATCATAAGGATTTTGAGAGATTTGATGCACTCATCTCAACCACTCTCAGTCATCCACAATTATTGGTATGGTCCATATCAGTGCCACTGTGCATACGGCATTCATCATCCCTGAAAAACCAACGCAAAAAGCCACTATACCTTATTCAATCTTTCTAGAAACAAGAAGTTACAGAGAGGGGGTTGCAGAGCTTCATAAATGGGAGATATTAAAAATCCCAAGAAATAATAAATCCAGCGAAAGCTAAGGGAAATATTGAATGGAATCAAATAATAAGGTCGTAAAGAAATTTGTTCCAAACATCTGGAAGACGAGGGAGGCACCAACGACTGCAATCTACAAGGTTGTAATCATTCTCCTTTTTCATATACTTGAGCTTGCTGGTATACACTGATGCATGTGCATCCTTTCTGTACATGAAGGAAGAAGAAGTAATATTATGTGAGTCTCGTAATGCTTATTGTATGCCTAAAAATGCTCGCAGAATACTTCCCTCCTTCAAGGACATACTAGATAATGCTACGGAAAGTGGCTTAGAGAGTCCTAATTTTCTATTGTCAACTAGGGTATTCATAGTACATTCCTGCATGAAGGAGGATCAGTTTTCACACATCTTGCAATTCTTCGGGGTGAGATATGTGCCTTACCAGTGGTACTCCCATTGTGTTCTTCACAGCTCTTGTTGGGTTACAAGTCTATCAGATGATTTATATGTGCAAATTTTGTGCTTTCTTTCTCAATACTGGGAGAAAGGCATTTCAACTTCTCTCCAAAAGTTTCCTCTCTTTAAGTTTGTTAATGATGACAACATGGATTGGGCTAGTTTACCAGATATATCAAATAGCCACAACCAATATTTTTCCTCTGAGATGGGGCATATTTCATGGCTGGGAAGATGGAGTGGGGAATTTGGATGTATGGTAAATATCAAATTCATGCCTAGTGGCATGCAAATGGCCATGAGAAAATTGGATTCTCAAAGACTTTCAATGTTACTAGGATGGTTGAATGGCTATGCAATTTTTCCTACACCAACAACCATATTGATTGGAGATATTTTCAGAGTTTATCTAAATATTTTCCAGTAGTTAATGACTCTAAATATGTAGTGAAGAGTTTCAAAGCAAAAATTGTGCCAACATCCATAAGTGAGTGGGCAAAGCTATTTGGAAGCAATCCATGGGTTGAGCATGAGATAGTTTCCCTGTTAAGGGCTTATCTAAAACCACCTCGTTGTGCTTATGAGTTGGATGTGGCAGATAATCTCGAGCCATTAATCAAATCCAGGGCTTTGGAGAAAATTTTTAAAACACTGGACCAAATTATCTAAAAAATAGCTAAATCTCTGAAAGAGGACCTTTGAAATTAGTAACATACATAAGCTCTAGAGATATCCAACTAGGTGCCCCAAATGAAACCTTCAAAATTCCTGACTTGAAATTGAAAGAGTTGTTCATGGGATCTTCTGCAAGCCCAAAATTTGCATGGAATCCTAACCCTTCTGATCCCAAGATACCATTGGACTCATTGTTCTCAATTTATATCCATCTTGGAGCTTGGAACATATCCCAAGCAACAAAAAGGGTTGATAGCTCTGTTCCAAATAACATCTCTTTGCAAAATATTCTTGCAGAAAAGGGGATGGTTGGAATGGGACTCTACAGAATTATTTTAGCATATTTTGCACACCCTTTCTCCAAATTGCCACCTGATATAAGGCATCAAAATATGAGTACTCTTGTTGAGTCTACTATTTATGAAGCTACTAAACCATTTACAGAATTGAGTACTCGCTTTCAGTACCAACAAAAAATGGTGCGGAAGATAAGTTTAAAAGAAGAATAACCAGTCTGGTGAGATGGGAAAAGTGTAAGAAGCAAATTGTGATAACAAAATCCGATCCATACAATCCAAAGGAAACAATGTCCTTAGAAACTGATTTTACAGAGGCAATTTCAGCTGGCTTGTTGCCCGACCATCCTGATCTTGTTGTAGGTTTAGGTGAGGTGGTTAAGTTAGGGTGTATTTCTGGTTTTGATGATGATGCAGTGAATTACATGGTCCAGTCCAAAAACTTGCAACTGTTAGTAGAGGATGAACATTTCCTATCATCTATTTTTCCTAAAGTGAATGAAAGCTTGTCTCCATCAGAACTATCCAAAGGATTCTATGGATGTAGCTCCGGGGACAGGAAAATAATCTTGAGACCAGCTAAGCCAATGAAATCAACTGGATTATTTTCACTAGGTTGTATAAAGGATGAGAAACGAGCTTGTTTTTGTTTAAACAAGAAATATCCAATATGGAAGAATCTGCATCCGAGAGTATGAAAAAGAAGCTGGTGAGGTTGTCATTTCCATTGGCAACAACAGATACAGAGATAGAGATAGAGTATCTTCTGAAGTTGATAGGTGATTCCCACTTCAAAATGTTGATTACCTCAGAATTTCTTGGTGGCAATAAAACCGGTGGGATGGTGCACACTAAAGCTAGATGATTTACTTGTGAAACCATAATTTTAGAAGATCTGTTCAATTTTAAACAAATCCAAATATCACAATTTTGGATTCATGAAAACTCTGTTTCTGCTAAACTTAAAGAATATTGTAGAGTTTTGAATATTTGGGGAAAACTGACAAAGAAACAGAGCATATGACAAATAAAACATGTTTCTATTGAACTTTTTAAACAAGATTGCAGAGTTCATAATATTTGGGAACTGTGTAGCGAAACCATAATTCTAGGAATTCTGTTCAATTTTAAATAAATCCAACTATCACAATTTTGGATTCATGAAAACTTTGTTTCTTGTGAACTTAAAGAATATTGCAGAATTCAGAATATTTCGGAAAATCTGACAGATAAAAGTGAAATAAATTTACATCAGTTAAATTTTTGGAATCTGAAATGTAGATAAGGATGGTCATATTTATCTTCAATTCTCAATAAAAATCTCGCCATCTTATCTAAATTGAAAATTCCAGTATCTAAATTTAAATTGCATCTAAATTGCAAATTCCAGAAATATTTTGAAATCCCACACAAACAGAAGTGATGTTAAAACAATAAATTTAATTTCTTTCAAATAAAGTCAATTGTATTATAACAGTCCAAATTGCATACAAGACTTCTCAGTTATAACCTTGTGTGGTGTTTGGTACAACTGAGTAACCTTGCAAGCATCTATTTCATGCTTCTCTTCATCTCCATTATCGTAACAGGCATTCTGGAACTGAGATGGAGTGGAGTGAGCATTGAAGAATGGTAGAGGAATGAACAGTTTTGGGTGATTAGAGGAGTCTCTGCTCATTTTCAAGGGCTTTGCAAGGTACTGGCGGGCATCGACACCAACTTCACTATCACTAGAAAGGCATCAAACGACAATGAGTTCGGAGAGCTATATGCATTCAAATGGATGACCCTTCTCATTCCTCCACCAAATTTCTTCCCCCAAGCATGTCCATGGAAATGCACAGGGGAGTAGCCTTTGAAGAAAAATTGGGTGTGCTTGGGATTGATGTCGGCATCTACCCATCGCGCCCAGGCCCTCAACGCCTTCTCGAAAGCAATAAGCTCTTCCATGTAAGGAATAACATGTCATTTTTCCTCAAAATAATCCACCCTATTAAATACACACAAGATTCAGTTTAAAAAGAAACCAAGAATATAAACTTTCCATAAGGTTTAACAAAGCAGTTGAAAAAATAAATGCTAGAGAAATTAGGATCACCTAGCTTACCCATTGTAGGGCTCCTCGTGAGTCCACACAAATAGAAGTGAAGTTAAAACAATAAGCTTAATTGCTTTCAAATAAAGTCAATTTTATCATAACAATCCAAATTGCATACTAGACTTCTCATTTCTAACCTTGTGTGGTGTTTGGTACAACTGAGTAACCTTGCAAGCATCTATTTCATTCTCCTCTTCATCTCCATTATCGTAATTTGAGTTCTAGAACTAAGATGGAGTGGAGTGAGAATAGAAGAATGGTATAGGAACAAACAGTTTTGGGTGATTGAAGGAGTCTCTACTCATTTTTTTGTAGGTTTTCAAGGTCTTCTCAAGGTATTGGCAGACATCAACACCAACTTCACTGTCATTTCAAAGGTGTCAGATGACAATGAGTTTGGAGAGCTGTATGCATTCAAATGGATAACCCTTCTCATTCCTCCCCCAAATTTCTTCCCCCAAGCCTGTCCACGAAAATGCACAGGGGAGTAGCCTTTGAACAAATTTTGGGTGTGCTTGGGATTGATGTTTGCATCCACCCTGTTAAATACACACATGATTCAATTTAAAAAGAAACCAAGAATATAAAATTTCCATAAGGTTTAATAGATCAGTTGAAAAAATAAATGCTAGAGAAATTAGGATCACCTAGCTTACCCATTGTAGGGCTCCTCGTGAGTTCACCAGTGCCCAGTATTAAAAAAAAGGATATCTGCATGTTGAGTCTCCCACATACAACAATCATTTGTCTCTCAACCTTTCAAGCATCACAGAGGCATTGAACCTACACATAACATGCAAATATGGAAAACCCAAAAAAAATTGCAAATAAGAAACAAGCTATTGATTCAACGATAGTAACAACAAGCTATAACTGCCATGAAAAAATAAATCACCTAGGAAGGTTGCAGTCTTGAGGTTAGCCAAAACCACCATGAACAAATAAATCACCTGGGAAGGTCGCAGCCCTGAGGCTGCCATCTCCATTTCTCGTAATTGGAATCCATTCTACCATTTCTTTTACAGTCAAAATCAATGCTAGCATAAGAGCATGACCCAGGAGGATATAAAACATAATATTCATCATACATCCATATCCCCTTGAACATATCACACTAGTGCCGCATTCTTGCTGAAGACAAAGGTTCTTCCATGGAAATTTTTCCGCCCCTGCCTCCCATGGGCGCATCATTAGCACTCTGGTTTCCTGTCCTTGGATTCGACCCACTAATGTCTTGATGTGGTATGGTTTCTGTAACATTCTTGGTAATGTATTCTACCATTGGTAATGTATTTCAATGATCAAGTGGTCTTAGATTTTCCCCAAGAAACTCCTAAGTCTTCTTGCTGATCTTGGGTTATGGAAAAATTTTCGAATAGACCAAAACGACCTGTCTGACCTGTAGATTGCATCTCGCCTGTGTTGGGTAAAGGATTCTGAAGCCCTGAATAAGCTCCATCCGTGAATGCCCATATCAGGAAGGAGGACAACATCAGCGTTTGGAATACGGTGCATGCTTGAGTTGTGAAAGGGTGAGCCACTGCAGAAGCTATTGGTATCCATCATTCTGAATGGCTGAGGGATTCTAAATGAAAAAACTCTAGAAAATATTTCATAACTAATGAGCTATCATAACTGTAAACTAAATATTTGACAATGTCTTTTCCTTTTCATCTAACGACCATCTTCTATAACTAATGAGCTATCATAACTGTAAACTAAATATTTGCAAATATATTATGACACTCGTTTTCTAGCAATGTGGATAATCCGGAAAGTTTTTTAAAAAATTTGCAAATATATTTTCCTTTTAATCCAATGACTAAATATGTTTTAATCGTCTAACATATAATATAACGGTTTTAGGTTATGACACGATACACACAGGAAAGTTGTTTTCAAATAATGACACCTTATTACGTAAAAATAAAGCAGAAATGAAACGCGAGGGAACCAAAAACACTAGAATTTATAGATACTTCAACCACTATAGACCTTGGTTTATTGTGAGTGAACATAAGTAAATATTGGTATCTGTGGAGCACTTGGTGTTCACTTGTACTTTTTCCATGCAGGTTTGGTCTTACGTTCTTTCTTCCTTTGGCATTGGTGTCATTCATTTTAGTTCTACTGAAACATGTCTTAAATGGGGGATGGAGTGTGAGGGTTATCTCATTTTCATCCCTCCTTTTGTTTTGTGCGAAATATGGAAAACCCAAAACCATGTGATATTCCTATGCTGGAAGCATAACATTTTCAGTAATGTTACTAAAATTCAGTGATGGTCAGAGCACATGAAATTACGGGCTAGAAAAGACACTGAATGACGCCTCAACATCTTTTCCCCCCCATTATACAACATGTCAGTTATCTTGATGGAACGACACAAGATCACAAATGTGGTTGTGGTGTAGTACTTCTCATGGACAGGGACTTGCCTTTCAAAATACATTGGTATGGTGGCCCCGGGAACTAACACTAAGGCGAAGTTGATGGCACTATGTGGTCTTAACTAAGGTGTAAATGTTTCCACATTCAAGAACATGTTGATGATAACTTCTTATTGAAGGGCCCGACGTTTTGGGTGAACACTTTACCCATATTTAGGAGCAAAATATTGATATGTAAATAGGTATATGGGGTCTTCTCTGGTTCGCTATTGGTAAACATGTATATTAGATTTACATATATGGGGACTCTAAAACCATCATTGAGGGCATTTATGGTGCAACACGGTTCGATCCACCTATTGTCCGAAACTAGAAGGCACACATCCAAACTCTCATTCAATATTTCTAGGATATCCAAATGCAACATATCTTCCATGATTTCAACACTGTCACTGATTCAATTTCAAAGATGGGCCTAAGAGACGTGGCGAGATACATATAAAACTTGTCCAAAATTTCTCAGGGGGTCATTCTAGAAAATGGACACATGGTCATGCCTTAAGAGAATGACCATTTGAGCAAGTTAGATGATGTTTGATCGGCTCCAAAAGTAGTAGGTGATTATTAACTAAATAATATACAAAAAATGATGTTGGGGTCCATGCGAGGCTTCTCACACCAAACTTCTCTTAGGTATAAGGTGAAGTTGAGATCCCCTCAAATAATTGTGTGTGGCTATACAAGATCCCCTTCATATGTCAAATCTAGCCAAAAAGTCTCATGGCTAGAATGGAGTCCATACACATTAATAACAAACAAGTGAAAGGAAAATTATTTGAGGGTAAATTTGGTCACTATGGTAGAGGGAAGAGGGGAAGAAGAAAATGATCTTCACTTTGGGCTCCAACTAGTAATCAATCCTCCTAAAAGTCCCTCTCACTTTCAATCAAAAGCACATCATTTCTTTTAGCATGATGATATTATGATTCTTTGAAGAGAAAATCCTCTTAAGGGCTAGTATTTTGTGGGAACCCAATATCCCTTAATTTGAAAGAAAGAATGATCATAATTCACCATAGGGTGGGGATACATTTTCTCTTAGGGACCTATAAATGGAATAATTTTCCCTTTTTACATCTCTAACTTAGCTCACTCCTGAGCCTTATGTAAGTTGGATTTCCTACCTACAAGGTTGACTAATGGAAAATCCAATGCGATAATTCCACAAGACGGAGGAATTTCATTCATTTTTCCCTTGGGTGTAGATCATAGGATTTATTCTCCTCCTCTGAATGGGGAGAGGAGAAGGAGAACGGTAAAATAGCCAATAAGGTAGGGAAAAGGGACCGAGGGACACAAATCTCAAGAGGGGCATGAAGTGAAGGGATAGGGGAATGGGATAGACTAGTAGGGAGACACACCACATGGTAAAGGGAAATAGGGGAACCACTAACACCAAAAGAGGAAGGAATGGAGTCTAAAGGAGGGTCAGAAGAAAAAGAAACCATGGCAACATAAGGGACACCATATGAACACATATCGAATATATATGACCTTGAATCTAAAACCTATGTTTTATCACCAAATTGAGTTTTGATGGGCTGCTTCAATGGTCAACTTGGAGTAACTATTTCAAACCACTTGCAACTAGAAATTAGCCTTCCGAGTCTGAGAGGGCTCTCTCAAAAGGATAAAGGATATTCAATGAATAAACTGAAATAAGATGGATAACTCTGAATTGGATTGAATGTGCTTTTGTATAGGTGAAATATGTAAACAAATAACTACCATTGGGCTTATGGAGCCAACATGAAAACATAGTCACAAGTCAACTTATCTCATGGAAGCCGAGGAAATTGTATTCTTATTAAACCAAACATGAAGGACATAACAACAAGTTGTATGTATACAAGAATTTGGAGCATGTCACCATGAATTCCAAGTGATTATACATTAGAAAACTAATAAATCATGACAGTTACAAAAGACTAGGTGTATACAGGAAGTTGGAGCATGTAATCATGAATTCCAAGTGATTATACAACTAGAATATAGGAGACAAAGTAAAATACTGATAAAAAAACATGCATAAGAATACAAAGAAGAATCTCAGGTTTGAAATAGGCTACTGCAACTGTATATTACTGATATTAAAAAATTACAATACTGGTAGTGTCAAGTAATCATCTCCCAACCCTCTTTTCTTCGAAATCCTGCCTATTAATAGGACTTTCACTTTTAGATAGGGTTTGCACAGTTGGAAATACCATCGAACCCTTCACTTTGACACATAATCTAACTAAAAACTAAATATCTGGAAACAAAACAGACATTTGCTAAGTTTAGGAGTTAGAGTCCTAATAGAACTCAACTTCCTATTAATTAAATTTTCACCTGAAATTAGCACATCTTTACAACAGAGAATATGATGTGCTTATGTGGAAATGACCATGATCAAGCCATAAAAACATCCACTAGATTAAGAAACAGATAATCCTATATTTAAGGAGATGACAATAATGACCATGGAGCCCTGTCTTTAGGATGATTTGTAGCATAATAATACCTCATTTGAGGAGATAACCTTGCTAGAATATTCCACTGCTATCCTTTTGGCTTCCCACATGATTGGATGGCCTTCAAGTTCCCTCTAAAATTCAATAATTTCATCAAAATTGTGCACTGCAAAATAGAATGTTGTAGGAAATTCCACAACAACTTTTTGTAGTGCCTCTGTTTTAAACACTTTTGAAAATTATTTTGACTTTCTGCTTCCATGAGTCTTTTGATGAGTAGAAACTAATGGATGACATCTTCAAAACTGAAAAAAAATTACCCTACTCCTCAAACCTTGGTATTTTTATCCTTCTCTGTCATTTGAAGCTTGAATGTCTTTAGGATCATTAGTGGCTGTAATTTTCAGGCCTCTCTTTTTTAATTCAACCCGTATCATTTCCATATTCTCTTGAAGGTCCTTTAATTTATTCTTCAATGATCTTATTTCAAATTTCAAGTGCCTATTCCTCTTTCTGGTATGTTTGGCCAAAAGCCTTAGGGGTTGGGTTCTTTTCAACAATCTTTTAGCATCACTTATGGATCCTTTAAAAATTGAAATTTCACTGTTCCATTTCTCCATCATCTGATCAAACTTAATCTTTTCAGTCTTGCATTTCTTTGTAGCTTGGGCTATTGTCTGAGGGGAGACAAAAAAGTTCAACATTGCTACTTTAGATGTTGTGCAAGTGAAATTTGTTGCAAAATCCTTTGATATCTGAATAGGAAAACCCTGAAAATTTTGGAAGAATCTCATACAACCTACGTTTTTGAAGGCTTCAACGAAATTGGGCTCCTCGATCAACCGCTTCAGGTCCATTGGTTCGAACCTCATACAAGAAACTCCCTTATGTACCTTCTTCTTGGTTTCCATATGCATTTAAACTACTCAGCTCCTTCACTGTTGTGACACCTGCAAGTAGAAGAATAGAGAGAGAGAGATTTGCTTGGGATGGAGGTGAAATTTCTTTGGTGACATGAGAATGTAGCATGCAATATTTAAAACTAGTTGTGACAGGTAGGAGTTGAATAGGCTTATTACAAGGCATGAATGAGTGGATATTTATTTAAATCAGGGTTAACGGCGGAAAAAGACAAATAATTAAGTGGAAAGAGGGAATAAGTACCCAACAATCATGATTTCAAATGATGCTAATCGCCATAATATGACTAAATAAATCCACTTCCACCTAAACCAATGAGAAAATTCCATGTCATTCCAAATTCTTTTTCCATGGAAAAACATGTTTCCGCAACACTGACAGTGTAAATTCCGACAGATTCGCTATGAAAAGTTTAGGTGTTTCCATAGCACAATCTGATATTTTTTAGTTATGTGCACTACGAAAACTGGTAAAAATGGACAAGTTGGCAGTTAAGTGAGAAGGTGAACTTTATGATGATATTAAATGCCAATTGACTGAAAAGAGATAGTTCATGATGATTTTAAGCCTTAGGATAGACATGATTTTCACCCCTCTTCATCAATTGCATGATCTAGTTTGACATAACATAAAAATTACGGTGACCATATCAACACAAAAATTTTGCAAATTTTGAGTGTGATAACACTATGGTAGACCTTTCGAAAAAGAGACAGAAGTAACATCTCCACAAATATTGATAGAAAATTAATGAGGGGGATGAACCAACATGAAGGAACCCATGGTCAGGTAAGATCATTGCACAACCCCAAATTCATGCCATCTAAAACATATAAAAGAAATATTATAATCATAAAACTTCTGATTCCATAAAAAAAATCCATAAATAAATCCAAATCTACCACCATACCACACCTTAAACTGAAATTTATTTGAATCCACGCCATCAACTAGTCTTCCTTGCTCTACCATCCTTCTTCAACACCATTGAAATAAACCAATTCTTTTCCAATGGATTTAAAAATATCAATATTCAAAAAATGTAGTGGAAACTCTAGTAAAATGGACGAAACCCTAACCTCATTGATGATATATTTGATAATATCGAAGGAAATAGTCTAGGGTTTAAGTAATAAGCCATCTTTCTCCCAATTATAGCATTGGAATTGAATTTGAGTGCAATATTCCTCAAATCCAAAGAAAAAATATTCTAAACCATGAAAAAAATGTGAAATTTGGGTAAATACCCAAGCATAGGCTCCCTGGAACTAGACACCTGTGATCAATGTGATGAGGCCTTGAAATATTTCACCCCAAATCTGACCACTAAGGTTTTCCTAGTGAAATCCATAATGTGCTCAATATTTACATCCCTTCTCATGACAAGATTCATTGAATTAGACTTATGAATGCATTTACCCATATCCTCTATGTCAATGGCTCTAGGAACCATATAGAGGAAGGGTCCACCTTAAAAGCATCAAGGAAACATGAATGCGTAAGGGAACCTGATTATAGATGGTGTTTTGTGGATAATTTCCTTCTATAGAAAGAATTATTATCCCTATACCTAGTAGCTTAACCTAGAAAATACCAAGACAAAAATACAATGTTTTCCCTTAAATATGTTTGGAATATGAAAGGAAAACTTACTTTGCATCCAATGCAAGTTTCCTTCTTCTCCTTTCTTGTTAGATTCAGCTCCAACTCCAATTTCTAAAAGTGCAACCTGCAAATAATTAAAAACAAGAAAGAGAACAAAATATACTATGTAACATATACAAACAACTATAAATAAGAAGTCAAGGGTTCATGCTCTACATATGCATAATAAATACATAATTTATAGGATAAACAATGCACTTTTGTATTAATAATGGCAGGAAAATATTACAACCTTTGTAGGCCTTGACTTTGTGAATCTCCTCTTTATTTTTTTTACAAGTTTGAAGAGGATAACATATTCTTGACATGTAAGTTCATCCTTCAGATGAATCCTTTTGAGTATTTTTACTGAACCTTGAGAACAAGTGGTTTAGTCTCATCATGCTTGACGAGTCCTACATTATTTATGTTTTTATGAGCCCAGGGAAAGTGTAACTTAACTTCTTTTTCATATTTACAGAGTTTGAAAAAGAGTAATAAAGAATTTTTTTGAAAGGTTCCTTTTCGTAAATTTAGCCCCTTGGGTATGAAAAGGAATAATAAAATATATAGGAGAACCTTTTAGTCATGATTGACTAATGTATTCATTTTTCCTAAATATTCTATCCAATCCGAAAAAGGGTTAAACTTATATTGGGCAGACATCCTTTCATTTAATTTAACGAGTGTGAAAGAGAGAATTTATCAACAATCTTTTCATGTTTTGGGAGTTTGAAAAGAGATTAAATAATACTCCTCCCAGAGGAAAGAGTGGTATAAAGGTTAGAAATTAGTTTTTGTTATGGTGGAACTCCTCAAAACATGTAGAGGTCAAGAGGCAAGCTAATAAGACCACTTATCACAGTTATTCCTCTAGGAAAGGGTAAAACACCAAGTAAAATTGAATGATCATCCAACCAGATGGTGACAATGGAATGAGAAAACCAAGGCTCATAAAAAGTGGAAATCATGACTACGATCAGAATAGGTTTCATTTCTACACAAGATTGAAACATATAAAAACAATGCTTGAGAGTGGTTTCATTTTTACACAAGCTTGAAACAGAGAAAAACTATGCTTTAAATAAGTACATTCCCCTAAATACGATGGTAGATGCATGTACCCCTAGCTTTGTTTCATCCACAAACTCTTCTCATGGACTCATAGAATACTAGTTATTGATATAAATATGTTCACCATGAAGGAAGGAAGAGGAAGAGGATCATGTGATATGGGTGGATGAAATGAAGTTGCATCTCTGATATCAGGTAAAAACAACTATAATCAAAATTTATGAGATCTATTCAAGATTCAAATCAACTTGAGAGAATTTGTTTCAATTTTTTAATGAGCTTGAGAGAATAAAATAACCATGCTCAAAGGTTTGTTTCATTTTTATGAGCTTGAAACATAGAATAAATTATGCTCATGGTGACATGTTTCATTTTTTAATGAGCTTGAAAAAATAAAAGAACTATTCTCATGGAACTATTTACCTTGGTCATGGCTCCTAAGAGGTCAAGTATTTGTGAGGAATACATATCAAGGGTTGGCTCATGGCTTCCAAGAGGTTCACATCATATATAAGAAAAATTATCTTGAAGCAATACATATCAAGGGATCCAATAGGGGTAGGAGGATTACAATCGAATGCCTCGAGTAAATAATTTATCATATCACCTACCAGATATAGGTTAAAATAAGTTGAGCAAACAATGAGAGCGTATTATTCATTAGTAGGTACAAGCATGGAACAAGTTGCCACATAATTAATTTGCGTCATGGGGGATACCACTTTCATATTAGGAATATTTAGGGAAGATGGATGGTTAGCAGCCAAATCAGGACCAACAAATGAAAGTTCAATAATCACAATTTTTCCATCATGCAGGAAATACATCACTCGAAAGAGTGTGGAAACGACATTGTTCATGGGATAAACATAATCTTTCACAAGGAGAAAATTGAAATCAAAGGTTCCTTAGACTACCATAAGATCAATACAAATATTTTTTTATTTCTAAGGTAATTGGAAGCTAATGAAGCATCCCTAAAGGTTCACTAGTTCTTCTATTAAAAGCCAAGAGATTCTAAGTAACAAACACAAGTTAAGGAGAATCCAAAGCTTTCTATGTAGTTGAGGATAGAATTATAACATAAACTCCTTTGCCTATAATAGTGCGATATATGAATTTATCACAAGACTTCACCAAGACTTGGAAGGGAATATAAGAAGGAATACAAGATTCTTTGAGTTGAATCCAATCGAAGGAAATTAACTCATTAATTGGAGGGGTTCCATGAGAATGGGAGAAATACCCATTTGTTCGATGGGATCTGAAGTAACAAGAATAAATTGAGTAGTATGAACTTCACTCTCAAAGGGGAGAGTACCATCAATGAAAGATGGAAATAAGTCGACCACTTTCTCAATCAATGATTGGTTGGAAAAGGACTCATGGGATTCATGCTTAGAGAGAGTGGGATTGACTAAATATGGATTCGAATCAATCACTTCATAAACTAATGGAATATTGGGGGAAATATTATGGTAACCAGTTGGAATTCATTGTTGGGAAATAGTAAGATTTTGCAACAATTTTGAGGATTCATCCATACTAGGGAAAAGGTGATTTTGATGACTCTCTTCACATAACCTACAGTGAAACCTAACTTTATTTTTTTCTGGGAAATTGATTAGCACTATTTTATGGTTTGTCACTATAATGAGCTCCAGAGGTTTACGATAAGGGATGATGTGAGCCTTTGGTAAACGCTTCTAATACCTAGGGAATACTAGGGAAATATCTAAGAAGGTGGTCACCCTTACGAATATTGCAAGATAATTTAACGCTATGGGGCTTGTTGGAAGGTTTTTGACATTAGCCACATTCATAAAAATGGCAGTGTTTGGTTTCCCCCTTCTTATTTTTCTTCTTCTTCTTCTTCCTTTTCCTCTTAGTTTTAGCTTCCTAGTTACTAGCATAAAGAATTTCACTAGGTGAACAATATGAAAGGGATGAAGAGATGATGGGTGAAGAAGGAAAAGGGTGAACTTGAGGTTGGTGTTGTTTAGGTGGAGGAATTGGTTGTGGAGAAGTTTGGACATTCAGAACCAAGGAGGTTGAAAAAAACCATACCGGTAAACCTATGGTGAATCCAGGAAGGGAAAATGTATCCATGTAAGGAGCACCAATATTTCCAAAAGAAATAAAAGGACCAAGATTTCCATCAGAAGGTTTTCCTTGAATTGTAGACTCCAAAATTGTTTCCATCAGACTCAACCTAAGGTATACTAAGGACTAAAAGTGAGAATTCAACCAAAGAAATAGTAACAATGAAAAGGATCACTAGGAAGAAAAGGATTACCTGATCATTGTGAAATGCAATATATCGTAGGTACGTGCAGGAAATATCCCTGAATGTTGTGTTCGGTGTATCACAGATGATAATGAGATTGACTCAGTTACTTAGGGTTGGTTTGCAACCTAATGGGGACTTCCGATATATACCCAAGGGTATGTGGAAGTGTAGTTTGTGGTAGTGTTTTCTAATCCATCATGTATGATGGGAAGCACCCTTATATTCTCCTCATACATGGAGCACCATTTTGATATACCCGAAGGTACGTGGAAGAACAATCCCATATATTAAGAAGTATGGGGAATACCAATCACCTGCAGAATGTAACAAAATAAATTAATGATAGCTCCTATGTTTAGAGATTCCAAAACACGGCTTCCCTAAGCCTAGACCAACTAGATGTGCCTTTACTATTTCAAATTATCCTTAGATTCATTGATAAATTTTAATATTTATATTGATTAGAGTTTTGGTTTCAAGGATCGAGACGAATTCACTTGAACTCCTAAAATGCAATGAACATGAGACATAAATATTTTCATTCGATGAAGATCTAACTAAATAAGGGAATAAATTTCAAACAATGATGCAAAAAACAAGAAGTTCCAAACAATATATTCAAATTTACTATTCCAATTCAAAAACTCAAAGCCCTAATGCATGAAAAATGAAACTTTTTTTCTTTCAATTTTCAATGTAAATAAAAATGAAAATATGACTAGATTATTTAATAAAAAATAATTCAATCAGACTACTACTATAATATGAAAGTTCTTTAATAGATCAATAACCAAGTCAAAAGATAAAAAACCCTAATTTACAAGAAGTAACAAGAAGGAGAAATCTCTTATAAAAAGGTAGTCACACTCAATTTCACACAAGTTGTTAGCTTTACAGAGACCTTGGATAGACCGGAGACTTGGGAAGACACTACAAAAAAGACAAAATTTAGAGCAATATAGGGAAAATTCAAATTCGTTTACACTTACACGATCATCATAGGTATTATACTCAGACCATTTCCACTCATCGCACTTAATGAACAGAGAGACTGTTGATACGTTGTCTCAAAAGGACAAGTGTGATGGGGAAAACTCGCTTAAAAACCAAAGAAAAACCCTGTACTAAGCTCGATATTAAACTTTCCTAAATCCAATGATAGTCTTAAAAATATAGATAAAGGTAAAACGATGATGTCCTTAAAGGATATGGAAAATAAAACAACAAAATAACATGTTATTCCCTAGTGTAGATGCCAAGTTGTTTTGTAGATAAGTTCCTTCTGCCGACAAAAGTGATCACCTTAGAACTAGTGGATTGGCCTAGAAACAACCATGAAAAAAATAAAATGTTTATCCTTATATATGTTTGGAATATGAAAGGAAAACCTACTTTGAATCCAATGCAAGTTTCTTTCTTCTCCCTGCTTGTTAGATTTAGCTCCAATGTCAATTTCTAAAAGTGGAAATTGCAAATAATCCAAAACAAGAAAGAGAACAAAATATACTAGATAAAATATACAAACAAATCTAAACAAGAAGTCAAGGATTCATGTTCTACATATGCATAATTAATACATAATATATAGGAGGAACAATTCACTTTTGTATTAATAATGGCAGGAAAATATTACAACCTTTGTAGGCCTTGAATTTGTGAATCTCTCCCATCTTTCTTGTCCTTCCTTTTCCGAAATGGTAAGCTTTAAATCAAATCTAAATCACATGGATGTATCATAGACCTATAGACACAAATGGACAACATAAATGAATAATCGGAGACTCTAAAATCCATCCTAGACCCTATGGAAAGTGCTGCATTTATAGGGTAAATGAAGTTTAGGGCCATTTGTTTTAATGCCACAAAATGAATTGTAACAGAGGGGGAGAGGAAGTATGAACAAAATGAGCATGAGTTGAAAGTTGTAGGAGATAAATGGGAGCGATTACTTCTCTTTTCATGAGAGAAAAGACACTTCTCATTCGTACAAAAACCCAAGAGAGATTCGGAAAACCCCGCACATTAACAACTATAGATACAACATGCGAGGAAGAGTATTCATCCTTGCTACAAAATATTGGGACTCTGGGGAACTGATTTCATACTACAGTTTGTCTTCTTCATAACTCTCCATCTAGCAATAGACAATACTACACCTTAAACAGCTAATGCACTGGATGGGTAAAATAATAAGGAAATGCAGAAGTGACAAATGGAAAGAACAAAAAAACGATGAAAGGGAGGAGCACAAGAGAATGGGAAGATTTTGACCATGGGGGAAGATGGGAAAAGTCATGGCCATGTGGAAAAACATATAGAAGGAAAACACAATAGAAACTAGCAATTATCGAATGCCTCCAAAGGCCACAAAACCCCCCCCTCTATCTATATATACCCTCGAATAATAATCACTAAATTGTAGAAAAGTCATGAATCATGATCAATGAAAATATGCATCATGATTAAGTTAGGAAGAGTCACTAGAGCTATTTATACACTTTTAGGAAGTAAGTTATATATTTCATATCTCAGAGAGACTTAACATGAACACAACTCAAGTTAGGATATAGTCCATTAACCAACTATTCAAAATATGCATGCTACTTCTAGTTACATGTCAAGTTTTAATAACTTATTTAGTAAGTGTGCAAAGAAAAATGTAAATAATATGAAAAGGTTTTCCACACACACACACACACACACACTATATATATATATATATATATATATATATATATATTATATTTTTAGTGATGTACTATAATGTAAATGACATTAAATATTTTAAATAATTTTTACATTTTAATCATAATAGGTTAAATGGAATTTTATTATAATATTGTGGTATATATTAAATATTTCTAATTTTTTTTTGTGTGTAATAATTTAAATGTTAAATTTTTTTATTAGTGTATATGTTTTACTAATTTTTGAATTTGAACATGCTACTTCTTAAGAGGAAATACATGTTCTTAACCATTAAGTCACAATAAATTATACATATTTATTACATAATATATAAAATATATTTCATATATAATTTTTAAATGAAAAATAAATATAAATATATAATTCGAATTCACTATGCATAAGGGCCAAAGGCCAATCAAATTGACATGCAGTAATGCAATTTTTGTGCATGCTCCATGGTCCCATACCGCACATGGAAATTGGGTCCATGGTTCTCCCTCCATTCCTCTTTAACCCATCCTACTAGCGTTCAAAATTGATGTTTTAATTTCCTTTCAAGAGCTTTCGAGCTAGTCATAAAAGGCATAAAATTATTTCCCATGCAAATGAAAATTAAAATAAAAAATTACTTGCCAAATTTGAAAAGAAAATTGTTTTTCATTTTTCCATCAAGGAATATGGAAAATTTTCATAATATGTTTTATTTTTTCATTTTTTTATGGTATTTTCTTTGTTATTAATTTTTTATATACTATGAAAATTGGAAAAAGGAAGAAGAATAAGGTAGAATGTTTTAACAATTTTTCCCATCATGATTCAAAAAAAGAAATGTTATGATTTTTATACAATAAAATTTTATTGTTATGGAATTCATTCATGCATGCATCTTATATCTATTGAAATTTCATTTTAATATTGGGAACTGAATATAAAAAAATTTAGTTGTGGTGAATCCTTTTACTACCCATAAAGGAGAAATAATTCCAATTTGAATAAGTTCTCCATCCTCTTTGGGTTCAATTTACAAATGATAACTGTAAGAACCCCTTTTCTATCCTCTTTTAATTATCATTGTGAATTGTAAATTCATGTAAATATTGTGGAAATTTAAACACAATGATTGGCTAAGAGGATTAGACACAAATTCAGAGTTATGGAGAGAAGTTGCTTGGGAATTTGTTAACAAAATATTGTTGATTTAATTTTCATTATTTTGATTGGTGATTTGATAGCTTGAATAGAAGTGAGGAAGGTTGAGAATGGGTTTACCAATTGAATTAAAATCCCTTGCCACCTCTTCCCTCGAGGGGTGTGTTAGGTGGTAGACACGCAAGAGGGGATACTAGGGGTCGAAGGAATAAAATAAGTTGACAAGAAAGAGAATAAACATTCAAACATATTGGCATTGAGAGGATACACACAAGTGGAGACACAACATAGTTTGGATACCTGTAGGTTTAGTGGGTTAGAACCATTGTGTGCTCTAGATCCCTACACAACAAAGGAGAGAGAACTCTGTGAATAGGTGTGTCTTGGAACATGGTCCCCTAGCTTCATTTTGATATGTGCCAACGCTGCATTTTTTATATATTTTTGTAGTAATTGGTCTTGTGCAGGGGCTTTGGGGCGGGTAAAAGCCCCCAATGTATTGTAACGGGTCAAAGGGTAGACCTAGAGTCTGCAAACCACGGTTTTCAAACCATAGGATAGCGCAGGCTATGATGATAAAAATAGATGGATAGTTTGAGTCTAAGGGTAAGTAAGTAAGTAATACTGATGCTACGTGCAAACTGTTGAGATCTGTTTTGGGTAGTTTTGGGTAAGGACTCCTACAGGCTGTGTGCAAGGAGATACTCAGTCCTGTTGTGTGCAGACCCCGCTGGATGTGTGCGCGGGTTGTGACTTGGGTTTGTAACTAGTTTTGGATGCTAATGAACAAGAAATATTTTATGTTATCTAAACTGGTTGTATTCACTACTCAAGTACCTCTGTGTGATTTGAATTAGCTGTGATTATATCTATGATATATGAATTAGCTGCAATTGTGATATTCTGTAATGATAATTGTTGATGCGCACGTGGATGCGAAGGTGTTGATCATATCTTCTTAATAATAATAGTTTTGTTTATGTTTACATGCCGATTATACTGTTAAGGGCTCGATAATAGGCTTGTTTCTCCGCGAACTTGATAGAACTCGACAAGATATGCCTTAACTACCTACTATCTCTCAGGGTGCGGAAACCTGGTTCCAGCACCCACCCATACTACTTTGGGTGAGACCTTAGCTTGCGAAAGTATGTAATTGCTAAAAGGGCGAGTAGTATAGGGGTTTGTTGGAAAACCTTAAATCTAAACCTGGGTCAGGACCCCTCAAGCCAACAAATGGTTCTGTTGCTGGGACTGGGAGCATTTTGAGAGAGAGATCGGGTAATGCCATGAGGCCATTGGAGACATGAGAAATTAGAGCTCGAAGAGTGGTTCGAAAACAAATTCAAGAATTTTCTGTAAAAGAGAATCGCAGCACAAAGCTGATAGCTGAGAAGTGGAAGAGCAAATATATTTTCACAGAATTATATGAATTTTTCTTTGTGACTTTTGCGAACAAGCTCCAGGAGTGGCTAGCAAGGTTAGTATAATTCTAGATGTGTTGGAAAGATGATCAGGTTACACAGTGGACTCCATAATTTATTCAACAGTTGGAGAAGGCTGAAAACACAATCACCTAAACTGTAGATCATTGGGTGGATAGTGTGCTAGTAGGATGTGTAGCAGAATTCGCAGTCGATCAGTTTGTATCCTACTCTGAGGCAAAGAGGAGGTTCTTGAAAGGATTCTAAGGTAAGTTCTTGCGAACCTTGTCGCTACTAATTAAAATATTACTATGCGAAAAGGGAATTTTGTGTAGCCACACTGAATGAATTACCTCTGATTAGAGTGAGAGTACAACACGAAGTGGTAAGTACTACCGAGTCAACTGAGAAGGGAATAGATCCATCTACAACCCATTAGGAGAGTAGGTTGTGCACATAGGAACTAGTCCTTCGGCTACACCATCGTCGAGTCAGCATAAGGGCAAGAACTCCCCTACACCTCCGCCACTACTAGAAAAATATATGGCCACACACATAAAGCTGCCCACCTTCAAGGGTGAAGGAGATGAAGACATGGATTGATTTTGGTTTGTAGCGGAATCAGTATGGACTGCATAGAATGTTGCTAGCCATGCTGTAAAAAGGGCGCATCTATCCCTCGCCTTTGAAGGAATGGTCCTGGATTGGTTCATGGGGTATGTAGGCCAACATGTGGATCCATCAATACAAGAGATTAAGAATGCTTTAAAACAATAGTTTCGGAGGCCTAAGTCCTGCGCTCAACTGGTGATTGAATTGAAAGACTTTAGACAAGGACCCACTAACTCAGTATGGGAGGCTGATCAACGACTAAAGAAGGTTATTAGAGATGGGAAATTTAATTACGAGGATAGACAACACAAGGAATGGTTCATCGCCATGCTATTACCTCACCTACGTGGACCTGTGGGTCAACAAACAATTGAGACATAAGAGAAACCCTTGGAGATTGCTATCAAGATAGAAGTTGCACCAAAATATAATTCCCAGTTTGGGGTACAGTAGATTCAGGGACAGCTAGAGGTAATGCACCTCGAAATCCAGAATTTGCGAAAAGAGCGAGGAAAATAAGCTAGCCTAGAGGTATGGTGCAGAAGATGTAGGGTGTTAGGCCACACCAAGGATCAGTTCCCTCTGCTGGTGGACTACATGTAGGCCAGGGGCCCAACCCGTTGTGCCCTAAAGAGGCTGCGGGACCAAGCGGTCCCACGTTATGGTGCGCTGACTGTCACATCGCTGGACTACATGATACCAACCACTGCCCCCGTCTTGGTGCCTATGTTCCAGAGTTGAAGTAACAATGGCATTGATTATGCTCATATATGGGACATGATGAACACAACTGTTGAACATATGAATTAATGATAGACCGAGGAAACTTGTACAGGGTATAGGCTGACCCTTCTTCACCACTATCTCGCTCGGGACAAGGAGGCTCCCCTGCGATAGGCCGGGGGGAAGAGGTAGAAGCATAGGTCAGGAAAGAGGACAATTGATATATTATAATTATGGAGAATTAGGGCAATTCACAAGGGACTGTCTGAACCCTGCATGAAAATCTTACAAATATTGTAGACAATTGGATCATGTGATTGAAGATTGTCTAGTACTGATAGAAAAAATGCAAGAAAAAGAATAGACACCAACGTAGAATATTAAAAGGGTTAAGGTAGAACCACGTGATGAGGGACCCAGTATTAATGTCATAACGTGCAACGACATGGCTACTGGAGGAGCTGAGGAAAGAGCTGCTGCTAAACCCCTTATCCGAAAAGCCGCTATCAGAAAGGAAAGTTTGGACCTACAAATGGAGAAAAAAACCTTCATAGAAGCTCAAAAACTTTACCAAGGATGAGGCATCTACTTCCAAGGTTCCAACAATCCTAAAATCAGACGACAAAGTTAAACCATTCCTACAGGCATGTATGAAGTTGCTACACAACCAGAAGGCAGTAGGAAATCTTCAAGCACTGATATACAGTTGCATAGAAAAAAATAACCCTCCAAAAGAAGTTAAAATGTTCACAAACTTTACAAGAATAAGAAACGTATTGGTTGGGAAATGTGGCTAACTGCATAAATTGGCGATTATGAAATGGATCAGGTCATTATGGATCTGGGATCTGATGTGAATGTCCTGACCAAACAGATGTGGCAGAGGATGGGAGAACCTAAGCTAGAATGGTCCACTATACAGCTGTGCATGGCTAACCAATAGAAGATCATACCATTGGGGAGACTATCAAATATTATGGTAGATATCGCAGGGGTTAAGGTATACGCGGATTTTGAGGCAATTCAAATTGTAAAAGATGTGGATCCTTATCCTACGCTCCTGGGATTGGATTGGGATATAGACATGGGAGGCATTATCAACTTAAAGAAAAGGAGCATGGTTTTTTAGAATGAGGGTACAAGAGTAATAGTCACTCTAGACCTAGTGGAAGGAGAACGGTATACAGAACCCGTGCGCAAAGGAGACGACATGGACCATTTCTATAAACTAACCACCTGGGATGAGGATTGGATTAATCCTATGGCTGATGGTGTGATTTTTTGGGAGAAAGACAGTGAATGCCTCTCTGACTCTGATGGGGAGATTGAGAATTGGCAGAATCGGTTACATGATGTATCTGTGCTACAAAGTCTTAGGATCACGAATAGCTTCCGGTGTATATCCTTAGAGGTAAGGGAGATGCCTTAATTTGATGGTTCTAGTAGTATTATGGATTTTCTTAGAACATTCTAAGAAGAAGTCCCAAGGGAGCGAAGAATGTGGGCACTTAACCTAGCTATGTGTGTGACCCCTGCACGGTGGTGGGAGACTCATAAGGGGACGTTTCAGGATTGGGAGGAATGTAGAAAGATGATGATCCTACGGTTTGAACCTCTGGTACACCTATGCATGGGGACTTTCCTTGGCCAAGGGGACCCGTGTAAGCACTTGGCCGCATGGATGGAGGTGTGGTGCGAAAGGACCGGGGACAAATGTGTCCACCTGTTCATTCCTGCCTTGGGGCCAATCCTCACCACGTGGTATTTGGATGTAGAGCTACATCAGCGCACCTGCCACTGGGAGACCATGAAGGATTATTTTGTGGGGATGTTCAGATTGATGGGTGGAACTGAGGCATTAGATGAAGTCCTGCAGGACATAGATGCCCTATTATTTGATGAATCACACCCTCCTGTGGAGTATGGGGTGCCAACTTGGGATACGCAGATGAAAGATATTGCTAACTGCCACAATCTATCGATGGAGGAATGTGATGAAGACCCACCAAATAACACTATCCTGAAACCAGAGGGTGAACACACAGTTGCTGGACCCCCACTGCAGACTGTTGATGTGACCAAGCCTCTTATGCTGAGGGAAGTCAACATTGGAACAAAATAAAAACCTAAGCTAGCTAATATTGGGGACTACTGGCAGGACGATACTGATGGAAAAGTCGCAGAACTTCTCACGGAGTACCATGACCTGTTTCCTACGAAATTCTCATAACTGAAGGGTATTACAAGGGACCTTAGGGTCATGCGAATCACATTGAAACCAGATGTGCACCTTGTCAAGAAACGACCTTATCGATTGAACCCCAAGTATAAGCATAAATTCAGGGAAGAAATTGACAAAATTATAGCCGCATGTATCATCGAATGGGCAGAACAACCATATCGGCTAAGCTTTATGTTGGTCCAAGAGAAAAAGACTAAAGGAGAAATAATAATCTGTGTCAAACTGCGTACACTGAATGATGCTTGCGTGCATTATCCCTTCCCTACGCCATTTTCTGATGAAGTCCTTGATAGTGTGGGAGGGAAGGAAGCATACTCATTCACTGACAGGTTTTCAGTCTACCATCAAATCAGGATTGCACTAGAAGATCGCAGCAAAACTACGTTCACCACTGAATGGGGATTTTTCTAGTACACTGTCATGTCATTTGGGCTCAAAAATGCCCCTGCCATATTTTCGCGGGTAGTGGTCGCAGTATTCAAGGAGCTCATTCAAAAGTTCTTTGAGGTATATTTTGATGATTGGAAAATATTTGGATTGGTAAAGAAGCACGTCTCTAACCTGCGCATGATGTTGGACACCTGTAGAAAGTACCACATTTCCCTAAATATTAAGAAGTGCATATTCTGCGTACCTTTCGGGATCTTGTTAGGCCACATAGTCTGTCGACAGGGACTGATGGTTGACCCCACCAAGGTAGTAGTTATCATCAACTTAGCAGTCCCTACAACTGAGAAACAACTGTGCTCCATCCTCGGGCACACGGGCTACTATAGAAGTTTATTCAAGGGTATGCACTGATCACGACACCCATGGAGAAGTTACTAAAGAAGGATGTTTCATTTTTTTTGGGATGCGGAGTATTAGAAGAGTTTTGAGCTACTCAAGGAAAATATGGTCTCTGCACCTATCCTCATATTTCCTGACTGGGAAAAGGTTTTTCATGTCCATGTGGATGCTTCAGGGATCGCCCTGGGAGCTGTCCTTATGCAGCCTGGGGAGGGGGACATTGACCACCCAGTTGTGTTTGCTAGTAGAAAACTCTCTAGCACGGAGCACAAATACTCCACTACTGAACATGAGGGGCTGGAAATGGTGTATGCCCTACAGAAATACCAACATTATCTATTGGGAGGGCATTTCAAGATGTTCATGTATCACTTAGCCTTGAAGTACCTAGCCAATAAGCCTGTGTTGGGTGGGGGGGGGGGATTTTCCTATGGTTACTGCTATTCCAAGAATATGATTTTGAGATCATTGTGAAGACGGAGAAACTAAATGTTGGACCAGACCATTTGTCCCAAATCGAGAGTGGTGAAGAACTGACCAACCTAGAAGAAGGATTGCCTGATGCACAACTATTTTCTATTAAGGTGGTCGATGCACACTTTGCTGATATTATTCAATTATTAACTACAGGGATGGCACCTGCATAATATTTGGTACAACAGAAAAAAGAGCTGGTAACTCGTGCAATAGACTTCACCCTCATAACGGGCCACTTGTATAAGCTGGGAGCTGATGAGGTACTTCGAAGATACGTTCTGGAGCATGAGAGACAAGCCATTTTAGCAGAAGCCCATGAAGGCATAGTAGGAGGCCACTACGCAAGAAAAGCGACGACAAAGAAAATCTTAAGAGCTGGGCTGTGGTGGCCCACACTGCATAGGGATTCTTATGACTATTGCAAAGCCTGCGACACATGCCAAAGGACAAGAAGACCGTCGCACAGGGATGAAATGCCATTACAACCACAGATGGCCCTACAGGCATTCGATAAGTGGGAAATTGATTTTTTTGGGCCCATCAACCCACTAGGTAAGAAGATAGGTTCCCGCTATATCATCACTGCGACTGATTATGTAATTAGATGGGCAGAGGCACAAGTTGTGAAGGATTGTACTACAGATACCGTTGCACATTTTAGTTTTGAAAATATTCTAGCTAGGTTTGGCTGTCCAAAGATCTTGATGAGTGATAGAGGTACGCATTTTGTTAATGAAACAATAGAAGCTTTGATTGAAGAATTTCGAAGCCACCATGAAAAAATTACCCCATATCACCTGTAGGAAAATGGAACGGTAGAAGCTTTTAATAAAATTCTGGAACAGGCACTAACCAAGGTCTGTAATGTCGATCGAAGCGATTGGAACATGCGCATCCTGTCGGCCCTCTAGGCCTATCAGACCATGTGAATGAAATTGATTGGGAAAACACCATTTTGGATGGTTTATGGAAAGGAGCCCGATATCATGGAGGAACACTTAGCGCATATATTCAACTTGGAAGAAGACCGATTCATTGCTAACTTTCATCAACAAATTCAGAAAGCCCGGGAAAAATCCTGGCATGATAGGCATATCCAGCAGAAGTTGTTTAAATAAGGTGAGCTAGTATTATTATATGAAAGCTAGTTTATGCACCACACTGGGAAATTTCGCCAACATTGGTTGGGACCTTATATTGTAACAAAAATTATGAATGGTAGTGCGGTGAGATTGGCTACACTGCACGGGGATCTCCTTCTCAGCTATGTTAATGGCAGTTGTCTCAAACCATATCAGACCAAATGACTATATGGTTGGAGTAGTTGTCTTGGGAGGGATACGTGCAGGCAAGATCAGAAACGCAGGTAGGCCCGTTATATGCACAGGGGTCAACCACAGGTCAGGAAGTCCGGGGAGGTGCGTTGGGAGCGCAGGGGTCGACCGCAGGTTAGGCAGCCTGGGGAGGTGCATTGGGAGCATAGGGGTAATACACAGCTGTGAAAACTAGCCATTGGAATAGTACCGCTGGGTAAAAATCCAACTTTACTGTTGGAAGGAGTGGGTAGTAGGAAATTAATGTGGCAATTTACAAAGATTTTTTATTGCTTTTTTGATGGTAAGTTTCAACTAAGCGTCATCTGACCGTTTCTCACTAGTTAAAGCTATAAATGGAGGAGGGAAGCTCCAAATTAGGTTCCGCATATCCTGAAAATCTTGTGCCTTGCAATTTTTTGAAACTATTGTGCTATGTTCATGTCTGGGCATACTACCCCCTCTAATAGTAGTAACCCCGAGTTTGTCTTTTGAGTGAGAATGACTGCGACAAATCCCGTTGAATCATCGCAGACCGTGGCATCTACTAAGAGAGCAAACAATGAGGTATTGGAGGTCACCCCTGAAGTCAAAGAAGTCATGTCCACACCAATCAAGGGGAATCAGGTGGAGAAAAATAAAAGTAAGGGGAAAGGCTAGAAGCAAGGGCAAGGGAGGGCTATGAAATGGGCTGGGGGGAAGCCGCACACCTCCCCTCAGAATGTGAAACTCCCCGAGCAGTGCCTAAGGCATGCTTGCCTAACCCAACGAACTGACCTTTGTCTGCTTAGGACGAAGCTCAGCTCACTTCCCCAATCACTTGGCTACCGCCCTATGTTCGGCCCCGAAGGCCCTCGGTGCACACGCCTAATAATCTTGAGGGTCTACACTCCTATATGCAAATTCTGCTAATCTCGAGTGAATTCCCCATAATTGGAGAAGCATATGGCAAAATCTCCTTAATTAAGTTCGACGATCACGACCTTGCCAACTCCGGGAGGCCTTCCTAGAGTTGGCACCGAGCCGTACCTCGAAAGAGCATTGGAAAACAATGTGATAAGGGTTGTAACAATGCCATGGGCATGCGTTAGAAGGATCTGGATTACTAAACTTGCTGCAGATACCTCACTTTGGTCAATACAGTATAACCGAACAAGTTGTGTGATAGCTACTAGCCCTGATCCATGACAGTAGCTTGTGGATCCAGGACTACATTCCCATTGATGTCGCCCTAATTCATCTCATTACTAGTCTCTCCATGGAGGGGTCGAATCCCATGGAGTGCGTCATCAAGAAGTATGAGCAACAGATCGCCGAAAAGGTGCGAGAAGACTATCATGTCGAGCGAAACACCCGAGGGTTCTTGATCTGCACCATTTCCGACACTGGACTGCACATGGGTACCTTGCTTCTAGCTTGTAAAATGATGCACAAGTGCCAATTCACGACTGTCCCCACCTTTGTAATTCAGCTTGCTGGCCGCTGCGAAAAGGGGGTCTACTTTAACTAGTCGCAGTTCCTCTGCAACGAGTTTTTGGAAAACGTGCGCGAGGCCCAGGATCACGGGAGGGCGTTATGTCACTCTCGTCGTCGTTCTTCATTTCGGGTCACATGGGAAGGCCCCGGAGGATCAAATTCTCCCGATCTTGAACCAGAAATGTGTGAGGGGGTGCAATACGTGAATTTATTACAACGTGAATTTATGGGACTCAAAAGATGAGTAGCGTATTAAGGAAAACAAAGTATTTTGGGTACTATTTCACAACGAATCCATATAGCAAAAAAAGAATTCACTCGGCCACGCTTGTCACCGACGCGTCTATGAACATCTTACAGCATCGCAGCATCTCCAGGGGACGATGCACAACGTGCAGATTCAGGGCCGTAAGGATCCAGCTTGGATGTCGTTGCCTTACATGGTCTCCGATGAGGAAATCGACCGGCTCATCGCCACTTGGCCACCACACTGGAAATTGGGCTTCAAATCAACCGTGGCTGACATTGCTGGTGTTAGTGTCAGTCTAGTCATACTGCCATCAGTGATCAAAAATGCTCTTTTGCATTTCCATATTAGGAGTCCCATAATAATCAATTTCACCATTCCGCTAGGTCATGGATTCATTGATGGTAGTAATTTTTCATTAGTTTTCCCTCATTAGGTACTTGTTGATTTTCATTTCTATGGTCTTTAGTCATTAGTCACTTTCATTCTCAAAATCATATCAGTAGGTCATAGGATGGGTCTCATTAGTTTCTAGGGTCTCACCATGGTCAAATTAATGAGTCAAATGTCAATAATATTAGCAAGGTCATGAGGAAGTCAATAAATTCAAAGTCACAGCACCAGGAAGATTCAGAGAGACATTTTATTCAGTTTGATGTAAATTTTTTTTTACCTCAAAACTATGTTTTGAGGTGTAAATAGGGTATTTTTCCTTTATTATTATTCATTATGTAATTTTATATCATCATATGTAATAAGTCACAATTCAGAAGCTGTTATCTCCACAAGATCATCACCCTGCCTTTCAGAGAAGTTTTTCACAGCATGTTCAGCATCAAATCATTTTCCAAGAAGATCCAACAGAAAGACCCCGAAAAGAGCTTTCCGATGGTGTACTACACTCTCAAAACTGACTTCTGGATTGAAATTTATGCTTAAGTGAAGTAAAAGTCCCTATATCCTCATATACCCCCTATTTCCCATTTTTCCCTTTAAACTTTATATTATTAAAGTTTTATATTTCTTTAATAAAATCCTTTGCCTCCCCCCCTTCCAAAATACATAGTCGCATGATTAAAATCCAAAAATACTTATGCGATTAAAACCATTTCCCCTCCATGCCATAGAACTTTATAATAAAAGTTTTATATTATAAAGTTCCCACCGATCATAAGCACTTCCCCTCCATTTCCTATCGAAACCTTATGTTAAAGGTTCATATATATATATAACCCCCCGCCATTATAAACCACTTCCCCTTTTCTATAACCCCTTAAAATTTATAACAAAGTCTAAGTCATATATTATAAACCTCGCCGCTCTTCCATCGCAAATCGCAAAGTTTATTTGAATGTTCCGATTGGCCCATCGCACAAAAATCCGATGCAATCAATCGCAAGTCCCTCTTTCGATCTTCTGATCGCAACAACCCCCGATTGATCCAGCATCGTCGATCTTCCCCACTGATCGGACGGCCCACATCCAATCGCGCCATTGAAATTCCCCTTCCGATTGAAACCCGCTAATTGATAATCCCCGATCGCTCCTCCACCATCGATTTTCCCCGCCAATCCGACGGCTCAAACTTAATCGGGCCATCGGCATCGGCATTTCCATATGTGTTGCACTCTGCTCCCCTCTGATGCTACGATTGCGATTGACCCTTGGGCCCACCACTTAAGTCTTCTGCCCATTCATTTCAAAGAGCCCTTTTCCTTTGTAAAAGTTAAATATCGTCTGTTTTGTTTATTACAAAGACCTCCCCCAATCGCATCAGCGATTTCGTATATATCACTCCGCCCCACTCCCGAGCCCGATTCCGATTGCGATGGTGCCATATTACAATGTGTTTATTATATTATATCTCCCCACCCCGTCTGTTGCGATTGCGATTTTTATATGATTTTCGCCTCCTTCCCTTCCCTTTTTCCCATTTAAAATTAAATTTTCCCTTCACCGAGGCATAATTTCATTTCATTTTTCCAAAATATTTTATAAATGTCAGTTCTCTTCAAAAGAAATAGTGGAAAGCAAAGCGACAGTCAAAGGGCCGAGAGCTTATTTAAAACAAATATTGTTACAACAAGCAGCAAAATAGGAAATCTGTTCATTGGATTACCTATTTTCATTCATATAGCATAACAACGAAATCTCCAAGTGGTCAAGTGCAATCTTGTCCCTTATTTTCAGGGGCAGATTGTTGTATTTCCTTTCTATGATTGTATTTCAGTTCTTCAGCTATTAGAACAGCTCCCTTTTCTGTGGATCTATGTTCCCACATTTCAACCTATTTATTGTAATGGTAAATCATTTGTAAGCATTCTGAGTCTGAGTAACTGAGAAAGTAGGGGAATAGTGTGGAAGAAAACTCTGCGCTCCATTGTACAGTTTGACAGGAACTAATAAGAGATGTAGCTCTGATTTGTGGGATCCATGTGGTATGAGATTTAGCATTTTTTTTTCTCCTTTGTTTCATATGTGAATTTTTATGTGTTCCATTCATCCATAAACATTTCTTTTGAATGCTTTTCAAGATAGAAAGGTAGAATCCATTTTATATGCTCTGCCTTGGGAAATAATTCATACTTTGTGTTTTTCTTCTGTTTGAAAATGATCCATTTATTATGCCCTTTTCAACTCCTCATCAGTCTATCCATCCCATCCATATTTAGCTTCATTTTCTAAGTTTCCTGCCTATCTTGCGCCATGAAATGCCCTGTGTCCTGATTTAATTCCCGGTTTCAACTGTCCCTTTATATCCCACACATCCCTGAAATCCATTCATTCATTTTATTAAACCTTTTTCCCATCATTTTATCTAGCCTAATATTAGTCCATTTATTGTGTTCCATTGAATATTTTTCACGGAGAGAGCCCTCTCCTGTCCTTGTAGGGCTAGCTACAAGGCTGAGCGTGGTTTAGTTGTTACTCTGTTTTTCCCTTTTAGCCTGGGGTCCAATTCGGGTGCTAACATCTCTGGCGACCATACTGGGGAAAAAAAAATGGTTTGCTTGTTAGTGTTATTCATTTTATAAGCTACAGACGGAGCCTGAAGTTATGCCAGGTAGCCTTCGAAATGCTCTTGCTTTGCATTAGTGAAAGTAGATAAACTCTGCTTCAGTAAATCTCCGGTCTAGTTTTTAAACAGAACATCTGACTTGTAAATTGCCCCAGTATATCAGATCATTCTAGACCTTTTGGATTATGAGTTTAGAATTTGATAGGCTGAAAAAGTTGGTTTTGTCCATTTGATTTTTGAGAATAATTCAACAAACTGGCTTCCAGACGACATACTAGAGCAAATCCGGATCTCGATCCACCTCCTGTGTATGAAAATCCCAATCTTATTTCGAGAATCCTTCGTCGAGAAAGTCCTGTGATTCCTATGTACAAATCTCATTCATGCCCCGCTGTTTTTGAGTATCTTGAATATCTTGAGTTTGACGAACAATTTGAGTTGTCGTTGTTTGAGACTAAGTCTAAAAGTGCTATTGATTCTACTCTCCTAAATCTAGAGTTTATCAAATATCTTGAAATTGAACAGGCTAATAGATCCATTGACAGTTACATCTTTAATATTCAAAATTCCATTATGGCAACAAACATTCCTGAATTCATAGAGTCTGCATCTGCAACTCTTGGGTCATCCGCAATTACATCTGGTTCACAAATTCCTACCGAGCCTCCTTTCATTCCTACCATTCCCGTGCAACCTTATATATCTGATCAACAATCTGCAGTGGTATCACCTTCATCCACACCACATACACCTCATACATCAACCGCTCCGACTCCTCCTATATCCCCAAGACCAATTGTAAATCCACCCAGAGCAATGGCTGCCCGATTTGCACCCCTCTTATTGCCTCAAAACTTGGATGACATGCCCGCTGATTATCAAAGAAAAATTCCATTGTTTGATGGCACTCCTCAAAGTGTTACTACTCAGCAACATGTGGATAGGATGTCATATTTCTTTGACCTTCACGAGATTGATGCAGAAAATGTGACAATGAGATTGTTTGTACAAACCTTTGGAGGTGAAGTAAGAAAGTGGTTCAGAGCTTTGCCGACTAGAAGTATTGCTACACTGCCTAATATTTAGAGACAATTCTTGGATAGATGGGAAGTAAAGAAAGACCCTCTTTCAATCCTTTCCAAATATGACAATATCAAGCGGAATGTTGGTGAGTCTGTCCAAGATTATTGTATTAGATTCAATACTGTTTACAATGCAATTCCTGATGATATAAAGCCACCTAGGGGGTCAGCTTTGATTAAGTTTCCAGATGGTTTCGATCCTGACATGGCTTATCAATTGAGAGAAAGAGATCCAGGCACTTTAGATATATGCAGAAAATTGCAGTCAGTGTTGAAGCTAATTTGAATGCTAGGAGAGCTAGAATGAAAGCTGAAAAGAAAGTAGCAATAAAGGAAGAGGTTTCCACTTCAGATCAAGTGCTTCGTAAGCTGGAAAAGATGTTTGAGAGACTAACACTTGATAAGCCTGAACCACAGATCATAAATCCTAACTTACGTGGCCAGCAGCAACCGCAATTCAGAATCAAGCAAAGAAAGCAGCGAGCACAAGAACCAGCAGTACAACAGCAAGTGAAGACACCTTTACAGCAGAATTTTGTTGGTCCAGAATCAGATGATGAGGATAATGTAATTGGAGAAGAGAATAATTTCTTTACACCTGATGATATGCCAATTTTTATGACTGAAGATGAGGAGTATTCCGAAAGCTCAGCTGTACAAAAAGACGAGGATTTCATCTTGGAAAATGAGACAGCTCTTGAAGAAGAGTTCGATGAGTATCAGAGGGGATACATGAATGCCTTGACTACCCAGCAGCGAAAATATTCATTTAGAAGTAGAGATGTGCCCATTAATCCAATTCAAAAGAGAAAGGAAGTTTCAGCACCAAATAATGATTCACCTGTTGTGCAGAAGAAGGGAAAAGAGACAACTGATCCCACTACTAGCAAATCACCATCAACAAATGAAATATCCAATCAGTCAAATGTATCAAAGGAGAAAACTGAAAAGAAGGATGTTTCAGCTAAAGAGGTAGAGGAAACTTCAGTTTTTAACTTAGAAAATGAAATTTCTAAGTTAAAAGTATCCATTCCTTTGACTGAATTGATGAAGAATAGCAGCTATAAGGGTCAGGCGTCTAAGATTTTGAATTTAGATCCATTGTCTGATATGGTAAATGTGGAAGATGATCAACCTAAGTTGATTTTTGGTCCAACATTGGATGTTGAGTCTCCAGATAGTGACGTACCTCCTTTTTATATCAGCCTTAGATTGCACGACTATGTGTTACACAATGCTATGTTTGATTTCGAAGCCTCTCATAATCTCATGCCTAGGGAAATCATGGAGAAATTGGGATTGGATATCACCAGAAAGTATCATGACCTTTATTCTTTTGATTCCAGTAGAGTAAGTAAGATTCATTGGGCTTATCAAAGATTTGGTGGTCAGTTTGGATCAAATTCCTACTAAAAATGTTTTGATGGATGTGGTTGTGGTGGATATTCCTCCTAGACTTGGCATGCTTCTTTCCAGATCTTGGGGAGCGAAACTTAAAGGGACATTGCAGCTTGATTTCTCCTATGCTACTATTCCTGTGTTTGGTCAGATGAGGAAATTATATTGGGAGCAAAAGATGAAATATATGATCACCAGCAAGGAGAAACCGGTAAATCATCCAATCAATTATGTACATACTGATTTAGAATCATTTGTTTTGTATTCAGATAGTTTTAATGATGTAAATAGCCAATTAGTTGAAGTAGAAGACATTCCAAAAATCACTGAGAATTTTAGAGAGGTCTTAAAGAAAGAGAGACAAAAACTTGAAAGTACCGCTGAGCAAGCAGCCTTCCGATAGCAACAAAAAGTTGATGGACAACAAGCAGAAATAACAGAGAAAATGGAATTTCAGCATTTGGAAGAGGATGAACATGGTTTGTGGACCATGGATTTTGATGGTGCGGTAGGAAATGACGGTGCTGGAATTGGCATTTGGGTACGTAGCCCTTTTTCCTCCCCAAACAAAGTGTCGAGTAATGTAAGGGTCTGTTCTTATAAATTGGCTTTTGATTGTTCAAATAATGAGGCTGAATACGAAGCTTTAATTTCTGGTCTGAAAATTATTAGAAAGTTGAATGCTAAGAGGATTGCAGTGTATGGTGATTTCGAGTTAGTTATCAAGCAGGTGAAAGGTGAATACCAAGCTAAGCATCCTCGAATGCGGGCTTACCAAAATGCGGTACTAGATATCTTGAGATTGTTTTCAGATTATACTTTGACATGTGTTCCTCGTATTCAGAATGGTATTGCAGATGCACTTGCAAAAGCAACAAGTAATTTGAAAATTCCGATGAACTCAAGTAACAAATTTTAAATTCATGTGAAGCATCGTCCGAATGTCCCTGACAATCAAAGGTATTGGCAAGTGTTTCAAGATGATGAATAAATTGATGAATTTCTGCAAAACGAAGGTAAATTCAAAGACACTTCTATTGATGTGGAGCATGATGATGGTGAGGCGAATGTACAAATCAATCAGATGGAAGTTTTGCAGCTGAAGTATAATGTCATTCCTAAAGGTCTAATACCTTTAGAGGAGCTTTTTGACCAAGATGATGTAGCTCGAAAACCAACCTTGCGGCCAACCGAGAAAGGAGTTGAGGATGTGAACATTCGATTAGCAGAGAATCCAAAAATGGTGAAATTTTCTAAAGCATTGCCCCCATAGGTAAAAACAAAGTATATCAATTTATTGTCTTCTTTTGCTGATGTATTTGCTTGGGATTATTCAGATTTGAAGACATATGACACCAACATAATTCAACATACCATTCCGATTAAGCCAAATCAAAAGCCCTTTCGGCAGAAGTTGAGAAGAATAAATCCAAAGTTGTTGCCCTCAATAGAGAAGGAAGTGAATCGGTTATACAAGGCTGGTATCATCGTTCCCATAAATATTTTTAGATTGGATTTCTAATTTGGAGCCCATGCGCAAGAAAACAGGTGAGATTCGCTTATGCATTGATTTTAGGAATCTAAATAAGGTTTCTTTGAAAGATAATTATCCATTGTCCAAAATGGATCACATACTTCAGCGAGTAGTTGGAGCATCTCGTATGTCGCTACTCGATGGTTATTCCGGTTATAACCAAATTCTGGTTCATGAGGATGATAGAGACAAAACAACGTTCACCACTTCGTGGGGAACTTTCCATTATGCTAAAATGCCTTTCGGTTTGAAGAATGCTGGTGCGACCTTTCAGCGAGCAATGGATATGGCATTTGCAAATGAGAAAGATGTTTTTCTAGTTGTGTATCTTGATGATTTGACAGTCTTTTCTAATTTCGATGAAGAGCACCTTTACCATTTGAAGATTGTTTTTCAGCGATGTAGAAAATATGGTTTGTCCCTCAATCCAAAGAAGAGTTTGTTTTCCATGGATGAGGGCAAGATTCTTGGTCATATTATATCAAAGAATGGCATCCACATTGATCCAGCTCGAGTAGAAGCTATTCAGAAAATTGATCTTCTCCGAAACAAAAAGGAGATCTAATCATTCAATGGTAAGATGAATTTTTTACGTCGCTTTGTGCCCAATATTGCAGAAAATTTAAGGGAAATCACAAACATGCTCAAGAAAGATAGTGTAGTGAAGTGGACTGAGGAGGCAGTAAAGTATTTCAATTTAGTGAAATTGGCTCTTTCTTCAGCTCCGGTTTTGATAAGCTCGGACTATACTCAAGATTTTATTCTGTTTTCATTTGCCTCGGATCATACTATGGCAACAGTATTGATGCAGAAAAGAGATCAGCATGAAAAACCAATTGCTTTTTTCAGCTGAACCATAAGAGATGCAGCCTTAAAGTATAACATTATTGAAAAGCAAGCTCTTGCCTTAGTGAAAATGTTGAAATATTTTCTAGTATATATTCTGCATTCTCACATTCTTGCTTATGTTCCTAATGCTGCTGTTAAAGATGTCTTAGTGCAAACAGATCCAGAAGGGAGGCGAGGCAAATGGATTGTTGCCTTGTTGGAGTATGATGTGGAGATAAAGCCTACAAAGCTTATCAAAGGACAAGGGTTGGATAAGCTAATGGCTAAGTCAAATTTGCATGCCTTGTACATTAACCTCATTGTTGCTATGTCCGAGGAAAATGAAGAAAGTTCGCTAATTCATGTATCAAAAATTTTTGTTCTTTCTCCTTGGTATTCAGATATTGTATATGTGCTCCAAAATTTGTCACCACTGCCAGGGATGGCTAAAAACAACAGTAAGACTCTGAAATTGAAGGCTGCCAAGTTTTGTATCATCAATAATGCACTCTATTGGAAAGATCCCGGTGGTGTTTTGCTAAATTGTTTGGTTGAAGAAGAAGCAAAGCAGGTTATGGAGGATTTTCATAAGGGAGATTGTGGAGGTCACCTTTTCTGGAAAACAACGACCAACAAAATTTTGAGAGCAGGATATTATTGGCCAACTCTCTTTGTTGATGTGTACAAAACTGTTAAATTTTGTCATGAATGTCATATTTTTGAAGGGAGAAGAAAATTGCAGCCTTTGCCACTTAATCCCATTGAAGTAAGTGCTCCTTTTCAGCAGTGGGGCTTGGATTTCATTGGTGAAATCCATCTTGATTCTTCAGCTCAGCATAAGTGGATCCTTATAGCGACATATTATTTCACTAAATGGATTGAAGCGATTTCCACCAGGCAGGCCACAGATTCGGTAATAATTTCATTTCTTGAGAACAATATTTTGTCTCGTTTTGGCTGTCCAAATAAGTTAATTACTGATAATGCAGTAGATTTCAAATCTAAAAGAATGATTAATTTTTGTAATAAGTATCAAATCACTTTGGGGCACTCAACCACTTATCATCCACAAGACAACGGATTGGCCAAGTCCTCAAATAAATCTTTGGTCAACATTATCAAAAAGTTGCTGGAAATAAACAAGAAAGGTTGGCATAAGAAGTTGGTTAATGTACTTTGGGCAGACAGAGTGAGTCAAAAGAAATCTATAGGCATGTCCCCTTTTGAGCTAGTGTATGGTGCTGACACAGTTTTTCTTACCTCTCTTGTAGTTCCAGTGGTCAAAATTCTGTAGGAAGCTGGTAGCGAAGATGATAATATGAAACGGAGAATAAATCAAATGATCCATTTACAACAAATTAGAGAGGAGGTTTTTCAAAACACTTTCAAGTTGCAAGAGAGAATCAAGAAAATATATGATCGAAAGGAAAAGGCAGACAAGTTTCAATTAGAAGAAGTGGTGCTAAAATGGGATGCAAGAAACGAAGATAAAGGTAAGCATGGCAAGTTCGAGAATCTTTGGAAAGGACCCTTCAAAATTGCTGCATATCGAGGCCAAAATGCTTTCCTTTTGAAAGAAATGAATGGAGAAGATTGTCCAGGAGGGCCGGTCGATGGTCGGCTGCTCAAGCGGTATCATTTTTGAAATGTTTTCTGTTGTTATACATTATCACTGTACATACCGGTTTGTTTAAGTTTCATTGCAAGTGTGTGCTGTCATCATTATTTTAGTTTGGGGCCCGAGGTGAAGGCTATAAAACTAAAGGTTGATTTCAGTTTTGTTTTGGTTTATTGAGTCAGGTCTTTCAGTCATTTTGGTTTCGAAATTGAGTCGGTTTTCAGTCATGAAAATGAGTCAAGAGTCTTGTTTTGGTTTGTTGAAGTTATTGACTCCATGCCCAATGGATAAGGCTACTTGGTCTATGATGTTCTTGGCACCTCCAAGGAGCTACCATCCCCATTGGAGCTAATGTTAGTGTCAGTCTAGTCATACTGCCATCAGTGATCAAAACTTCTCTTTTGCATTTGCATATTAGGAGTCCCATAATAATCAATTTCACCATTTCGCTAGGTCATGGATTCATTGGTGGTAGTAATTTTTCATCAGTTTTCCCTCATTAGGTACTTGCTGATTTTCCTTTATAGGGTCTTTAGTCATTAGTCACTTTCATTCTCAAAATCATATCAGTAGGTCATAGGATGGGTCTCATTAGTTTCTAGGGTCTCACCATGGTCAAATTAATGAGTCAAATGTCAATAATATCAGCAAGGTCATGAGGAAGTCAATAAATTCAAAGTCACAACACCAGGAAGAATCAAAGAGACATTTTATTCAGTTTGATGTAATTTTTTTTTTTTACTTCAAAACTATGTTTTAAGGTGAAAGCAAGGTATTTTGCCTTTATTATTATTCAATATGTAATTTTATATCATCATATGTAATAAGTCACAATTCAGAAGCTACTATCTCCACAAGATCATCATCCTACCTTTCAGAGAAGTTTTTCACAGCATGTTCAGCATCAATTCATTTTCCAAGAAGTTCCAATAGAAAGAGCCCGAAAAGAGCTTTCCAACGGTATACTACACTCTCAAAACTGACTTCTGGATTGAAATTTATGCTTTGAAGTAAAAGTCCCTATATCCTCACATACCCCCTATTTCCCATTTTTCCCTTTAAAATTTATATTATTAAAGTTTTATATTTCTTTAATAAAATCCTTTCCCTCCCCCCCTTCCAAAATACATAGTCGCATGATTAAAATCCAAAATTACTTATGCGATTAAAACCATTTCCCCTCCATGCCATTGAACTTTATAATAAAAGTTTTATATTATAAAGTTCCCACCGATCATAACCACTTCCCCTCCATTTCCCATCGAAACCTTATGTTAAAGGTTCGTATATATATATAACCCCCTGCTGTTATAAACCACTTCCCCTTTTCCATAACCCCTTAAAATTTATAACAAAGTTTAATTCATATATTATAAACCCCGCTGCTCTTCCATCACAAATCACAAAGTTTATTTGAATGTTCTGATTGGCCCATCACACAAAACTCTGATGCGATCAATCGCAAGTCCCTCCTCTGATCTTCCGATCGCAACAACCCCCGATTGATCCAACACCGTTGATCTTCCCCACCGATCGGACGGCCCACATCCAGTCGCGCCATCGCAAGTCCCCTTCCGATTGAAACTCGCTGATTGATAATCCCCAATCACTCCTCCACCGTCGATTTTCCCCACCGATTCGGCGGCTCAAAATTAATCGGGCCATCGGCATCGGCATTTCCATATGTGTTGCACTCCGCTCCCCTCTGATGCTGCGATTGCGATTGACCCTTGGGCCCACCACTTAAGTCTTCCGCCCATTCATTTCAAAGAGCCATTTTCCTTTGTAAAAGTTAAAAATCGCCTGTTTTGTTTATTACAAAGACCTCCCCCAATCGCATCGGCGATTTCGTATATATCACTCCGCCCCACTCCCGAGCCCGATTCTGATTGCAATGGAACCATATTACAATGCATTTATTATATTATATCTCCCCGCCCCGTCTGTTGCGATTGCGATTTTTATATGATTTCCGCCTCCTTCCCTTCACTTTTTCCCATTTAAAATTAAATTTTCCCTTCACCGAGGCATAATTTCATTTCATTTTTCCAAAATATTTTATAAAGGTCAGTTCTCTTCAAAAGAAATATTGGAAATCAAAGCGACAGTCAAAGGGCCGAGAGATTATTTAAAACAAAGATTTTTTCAGCAAGCAACAAAATAGGAAATCTGTTCATCGGATTACCTATTTTCGTTCATACAGCATAACAACGAAATCTCCAAGTGGTCAAATGCAATCTTGTCCCTTATTTTTAGGGGAAGATTGTTGTATTTCTTTTCTATGATTGTATTTCAGTTCTTCAGCTGTTAGAACAACTCCCTTTCTTGTGGATCTATGTTCCCACATTTCAGCCTATTTATTGTAATTGTAAATCATTTGTAAGCAGTCTAAGTCTGAGTAACTGAGAAAGTAGGGGAATAGTGTGGAAGAAAACTCTGCGCTCCATTGTACAGTTTGACAGGAACTAATAAGAGATGTAGCTCTGATTTGTGGGATCCATGTGGTATGCGATTTAACATTTGTTTTTCTCCTTTGTTTCATATGTGAATTGTTATGTGTTCCATTCATCCATAAACATTTCTTTTGAATGCTTTTCAAGATAGAAAGGTAGAATCCATTTTATATGCTCTGCCTTGGGAAATCATTCATACTCTGTGTTTTTCTTCTGTTTGAAAAGGATCCATTTATTATGCCCTTTTCAGCTCCTCATTAGTCTATCCATCCCATCCCTATTTAGATTTATTTTCTAAGTTTCCTTCCTATCTTGCCCCATGAAATACCCTGTGTCCTGATTTAATTCCCGGTTTCAACTGTCCCTTTATATCCCACACATCCCTGAAATCCATTCATTCATTTTATTAAACCTTTTTCCCATCATTTTATCTAGCCTAATATCAGTCCATTTATTGTGTTCCATTGAATATTTTTCACGGAGAGAGCCCTCTCCTGTCCTTGTAGGGCTAGCTACAAGGTTGAGTGTGGTTTAGTTGTTACCCTATTTTGCCCTTTCAGCCTGGGGTCCAATTCAAGTGCTAACAGCTGGTACAAGCACAATCCCGAAGAACCCCACCCCACCTGATACCACCAAGAATATGTCGTAGCTTGGAAGACTTCACTAGGTCGAAGGTTCCCCAGACGTAGAACAGGGCGAGGAGTAGGAATTGTAGTAGGACATGGAAACCGAGGGTTTGGATACGTAGGGTATTGGTTCCCCGCATGGCACGAAACGGATGGCCAAACCTATCAACAGACAACCAAACCTCTCAAGGGCCAACAAACCAAATGGCGAGCTATGAGGCCCGGTAAGGAGATTAAGGTTACCTTAATCGAGGAAGATTTGGAGAAAATCACAGATGTAGTCACCCTCACTTCAGAAGACAGATGGCTTGCCTTAGAAAAGTAGCAGAAGGCCGCAGTCACTACATTACAGTCTGAGCTCCAAGCTCTTCAGCTCCAGGCTGATACCCTACAGATGAGCGTGGTTCAAGTGAGGTTGCCTCCAAAAACCACCACTGAGTTGATCTCCACAACCGAGAGCGGCCTCTACCCACTGCCAGGCACAAAAATCACTATCAGTTTTCCTGCCTTATGTGCGCAAGTCCAAGCCTGTGCAAAAGTACATCTAGACTTGTCTTGGCTTCCGCACGAGCCGCGGTAGGTTCTCCACACATCCCTCTTTGATGAAATGCAACATAGAGACCACTGGGTGCAGCAGCAGCTAAGTACAGTCGAGTAGACAATTGTAGAAAAGACTACCGAGGCGTCCCAGTCACAGGCCGCATGCATCCTTACCACCATGCAACAGACTGAGTTGGAGTGTCTGATCAACAGACTATGCGCAGATGTGACTGAAGACATTCCAGCCTCTCCCTCCCCCCACGCTAAGATTGAGGGACTCGTCGCAGCCCTGAAGTCTTCTCGGACCGAGAAATGTCAAGACTGAGATGGAGTAGTAGATTTGCTAAGTTGCAACCGGAAACTCCTCCTGAGGTATGTTCCCAGAGAGCTACGCTGGTCACAGCAGCCACGGACACCATTACAACTCAAATTTCTCAGGGCACCGAATTACTTGAGACAACTATGCAGCTGTGGTCTAAGGTGTAGTGCGACTCTCTCCTGTGTGAATTTAATCAAGAACTGTGCTAGAAGGAAGAATAATTCGAGCAACTAGAGGCTACAATGCCCACTCTGATCTCCGCTTAATTCCTGGCATGTTTGCGAGCCAACCATGCGCTCAGAGATGACCTAGAAGAGCTTGGCCACAAGAAGAAGGTTTTGAGTGACCACCTCAAACCATAGGCAGATGAAGCCCTCAAGATATCTTAGGACTTGGATGTTGCGGTCAAATAGCCGAATCAGACCCTGGAAAGTGTCATTGTTGCCACTGAAGGCCCAACTTTGCAGAAGTTGGTGGACATTGCACAGAATGCTGCTGCGCAGAGTGAAGGAGTGTTTCCCCCTCTGGTCGATGCCATTAAGCAAATCTAGGAAAAGATGAAACCCCATGGCCGCTATGACTCGGGATGAGTCACAATATTGTGTTGGGGGCCTGTTGGAACAGGGTCCCCTAGATGCGTTTTGATATGTTCCAATGCTGCGTTTTTGATATATTTTTGTAATAATTGGTCTTGCACAGGGGATTTGGGGCAGTTCAAAGCCCCCAATGTATTGTAATGGTTCAAAGGGTAGACCTAGAGTCCGCAAACCATGGTTTGCGTACCACATGATAGCGTAGGCTATGCTAATATAACTAGATAGATAGTTTGAGTCTAAGGGTAAGTAAGTAAGTAAGATTGATGCTACATACGAATTATTGAGATTTGCTTTGGGTAGTTTTGGGTAAGGACTCCAGTGCTAGCTATGTGCGCGGAGATCCTCAGTCCTGCTATGTGCAGACCCCGCTGGTTGGGTGCGCGGGTTGTGACTTGGGTTTGTAACTAGTTTTGGACGCTAATGAACACAAAATCTGTTATGTTATTTGAACTGGTTGTATTCACTACTGAATTACCTCTATGTGATTTGAATTAGCTGTGATTGTGTATATGATATATGAATTAGCTACAATTGTGATATTCTGTAATGATAATTGTTGATGCGCATGTGGATGTGAAGGTGTTGATCAGATCTGCTTAATAATAGTAGCTTTGTTTATGTTTACATTCTTATTATACTTTTAAGGGCTCGATAATAGGCTTTTTTCTGTGCAAACCTAATAGAACCTGACAAGATCTGCATTAACTACCTACTCTCTCTTAGGGTGTAAAAACCTGGTTCCAGCACCCACCCATACTGCTTCGGGTGAGACCTTGGCCTGCGAAAGCAAGTCATTGCCGAAAGGGCCAATAGTATAGGGGTTTTTTGGAAATCCTTAAATCTGAACCTGGGTTAGGACCCCTCAAGCCAACAATGTGGTTTCTATTTGAATCAAATCACAAACTTGGGTTTGTGTACTATGGGCATGTGTATGATGGGATAGGCATATGAGAATTGCGAGAAATCTCTTGGACACTTGGAAGAAGTTTTAGCGTAGAAGTAGGAGCATGGAGGTGGAAGCACAACGTAGTTTTCATTTCTGTTAGGTTAAGTGGGTGGAACCATTGTGTGCTCTAAATACCTGCATAGAAGACGTAGAGAAGCATGGTTGAGAAGAAGAAGTAGGTGGAGAAATTGTGCATTTTAGAGTCTTGCGAGGTGAATTAGGTGGAACATAGTGTACTTTGGAATTGATTTGGGATATTTTCTTTGGTGATGTTAAAAAAATATCTTAAAAAGCATTAAAATACCATAAATGCAACATCCATGAAGAAGAAACACAAAATGAAGACAATATAGTTAGTGCACCAATATTTGCTAACATACTTCACTCACAATGTGTGAGCTATGTCCCTGGGCCCAACTTCAAAGTGGAGAGACCTCTATATTATCTTAGAAAAATAATGACAAGTACATGGAAAAATACATGGAAGTACCTACCTATGGAGATGGCCTGAAATTTTGTTGCTGAAATCCCAATTCTAACAACACCAGTGGATGCCTTACAAACTTTCATGATATACGAGTATAAACTTGACCAAGTTATGTAAATTTCACCTCAGAATATTGCTAAATAATATACCTTGGGAATAATCCTTGAAAAATGCACCCGCCTAGCATGGTTTTGTTGCGCTGGTGCTAAGAAGTTCCACACATCCCTCCATGGCCCAAAGTTTGTCTCCCATTCGAATGGTATGTCATGGTTTAAAAATTTTGGGCTGATAGAAATGCCAAAAGCCACTCTGCTGGTATATTGGTTGGCATGTTTTAAATAAGTCATTGGTTGGGTGAAGGTCTCGGGGTCAAGCTTGTTTGCCTCCCCCGTTTTGATTAATTAAAATATTTGTGTTTCATTTAAATAACCATATGTTTTTCATTCGTTATAAAAATAAAATTTAATTTAAACAACCATATGGTTATATGAAATACCATATATGTATATATGGTTATATATAGTAACATATATTTATAATGTATTATAACCAACCATTTAACCCTTTGACCTGCCATGGAAATCAAAACCTTGGAACCTTGACTAGCCCGTCCATGTGTTCAAGCCTACTCCATGGGTTAACTGGGGCATTGTGGGTTGCATGTTGGGTGCCATGTGGCACTTTTTGAGTTGGGCCATGTGGCAACTTCCCATTTCCCCACGTGTGTGCCCAGTCACCCTTTTATGGCCACATCATATTCCCAAACGGATGCCACATCATGCCATATGGAGTATTTGTGGGTGACACATGGCACCTCCTAATGGTGCCACATGATGCCTCCCAAGTGTGCCACCTGACACATTGAGTGCCAATTTTTTTCTTGCTTACAAAAAAATTTATATTAAGATAACTTTTCATATGAACTCAAATTGAGGTTATGTTTGCATCATTGTAATTGTCTCGACGAGATCCACAACTTGGTGCTTATTTTGTTGATATTTTAGGACTTCAGATTTTGAGGCTTTTTTGATCCTCCTTGATTAGGAATCTTGGTAGGTAGAGCAGAACTCTATGTATTTTTCAAATACCTGCAGGTTAGCAAGTGGAGACACTCTTTATCCTGGAGTCTTGTGAGGTGGAGCATGTGGAACCTAGTGTACTCTAGAGTCCAAGTTAGAAGAGGGAAAGCTATAAGTATTTCATATATGTATGGGGTTAGCATATGGAGAGTTAATATGCCCTGGATTTTTAGTTGAATAGGTGGAGAAATTATTGGATATAATCATGTACTAAGCAAGTGGGGACTGGGTGGTGTTTGTATTCCTACATGATAATCTTATAGTAAGAAGGTGGAGTTGGGGGCAGTCTCTAGATTCCTGTGTGAATTTATTTATTGGTATCAGTGTGAATTCCCATGAGCACTTAACGCCTCACACTCAGAATCCAACTCGAGGGTGGTTAGATGCAAGAAATAATTAAGTGCAGTTAGCCTACAGTTGGGTGGAGAGTTGAAGTCCATCCTTCAATTACTACTTGTTAAGTTATACATATAAGTGCATATACATGTACTTATATTGCATTATGAATGTTGAATAATGTTGTTATGGATTACAACAATGAATATATCAATATCACTTATGGAGGAATGGTGTTATTATTGGTTTCCTTTAATGAGATGCATGTGTGTTTGTTCTCATGATTTGAGAGGGATTTTCAAATACCTGTAGATGTCAATAAGTTCCCTGAATTGTTGAGTTCTTTACATGTTTATGTTTGGTGGTATAAAGAATCGTGTTAAGCCATACTATGTATGATTCCATTTTTTGACATGGTCATGGATATTTGACTGGTTAATATTGTTAATTGTCTTTATGCTGAAATGATTTTTTATCAAAACATCTAATAGTATAGTGTGTGCCACCTTGTGTAAGGCATGTTTTTGTTGTGTTTGAAGTGTAGGGAAGTGTTGTCATGGATGGAATTTTTTTGTGCATGTTATTGAGCACATTGATAGATATTGATGTATTATGGCTATGTGGAGTAGATAAAATGTTGGAATTGGAATGAGGGTCTCATTCTTGTCATGGTCGTGGATTTGAATAACACTTGACTACAACGAAGGATTGGAAAGCCATCGAGACTCTTAAAATTACCAATTCTAACTATCGTAGGAAGGAATACTTGTAATTTGGCCTAACAAGTATTATTAGAGTCATGTCAGGAGTTTGGGAATCCTGAAAAAGGTACGAGGTTGATAGAAGCTGTGGGATGGGAAAATGCTCGTCACATGCTACCAAGTTTTTCATCGCACTGAAGAGGAATGTAAGTGACTTCATCTACATATGGATGGATGATGCTATTGATGGGATGTGTTGGCTGCATTGGGAAATTTTTCTTATCGATAAAAAAAAACATATACGTTCTAGTGGATGGGAAAAGGTATATCCCAGGGGAATGGGAAAAGTTACATCGCAAGGGATGGGAAAAAGTACGTCCCAAAGAATAGGAAAAATCACATATGAGGGAGAAGACAAAGATGTGATGCTTAACGTAGAAGGTCATCATTCGACCATGAAACTGTATAATGTGAATTCATTGTTCTACATGAAGGATTGGGACCCTCATTAGACTGAGGTGGTAGAAGAAACGTAGGTTGGGTAAGGCTATGTGGAATCCATGTAGGGTTATGGATGTTGATGTGGAAATAGTGACATGTGGTGATGGGTTGTGGTACCACCTAGCATGGGATGCTATGTGTTATTGATGTGGTAGTACACAGGGATGGGAGCCATGTCACCGAAGAGGTTAGGACCATAAAGGTACATTGTAGTGCCTATTGTTGGAGGCCCATGGTATATGGAAGCCGCAAAATGAGAATAATCTCATTACATATAATAGAAACTCAAGTCTTGGTTCATCGCAGAGGTTTGAATGGGGCGAACACCAAAGGAATAACACAAAGCATGATAGCGCTATGATGTAGTAGGTGCCACTTTGCATCTAGAATGGGGTGGTAGTGCCACGTGGTAGATCCTTGTTGATGTGGAATGAACTAAGAGGCTCGAACTTCAAGTGGGCATAAATTTCAATCCAAAGGTCTAGTTGAGGAAATATTTATATTGTTAGAAAGCTCTTGACGAGGTTGGTGGGATGGTCATATACAAAGTTAATTTTACTAACTTTGGGAAAGGAAGAAATTTTGGAACCCCATGTTCATAAGGAGATCATTGAAGTGGGGTTAATAAAAAGTAACACTTCCCATTTAGCCAAGTTTACCAATGAGAGTGAGAGGGGGTTGTTACAATACCTACCAATTTTCCATGGTCCCACATGTTTTTCCATGGCTCCACTTGTAGATCATCTTATTGTCTATTCTGCTTGCTTGCATTTACTAATATTGCTTCACTCGCTTGGATTTAAATATATTTTTTGTTTGTATTCTTTATGCTACTTAATATAAAAACATTATAATAGGCACTAAAAATCAAAATTGATTCAATGTAGGCTTGAATCCTTTTTAATATTATATTATATTTACCATCCGAATCTCTTCAGTTTTTAATTCTAAACCATTGAAGTTTGTCGACATGATATGATATCAAATTCAAATTCCAACTCGAACTTTAACTATGGAATAAAAAACAGTAACTCCGAATAAAACACAATAACTCCTTATCTAGCAGGCATGACGGCGGGAGCCCTATGAACATGGCAGTTAACTAATTTTGTAAAGGTCTTATTTGTAGGCAGTTTGAATTTTGCCAGATTCGAGTCAAAGTTTTAGGGTGGAACTTTGGTTTCTGGTTTTGTTTATTTCAAATGTTTCAAAATACTAAATTTCATATCAAATCTAAAGTTGTATTGAATTTTAATACACCAAACCAGATTGTTACATAATTAAATTGCTTCACATCTGTAATTTTTGAATACCAAACTAAGTTTTAAACAAATATAAAAAAGGACAGAACATATTAAAAAGAATAAAAATAAAAAACTCTTGAGAGAATTCAAAATTTTATTTATTTATTTAAATAAATAAAGTTTCCGACAAAGTTCTCCGATTCGACCACAATTATTCATCATAAAGAGCGCAAGATGAATATCCCCCATCACGTGCCGGAACAGAGTAGCGTAACTGAAAACACAGGCTGATGTTACAACTAGCAGTGGACATCGTAAAATACCCGATAAATATGATTGCTCTTCACAAAAAGAAAAAATAAAGGCAGTTCAAAGTGGCGTTGTCTACCTAGAGGAGAGCCAAAACCTATAGGAATCTGGTTATTTTTTCTCAAAAATTTGATAGGAGTGTGTCAATCTGTGGAAATGAATTTAGAATAGTCAGAATTTTTTGAGCATCCAAAATCTTGAAACTTAATAGTTATAATTGGGATTAAGCAAACTTTACCAAAATAGTATCAAATTATAAGCAAATTTGCAACGTCTTTACGCTACCAGTTTCAAAGTCACTCTCCCTCATTTTAAAGAGATGGACGAGCGTAACAAGTAAATTGACCTAACTCTAACAGAAGGGTGTTAGAATTATTCATTAAAAACCCTTACATACCCAAAATAAACGGTGCAGTCGGAAAAGGGAGAAAAGAACCAGAGAAAAGAACGACAGTACACTAAGTACTAAATGTAAATATATGTAATCTGTTTTCTTGATTAAACTCATAAAAACAATGGAAAATGCACCTATGTTTTAAATGTGCAAATTTGTATTTAAAAAAATGGAAGCCAACAGAGTTTGAGCAGGAAAATAAAAAGACTGTTCTAGAGAATAAAAACCAATAAATTTTGATCAGGAATACCAATTTATACAATCATAGAAACATTGATAGATGGGCTCAACTACAAGCCAAGCATGAATCTTGGATGGTATGCACAGTAGGCCTCCATGACTGGCGTTTGGACATCAAGTGCTCCCTAAATTCCATTTTCACCTCCAAATTATCGCAGCTTTGGAACAACTTCTCTTACATGGAACTACGATCCTCGCTGGGCAAAACACAAGTCGAAACCGCTCTCCTCCGCAGCCTTGTCGCCTTTGACACTTTCTTTTTGGCAGCGGAGTACACTCTTGCCGCAAAGGCCACCAAATTCTCGGCCAATAGGTTTCACTGTTCATGTACATGCACATACTTAGCCTTAATTAGCTTTAGTTCAACTCTAGTTATTGCATTTTATGTCTACTTGCCTTTAGCTAGTTATTGCTTACATGTGGTGTGGACTTGGCTTTAGTTAGTTAACTCTAGTGCTTGCATATGGTCTATGTGTAGATTAACAGAAGATAAAGCACACTTAGCTTTAATTAGCTTTAATTATCCATAGTTATTGCATGTAAAACGAAGCTTAACTTAGTTGTTTTTATGTATTAATTCTCAAATTAATATTGATGAATCAAATTCATTTTCAATTTCAATTTTTCTTTTTCAATTCGCACAAGTATGTGCAATTATTTTTCAGTTAGATCCGTATTTGCGCTCTAACAATTTTACATGGTATCAGAGCACAAATACGGACGGATCTAGCTAAAGAATAATTGCACAAACGTGCTAGAGTAGAAAAAAGATAAAATAGAATTGAGAATGAATCTGCTTCATCAATATTGGTTTGAGAATCAACATATAAAACAACTAAGTTAAGGTTAGTTGGACATGCAATAACTATGGATAATTAACTGAATAAGTGTGCTTTATGTTCTATTAATGTGCACATGCACCACATACAAGCACTGGAATTAACTAGCTAAAGCCTAAGTGCACATTACATGCAATAACTAGAGTTGAACTAAAGCTAATTAAGGCTAACTATGTGCATGTACACCAACACCACTCCTTAAGCATAACTTAGGTGAGTGTGATGAAAAATGAATGAGTTTCGACAACAAGTCCATCTTAGGTACCCATATACAATACATGAAATGAGGAAAGATGGAAAACCCAGTGGGAAGAAAAAAACCCCCTCAAAATATAATGCAAAAAGTAGAGAAAAGACAACTGCTAGGGAGTTGTGTTCTTCACCCCGAGACGATCTCGTAGGAATGAAAACTTCTGCTGAGTGAAAGTCTTGGTGAAGATATGAGCAGTCTGCTCATCATTCAGACAATATTGAAGATCGATTATCCCATCATGGATTTGGAGGAGAAAGATTCATTTTTGGAAGTAGAGGTATCAAATCCCATGTTTGTATCAAGGAATAAATTTCCGTATACATGGTTGCATGCCAATATGGATTCCCTGCAACTTCATCATGCATTTGACGATCAGATCAATGTACTCTATATGCATGCATGGGAATGGTTGTCTCTATGGATACATGCATGTGTATGTGTGGCTTTAAAGATGCCTTTGTGGATGCATACATGTGCACACATGGTGTTATAAATGTCTCCTTAGATGCATGCATGGGCATGCATGACTCTGCAACTGGGAGTGCATGTGGGGCATCGTTAAATTGAGACCTTGTCAGATCTGCATCATCAACATCATCAATAGTAGAGGAATCAAAGTCCTCTTCTATTTTTTTGAAATTAGTGTCTTCATCACTAGCAAAGGAATATATTTTTTCATGTGCGATGTCTTTGTTATTGGACAAGATAAAATTCTCATCTGCAACAGGTTCATTAGCAATAGAAGAAGCAGAGTCCTCTTGTTCAACATTGTCTTGAGAATATTTCTCCACATTATTGAAGTCTTCACCACTTTCATGACTGTTATATAATAACTCGATCTCTTTACCTCCAAATGCTGTTCTTCTATATAATTTTCATCACCATATAATCCTTTCAATGTAGTCCAAATTTTATGTGGTGATTCAATATTTTTGATCTTATAAAGAATATCATGAGCCACACATAAACAAAATCTTTCATAAGCCATGTCAGATCTGTTAAGCCAATTTGACTTCTCATCCTCTATCATTGGTTCGCTCTTAAGGGCCCATGACTATTTGGTACAAGTCTTTGCTCATAAGATGAAGAAAAATCATTTCCTTCCCTTCATAGTAATTGTATGGAGTCAGAATAGTGGAAGTTGAGAATTCCATACTTTCACTTTGTCGTTGTAGAAATATTGCGACAATTATCCAATATTTTGATCTGCAAATCAAATCTTTGAACACTTTCCGATTCTTTGATCTTTAAAATTGCAAAATATTGTCCATGCACCTTCTCCAAACCACTGTAGCTCTGATACCATGTAAAATTATTAGAGCACAAATACAGATCTAGCTGACGAATAATTGCACAAACTTGCGAGAGTTGAAAAAGAAAAATTAGAATTTGAATGAATTTGATTCATCAATATTGGTTTGAGAATCAATATAAAAAACAACTAAGTTAAGGTTAGTTGTACATGCAATAACTAGATGAATCAATATATAAAGAAACTAAGTTAAGGTTAGTTGTACATGCAATAACTATGGATAATTAAAACTAACAAAACCTAAGTGTGCTTTCTGTTTTGTTAATGTGCACATGCACTACATGCAAGCACTAGAGTTAACTAACTAAGGCCAAGTGCACACCACATGTAACCACTCGAGTTAACTAGCTAAAGCCAAGTGCACTTCACATGAAATAGCTAGAGTTAAACTGAAGCTAATTAAAGCTAACTATGTGCATGTACACCAACACCCCCCTTAGGCATAACTTAGGTGAGTGTGATGCAAAATGAATGAGTCCTCGCAACAAGACCATTTTAGGTAACCATATACAATGCATGAAAATAAGAAAGAGGGAAAACCCAATGGGAAGAAAAAAACCCCTCAAAATATAATGCAAAAAGTAGAGAAAAGACAACTGCTAGGCATTCATGTCCTTCACCCTGAGATGATCTTGTAGAAATCAAAACTTCTATTGAGTGAAATCCTTGGTGAAGATATGAGCAGTCTACTCAGAACTCAGACAATACTGAAGATCAATGATCCTATCATGGATCTGGAGGAATAAACTTCATTTTTGGAAGTAGATGTATCAACTCTCATGTTTGGATCAAGGACTGCATTTCCTTATACATGGTTGCATGCCAATATGGATTCCCTGCAACTTCATTACATTTGACAATCACATTAATGTACTCTATATGCATCCATGTGAATGGCCGTCTCTAGGGATGCATGCATGTGCTTCTGTGGCTTTAGAGATGCCTTTGTGGATGCTCACATGGTTTTATAAATGCCCCTTAGATGCATGCATGGGCACAAAAATTTGATGAAGGGTTAAAACTTCAAGAGCACAAACAAGGATTTAGATGAAGAATAATTGCAGAAACTTGCTAGAGTTGAAAAAGAAAAATTAGAATTGAGAATGAATTTGATTCATCAATATTGGTTTGAGAATCAATATATAAAGAAACTAAGTTAAGGTTAGTTGTATATGCAATAACTATGGATAATTAAATCTAACTAAACTTAAATGTGATTTATGTTATGTTAATGTGCACATGCACCACATGCAAACACTAGATTTAACTAACTAATGCCAAGTGCACACCATATGTAACCACTCGAGTTAAATAGCTAAAGCCAAGTGCACATCACATGCAATAAGTAGAGTTAAACTTAAGCTAATTAAGACTAACTATGTGCATGTTCACCAACACCCCCCTTAAGCATAACTTAGGTGAGTGTGATGCAAAATGAATGAGTCCTCGCAACAAGACCATTTTAGGTAACCATATACACTGCATGAAAGGAGGAAAGAGGGAAAACCCAATGTGAAGAAAAAACCCCCTCAAAATATAATGAAAAAAGTAGAGAAAAGACAACTACTAGGTATTCGTGTCCTTCACCCCGAGACGATCTCTCAGGAATCAAAACTTCTATTGAATGAATGTCTTGGTGAAGATATGAGCATTCTACTTGGAACTGAGACAATAATGAAGATTGATGATCCCATCATGGATCTAGAGGAATAAACTTCATTTTTGGAAGTAGAGGTATCAACTCCCATGTTTTGATCAAGGACTGCATTTTCTTATACATGGTTGCATGCTAATATGGATTCCCTGCAACTTCATCATGCATTTGGCGATCACATTCATGTACTCTATATGCATCCATGGGAATGGTTGTCTCTAGAGATGCATGCATGTGCTTATGTGGCTTTAGAGATGCCTTTGTGGATGCATACATGTGCATACATGGTGTTATAAATGCCCCTTAGATGCATGCATGGGCATAAGGCTTCAACCAAGGGTTAAAAATTCAAGAGCACAAACACGGATTTAACTGAAGAATAATTGCACAAACTTGCCAAAGTTGAAAAAGAAAAATTAGAATTGAAGTTGTACATGCAATAATGATGAATAATTAAAGTTAGTGTGCTTTATGTTCACATGCACCACATGCAAGCATTAGAGTTAACTAATTAACTCCAAGTGCACACCACATGTAAGCACTAGAGTTAAGTAGCTAAAGAAAAATGCATATCACATGCAATAATTAGAGTTGAAAGTAAGCTAATTAAGACTAACTATGTGCATTTACACCAACACTGACTTGAAAAGTGAAAACGGCAAGATAAAGTAAAGTTCGCCTAGGAGGAAACAGTTATTGAAGTTATAGAGATCAAGCGAAGAACATATGAAATGGCAGGGATCGTTTTGCAGCCCTCGTTTGACGCTAACAGGTGCGGGAAACTTGTCCAACTGAACGTTAAGGTGGATGACTGTGATAGCCTAGGGACTCACCACCTCATTCCCCTGGGAGCATGAGGCCATCAATCACATAATTCTTGTTATTCTATGCAAAAATCTATTGCAAATTGAATGGGCGGCGAATACGAGGTTGTAAGAATCGAACTCGTGACAAAGATAGATCACCGATGAAAGTTAAGAATCACTGCACCATTGGATTTAGCGAATGAAGGCGAAAACTTTAAGCGACAACAGTGTTTGGAATTCGGTGGTTGTAGTGATGATGATGGCAGAAAACACAGGATAGGGAATGCTGAATCAAGCATGATGGTTGTTCCTCAACTTTAGGATAACCTTGAGTTAAAGCTAAGTTGATAACCTTGAGTTAAAGCTACGTACCGATAATCACTAGAGCGTCAAACGTCAAAATTCTAACGTCTGTATAGTCTGTTTAGGTTAAAGGTTTCTCCAGTCAAACTGCCAATCCTCCATATCGCAAGATTTTTCTTTTCGTTATGTTTAGGTTAAAGGTTTCTCTAGTCAAACTGCCAATGCTCTGTATCGCGAGATTTTCAATTGGTTATATATATATATAATCATATGGAAATTTGTATATTATTTTTAGTTAACTTAGGGGTCCCTTTCTCTTTTCGGAGTATTTTCATTGACAGGTGGCATCACTGTTTGGAGTTTTTGATTTTTTTTTTTTTTAATAGATCAAAAAATTGTTGTGCAATTTTGTTAATTTCAGTTTTTTTCGAGTATTTCGTTGACTCGTGGTATCATTTTCATTGTTTCGAATTTAGTGAATTTATTTATATTTTTATAAAATATTGTTGTGGGAAATAGTTAATTTCATAATAAAGTATGCTGTAGTCTAATTAGATTGTTTTTTAATCTTGAAAATTATGGAAATTTCAGTGATATTTTAAGAAAATTTGACATAGATTTTTGTAAATCCACGCTATTACTATCAAACTTTAATATTTTAGGTGCCCTTGAGGTTTTTGATGGTGCTGAATCCATTTTCATCATCAAAATCATGATTAAACATTGTTACTGTAAGATTTATTAAAAAAAATTGGCCCAACCAATTTTGAGAGTCCGGACAATTCCTCAGTCTCGTTAGACCCATATATTACTTCTATACTGTATGATCAACTTGGGAATAATCTTGGATCCATTCAAGGATTTTTTTTTTCTTTTTTTCTTGTCGACATCTATCCACCTTAACGAGTTGTCATGAAAAGATGAAAATTTTACAACACTTGTTTTTTCTTCAGTCAAATCCAATTCTCCCAAGTTTGCTTCTTCCTTATCACTATCTAAGTAATATCATTCATGTAAGTGAATGTTTCCACTTATTGTCAAAACTAAAAGCCAACCATAGTTGTGCCTCTTGCTACTCCATTTGAGGGGTGGACCCCAACATCCTAAGGAAGTGATGGTGCTACATGTGGTTGAGCTGAAGATGAATGACTCAATTTCTCTTTAGAGGTTTTGTGTTGTTGGGAGTTATGTGGCTAGTATGGTTTTGTGGTGTTGGGAGTTATTTAGCTACTATGCTGCAGATTATTAGATTCCATGGAAACTTTTGAATATTTCAATCCTTGGGTTTTATTCTTGGCAGACAAAGGAAGAGAGTGCCCTTGAGTAGAAGGAAAATATTTTGAAGGTAGCAAAGAGTTCCCTTGAGTAGAAGGAATATATTCTGAAGGTGACCCATCTATTTTCATAGTCCAAAGGTTGAGTAAAAGTAGGTCATTCAAATGAAGAAGAATTTAATCTCACAACAAACTAATGAGATTTATTTCTACACATATGCTAGCAAATGTAACAATAACCTTCTCCAACCTCTCTATGTCTATCTTGTTGAAGCTACAGATTGAGTTAACCACTTCAGCTAAAATATCTAGATGCACATATAGTTACATGTTATATATATATTTTTTAGTTTAATATTTTAATATGATATGCATAACATTAATGATATATATATATATATATATATATATATATATATATATATATATATATATATATATATATAATTGAATATATAACTTAGAAAAAAATATTTTTAAATATTAATTTTCATATGTTTTTGAAATAAATTTAAATATAAAATTATGAAATATTATATATATAATTTTATTAATAAAAATAAAATACAATAAAGAAAAATAAAACAAATTAAATCATTATTTTTATTTATTAATTTATATTTAAATCTATATTATAAATTTTAAATTTTCAGATAAAATAAAAATCACGTTTATTCCATAATAACCTTTTTATTTTTCACTCAATATCAAAGAGACCAAATATGCTATCATTTTTTTAAAACTCCACATCAAATAGGTCATGAATAGTTTAGAAATTAAAAGAATATGTATAAATTTTTTTGGTGAAAATCACATTAGAGCAAATTGTGTCGACACTTTTCGAACCATCCAGTGTGGTTCATCATGAGGACAAGATGAGAAATCTGATCTAGTAACCATCTTAAATAGATAAGAAAGCTCCAACTAGCCTTTGTAGAATAACTACTAGTTTGACTGAAAAAAAAATAAAAATAAAATAACAATAGTAATAGTATTATTATTATTATTAATTTATTATATTCAAATCTTAAAAAAATAAAAAATAAAATAATATATATATGTGTGTGTGTGTAATTTAATATTTATATATTAAAAATATAAATAGAAATAAACAATTAATTAATTAATTAATTACATAACTAAATAAATAATAATAATAACAATAATAATAATAATAAATGAATAAATAGATAAATAAATAAATAAAAATAATAATATTTGTATAAATAAATAATAAAAATAATAATTTTTTTTATAAAGATTAAAAAGGGAGAAAGAAACTGGACCATAAGAGAGTAAAAGACATGAAGTATAACATAAGGAAAGAAAACCAATAACTAAGAATGAAGGGCACAAATCCAACATCTGCTAACACTCCACCCATCATCCCTGTTAAGAGGAAAAGAGACGAGGGAGAACATAAGGGAAGAAAACCAATAACTAAGAATGAAGGGAAGAGATCTAGCATTGCTAACACTCCACCCATCATCCCTGTTAAGGTTGACCAGCCTCTTTTCGATTTCTAAGGCCTCACTCAACTTTCCGTGGTGGAAATGGTCAACCCTCATGCTTTGTATTTTCAACATGCTCTGCTAAGTCAGAGGAATGAGATCTAATAAATAATAATAATAATAATAATAATATGAGTGTTATTTGATTTTTTCTTTTTCCAGTCAAACTATTCTTTATTCTACAACGACTAGTTGGAGCTTTCTTATCTATTTAAGTTGGGTTCTAGATCATATTTCTTATCTTGTACTGATGATGAACCATACTAATTGATTCTAAATGTGTTGACACAATTTACTCAAATATGATTTTCACCAAAAAAATTTATACATATTTTATGGATCACACAAGCCAAATTCCTAAAATTAAAAAAAAAAAATTATTCTTAAATAAAGAAAAAACAAAGCCTTGTTTTTTCCATTAATTTTATATTAAATACTTATTTATTATGCTAACGGTCTAATTCATATATATATATTTGTATTTAACGATATTTATGCTATTTCAAAATTCAAAATGCAAATAAAAACATATGTGGTTGTAACAGTTAAAGCTACCATGTAATCGACTATAAAAATAACAAAAACAATTGTTAAACCATATGTGATCTTAGTAGTGTGAAGAGGTCTCTAGAGCAAGGTCTTAGGCATTTGTACTATAGGAGTAGAAGGCTTGAGTTCACACTAAAGTTGATTTTCCAGGTGGTCTAGTTGGGCATTTAAACTCTTAAAAAAGAAGAAAGATTGATAACATTATACTCACTCATCCCCATGCTTTTTTTTGAAGATCTTACCTAGATGATTTTTCATTTGCCAATGGAGGGTGATGGATTTCACGTATTGGCTCCATCACTACTACACTAAGGGCATTTTTAAGACATTTGTTTAAGATAAAAGAAATTTTTTGTCTTAAAAAGTCACTTTTTATTTTAGTTATTTTACATTAAAATTTAATACCATTATTAAATATTAAATTTAAGACAAAAGTAGTGTGAGACAAAAATAGTTTGAGACAAAATTTTATATTTAAGACAAAAATATTTTAAGACAAAACTTTATATTTAAGAAAAAATAGTTTGAGACAAATATTTTAAGACAAAACTTTATATTTAAGACAAAAACACTTTGAGACAAAAATATTTTAAGACAAAAACAGTTTGAGACAAAAATATTTTAAGACAAAACTTTATATTTAAGACAAAAGTAGTTTGAGACAAAAATATTTTCATATAAAACTTTATATTTAAGACAATGACAATTAAGATGAAACCAGTTAAAACAGTTAGCAATTAAGACAAAACGATTAGCAATACTTCATAACAAGGTGATTGTCAAATGAGTTACATTCCATAAACTAAAATTGTTTTTTTTTTTTTAAATATGTAAAAAAATTTAAATTACTTCAACTAAACTTTGATATAAATTTGCAAGAAATTAAATACAATATAATGATAAAAAAAAATTATATATATATATATATCAAAACTATACATAAAGAAATAAAATAAAAAAGTATAAATTCGTCCATATATGGACTTTAAACCTTCATTATTTTCACTGAAATTACATGAGCCAATAGTGGATAATTATATTTTTAATTTTTTAACATAGATATTCAAACCACATGAAGTTTAATCATGTCAATTTTATTTCTTTTATATTCTATATATCATCTTTTATTAACCACATTCTAAAAATATAATAAATAAATAGATAAAAAATATTATTTTTTGGTTGGCCACTCAAGGGGATTTAACTTTGAATCTCATGCTTTTACATAACACTTCATAACAATGTGATTGTCAAATGAGTTACATTCCATGAACTAAAATTGTTTATTTTTTTAAATATGTGAAAAAATTTAAATTACTTCAACTAAACTTTGATATAAATTTGCAAGAAATTAAATACAATATAATGATAAAATCAGTCCTAGATGTCTCTTGCTTGGATACCTCGAGCCATCATAGACCAAATACAACGATTATGCAGCAGGTTTCTATGGAATGGGAATCGGGAAGGACAAACAATTGCATGGATTAAATGGGACCGCATTGCTCTCCCTAAAAAATGGGGGGGATAGGGTATCAAAAACCTGGACATATTTGCCAAATCTCTTGCCGTAAAAATGGGATGGATGATTACGACCTCCAAGAATCTCTGGACGCGAGTGGTCTACATGAAATACATCCGGCCCATGAACATCATTGACTAGATCAGATAGCCCTCTTGGAGCCATCAGAACATTTCAACTATATGGAAGCCTGTTATCACCTCACTCCCACACATTCGAAATGGTATGACTTGGAGAATCAGAGCTAGGAATCAAGTGCGCATTGGAATTGATCCCTAGTCAGGATGTGGGAATGCACACACTTTACCGCGCGACGTCATCAACCATATGTCAGAATAAGGCATCCAATTCATTGCACAAATTGTTGACCCCTTGTCCTCGACCCTTTATTTGAAAGGATGGAAAACTGCTAATCAACTTGGACTCCCAAGGCCAATGCACCAAGCCTGGCATTCTTATGCAGCCGCACTATCTGAAGGTCATATCCGAATAGGTACAGGGGATGATGAATTAATCTAGGCCCCCTCTAAATCTGGGCTATACTCTCCAAAGGAAGGCTACCTACTCACATTTTCGGATCATTTCCCACAGGTGCAATGTTGGTGGTGCATGCTCATTTGGAAACTCAAGGCACCTCCACGTGCCAAACTCTTCATGTGGTGCATTCTCAATTACACTGCTCCCACTATGGACAACCTGCACAAACGATCTATCCATGGTCCCTCTTGGTGTACATTGTCGGGTAGAATCTAAATCAATTGATCATCTCTTCATACACTGCCACTCCTCCCAGGAACTTTGGACTTTCATTCTATCTTATCTAGGCATTAACCTATAGTGGCATGGATTGAATTTAGGGGAGGCTTGGCAACTCTAGTGGAACACTGTCTCCCCACATAAGGCTAGGAATCTTCCCCTTCTCATCTGTTGGGGAATTTGGCTGGCTAGGAATGGCTCCATATTTCAGGATCGCCTCCCTAACTGGCACTCGATCACTTCATCCATTTTATCCATCCACAACAACATCCATGACGATGACCCTCCACATCCACCTCAAACTATCATTCCCGAAGTTATTAATTTTGACATACACTGGGCTTACTTTGATGGCTCAGCCCAACCCATGGGATACGAGGGTGGTGCCCTCCTTCACATTTCCCCACAACACTTTTACAAAATCAAGATGGGTTTGGGCCCTGGAACGAATAACTTCGCTGAGCTCATTACACTCCACCATCTCCTTCAGTTTGCATTAGAGCATGATGTCCACCATCTACAAGTCTTTGGAGACTCTAAAATCATCATCAATTGGTTCAATAAATCTGCTACTTGTCACGTGCACACACTTCGGACTATATTGGAAGATCTATGGCATCTAAAAGCTCAATTCTTATCCATCTCATGTTCTCATATTTACAGGGAACACAACTGCATTTCTGACGATCTTTCCAATGCGTCAGCGGTCCAGCATAGGGGGCTTTGGAATATATACGAGAAGAGGGATGCCCAACACTATAGCTATTATCATCGACCCTTCATCGACCAGCCAGACTTTTGAGGATCAACAACTCAGCTTTTTGATATTTTTTTATCATGATATAACCAAACTTAAACTATTGTACTTACTATATTTATTTTTAATAGCCTATGTTGTACACCCCTCTAGGTTTTTTGTAGAACTATATGATGTGACCACAGTCACAAAAATGCACATGCAATGCATCTACAGCATGTAATTTTCACATATTAATGAAAATTATGATTTTTCCTTGGGAAAAAAAATAGAACGATAAAAAAATTTAAATATTTTCTCAATTGTTTTATATATATATCAAAACTATACATAAAGAAATAAAATAAAAAATACAAATTCATCCATATATGCATTTTAAACCTTCATTCTTTTCTTTCTAAATGAAAAATCAAAATTTTGATTCTTGTATATGTCTTATAGTCACATCTAATTTTATTTTCACTCTTGAACAAATATATCAAAGAGATAAGTAACAATAATTTAATTATTTCTTATATAAAATTTTAGTATTTAAATTTTTTCTTATTGTAAAAAAAATTTATATATATATATATATATATATATATATATATATATATATATATATATATATATATATATATATATATATATATATATATATGCATTCATGTTTTTCTAATTACGAGATGAAATTCTTTACCAACATCTTAATACCTAATAATAAATTAATATAAAAATATATTAAACTGCATTATATATATATATATATATATACAGAATGCAGTTTAATATTTATTATATTAATTTATTATTAGTTATTAAGATGTTGGTAAATAATTTCATCTCGTAATTAGAAAAACATGAATGCATTATTAAGAAACAAAGTAATATTAGTAATTGATATCATTTCAAACTAGGGAATAACGATTATATGGTTTATCTTCCTCACTTAATAGAGATATATGTAAAGAAATTGTGAAGGAGGTTGAAAGAGTACTCTAGCATAAACTTTAATTTAACCTAAAAATTCATTGTCATGCCCCTATAGTGACCCATATCGGAGACTGACTTAGTGCACCCAGATGGCCCATCACTATAGGTTTGTGGTGCATTTGACTCATTTCATCTCATCGATTTGCTCAATCTGAAACTATGTGATTATATACTACACCTCACTTTTTATATTTCACGATCATTAAAATTCACAAGTTTAACACTTATTGAAGTATGTAGATAATAATTCCATACAATTATGCCTTAACATAACCAATATGAAAATGATATGAATGAAAGTAATCTTATAGAATCAACAACCTAACTGGCCTAACAATTGTCAAATATTCAAATGTGTTACAATCAAGTGAACTCTAGTCTCGCATAACAATTTAAATTATAAGAGAGCACAATTCATACAAACCTATCACCAAATTTCCTATTTCATTTACAATCATCGATCGCAACTTTTTCATTGATCAAAATTGTTTCACTTGATAGAAATAACAAGTACTCTCGTATGCAGTCAATGTAAAAGAGTTAATTTAAGTGAAGGAAATCAAGTTAAGTCTAATTAAGTCTAATATTGGAAGTCAAGTGAGTCAAATTTAAAAGGGTAATTCCTTGTCAAGAAAATCTAAGTGAAGGAAAATAAAAATGACAATTTATGTTAAAGTGGAGTTTGAAAAGCTTAGTTAAAGCGTCAAGTCATAGTTTGCATGAAGAAAATAAAGTTAGAGTTTGCATGATTCCATATTTATAAATTTTAGTGCTTATATACTCAGGGTTGGGTCATTGTAATGTGAAGTAAGAAGAGAGAATAACAACAATTCGATGGATGTACATATGAGAGAATAATTAATGAATATAACTTATTTATTCAAGCAGAAGCTTGTCTATTTATTTGTCTTGTGTTTTCATCTTTAATGAATATAAAAAGTGGTATCAGAGCAAGGTTTAACAAGTTTTCAAAGCACTAAACAAGTTAATAAGGTTGTGAGCGACTTCCACTAAGAGCCTTGGCTATTGTGAGTAGTCTACAAATCAAAGTTTGCATCCATTGGTCCATAAGTAGAAACTAGAGGTTGTTGAGAGTTTGTAAAGGAAACTATTAAAATATTAGGGTGAGTAGCCTATAGAGCCACCACCATATCAAGAGGAAAGAGCCACCACCACTGACCAAAGAAGGGGTCTCCATCGTAAGTTGTAGCCATGAGCCTCCATAAGAATATTCATAGAAGAGCGTAGCAAACTTGCTAGTAGTTGTTGGGAGCCACCATTAAAGTGAAGGTTAAAATGTTTATTTTTAAAGATAATCAAGTGTATGTGACATTAATTTCTATAAGGCTAACAAAATAAGGAAAGAAGGTATAATACAAAATAAATACTACAACCATGGGTCACAAAGTAAGAATGAAGAAAACTGAGAAAATAAATCGAGAGGAAGAGCCAAAGTATTTTGAAGATCTCATAGAGGTTCTCTCCACAGTCGAGGCATCTAAAAGACAAGTGGATGAAGTAGAAAAATTCTAGGATGAATGGATCAAGATAAATCCATAACACTTCCAAAATTTACTAGTAAAATTTTTATTTTTTAGGAACTGTCAAAATGAAAACTTTTCTTCAATGTAAAGAGTTGATTGAATATCAGTTTAATAACCCATGTGATGAAGTATGTGATATCTTAGTATTTCATCTTATAAAACATGCATTGGATGAGAATTCCTTGTGCAAGGTAGAAAAAGCTACATCTTCCTAAAGCATGGAAGACCCTGGAAATAGAATTTGGTATAAAGGAAGTGACATAAAGCAACAAATTATGTTACAGTCTATTTAAGAATCAATTGAAAGTTAACTGCAGTCATGAGATTAAATGAGCAAGACTCTAGGAGGAAAACAGAGCTTGGATAATCCCACTCAAATGTGGATGATGGTCATAAATACTATAAAAGTGAAATCCATCATGCATAAATGCATATGGATGAAGAAGACACATAAAAGATTGCAGAGTGAGAAGTTGAAGCCCCTACATGTGAGGTAGAGTAAGAACATATAAATGCTCGAGAACCCCACTGTAACATGGATGGTGAAGATGATGGTGAATCCCACTCTGATAAGACACATGTGGATGGTGACTGAAACGTGAGTAGTGAATTGGTGAATCCAACAATCGTCCTTGTTGATGATGGTGAAGCTTCCAATACAGAAGTGAATAACATATGTGATCTAGTTGGTATGATTGTAGTTTATGATGACCTCTTTGCATTAGAGTTTGAAACATTTAAGTTTGAGAATAACAAAGAAAATTTTTCATATGAAGTAATGGTTTGTAGAGATGAATGTGCATCTCTCATGAATCCAACAAAAAATGATGAATTTGGTGAAGTTGAAATTGTTAATGAGCACATGCATGCTCAGATATATCGCCACAAAGTGGACGAAAATGAAGTTGATGAAATTTATGGTCTCTTTTTTGAAACAAGGATTGATTATGGAAATATGGAAAGTGCCATTTTTGATGAAGAATTGAAGGTTGAAGCTACCACTGTAGTAGCAAGTTGTAACAACCCAGGTCAAAAATCCATGTAAAAGTTAATAAATGTAAAATAAGACTTTGGTCATAGGAAACGTATTCCAAGTAGAATATTGGGCAAAAACATCCAAGTGGGCATTCATTTCGGTTTATTAATGGTTATGGAAATTGGCAAAGGAAATGGCAAAGACTTTGGAAAGGTATGAGGCATTTATTGGTATTTTATTTATGAAAATAATGGAAAACAGGAGGAAAGGGGGGTGAAAGGTCATAGGTTTCATGTGAGGAGGAAAATAATGGGAAAATGAAGAAATTAGAGGCCTCATTGATAAAAAGGCTTATGAGGATTAGTTGGTAGCTTTTGCACAAAGTTTTTTTCAGTTCAGTTTTGGAGCTCTCATTCTATTCTCTCACTCATACTCTTCGACACTTTGAGTTTTCTTAGAGCACTCTTGGAGGAGTGTGGCATACTTTGGATTTGGATCAAGAAGGAAAAGTAAAATCAAGAAAGCGCAAGAGGACAACGAGATCGATAACTATAACAGGTTTTTCTTGCAGGTACTGAGTTTCATGTATTGTTCTCTTACTAGTTTTGGCATGCATGGCATATGAATGTGGTTATTTGGTTATGATTTGTAAATGGCATGGGGGATTGCATGGATTGACAATGGTTTTTCCTAGCCTTGCTATTTTCTGGATAACCATGTTTTTGTGGGTTTTACTTTTATTTTCTGGTTGGTTTTCTTGTGCCTTTGGTTGTGGGTTGAGTTATTAGTTCCTAGAATCCTTGGTTTGATAAATGCTCAAGAAGCCCTTGGTGGGTTGAGTTACTAGTCTTGGAAGCCTTGTTTAGAAAAATGCTTTGTAAGACCGATAACAACTATGTGTTGAGTTACTAGTCCTGGAAGCCCTGGTTGGAAAAAACGCATTGGAGCCCTGGAAAGCTCAGGTAGAGACCAATATGGTGATGGTTAGTGATGTTTGACTGTGAAGTGGAATCACCGATTGAGGGTTGAGGTGGTTTGGCCTCTAGAATACCTGGTTTGGTTTTTATCGATTTGTTCTATGAGATCACACATTCATGCTTGGAATATGGCATGGGGGCGACTGAATGAAAGAAATATTTGGTTCAGCCTAGCCTATGGTCAGGTAGTTCATAGAAGTACCATAGTTGGTTAGCTTATGTAATCACCAATGAGAGCTCTTTCTCCTTGGTATTTTATGGGTAAATATACTTGTTTATATGTGGCTTATATCGTTGTTATATCCTTGATATTTTTGTTGGTTATATGTTGGCTATGATTGAGTTTTATGACAATGATAATGTATGGCTCTCATCATGTTTTGGTTAATCATTGAATTTACAATGGCTATATGGCTTAATAGATGGTAATGTAGTTATTATCATGAGGCATCAATGCTTCTTAGTGATTCTCAGATAATTATGAGACCCTTGTGCTCATGTCTGTTTTTTTATCCTATAGAATGCATATTTGTGACATGTTTGACGAAATGGCTGTCATGGCTAGTAGGGGTCAACTCAAGTCCTTGTTCAAGTATTTAAATTTTTATCATTATTTTGGTGTTACTTTTAATTTCTAGAAGTTTCATGGATTTTTGGGTAGTGGCTTGAGTCCTGGCCCTGAAAAAGTGGCTCAGAATTTGGAGTCATTAGCACAGAACTACCTGGAAAAGTCCCTAGTCACAGGCATGCCTTGTTGTGGGAGTGACTGGAGGTTCTAAGTCACAAGCATGCCCATGTCAAGGGAGTGATTAAGGCTTTGATGAAGAAAAATATTAGTTTGTCTCAAGGGTTGTCACCTGGATGGGTTGGATGGCTCCTAGGGGTTCTGTTGCAAGTGCAGAAGGTCAGGTTGGTTATGTTCCATTGGTTCCACTTCCTTAACTAATATATAGGGAGTTGAATAATATCATAGTAACTCTTCATCACATGTTTGCCCCAGTTTTTCGGTTACTTGGGTAGATGTCGGAGGAGGGTGTTATAGAGTGGTATCATAGCATGGTTCCGTTCTCCTTGGGTGATGTCTGGTTTCTGTTCCCCTTGGATGAATATATTGTCGTAGTGGCAAAGATCATCACATGAGATATTATACACAACATCAAGGTGGTAGACCACAGATTTATAGTGCTTAGGAAGCACAGAGAGCGGGGGATGTTGGACAAAGTGTTCCTCAGATCTATGCAACATTGGATAATAGGAAGGCAGATCACCAGACATGATGGACAATAAGATTTTTTATCAAGTTGTTTCTATTTTGATTGGCTCTGGATTTAATTATAGTTATGTTAATCCTGACTTGGTGGATAAGTGTGGTTTGAATAAAGAAGCACATGCATAGTCTTGGTTAGTGCAGTTGGATACAAGTATAAAGAATCGAGTTCATCATTGGGTAAGATCTTATGCATTTTATTTGAATGGTATGTCTACATCAACACATTTGAACGTATTGTCATTGGGTTCATATAACATGCTTTTAGGTATGGACTAGTTGTATCTCCATAGGACCAAAGTGGACTACTATGACAAATTTATTTAGTGCTTGGATGACAATGGAGAAAATATATTATTGCAAGGTAAGAAGAAGGAAACATCAATTAGAATGGAGAAAACTATGCAGACGAAGCGTAGTTGCAGGAACAAGTGTGTGTTATTTGCATTACATATTTCTAGTGACAAAGATAAGGAAGTTGAGGATGCAGATATCTTGAGCAAGTACCCGATTTTAAAATAGTTTCAAGATGCATTTCCTGTAGATATTTCAGAGTTTTCTCCTCACAGGGAAGTGTATTTTTCTAATGAGTTGGTACTAGGGGCAGCACCAACATCAAAAAAACCATACAAGATGAGCACTCCACAGTTGGTAGAGCTAAAGTTGCAGTTGAAGGAAATGTTGGAAAAGGGACACATTAGGCCAAGTGTATCACCATGGGGCACACCAGTATTATTTGTGAAGAAGAAGGATGGTAATCTCAGATTGTGCATTCATTACATGCAACTGAATAAGGTGACCATTAAGAATAAGTATCTGTTGTCGAGGATTAATGATTTGTTCGATCAATTGAAGGGAACAACAATGTTCTCGGAGATTGATCTGAGATTAGGATATCATCTAATATTAGACTATTGACTATTAACATTTCTCCTAAGGGTTACAAAACTAGTGTTCATAGATAAACTTGTATTCTATGGTTTCAAACCCTTCTTGTCTCCTTCAAGGGGGTTTCTTGAGCCCTTCAAAAAGACTTCCTTTTGCTAACCAGATGGATTGTTTCTTTCACACATTTATGGAAACGTACTTTTCAAATCATATTGTAATAGATTCATAATATGATATTATTGGTATTGACTACACCTTATTTGGAGACATAATTTTTATTATAGGGGTTGGTACCTTTCTATTGGATGTGGTTGGTGATGTGAAGACTACTCACCTTCTAGTAAATATTCATACTAACTCTAACAAGCCTATGGATGCTTGTTTACAAAGGGAGACCCCTCTTAGCTCAGCTCATTGGATTCTTTGTTTGTTCATGCTAATTGTTTTTCTCAAATTTCCTTCTCCAAGGGGTTGAGACTATTTGCTTCATTTATTGAGACTAAGAAAAGGTGATTTCAAGTCAAAAGTAGAATAAAAAGTTGGGATTACCTCTAGTCTTTTAAAATTCATAGGGTGGTTGGTTTGGATTGGATCCATTTTTCTTAGGCTATATCATGTCTAATACTTTACATTCCTCTAGCTCAAAAAATTAGAACACATCAATAAGTGTTTCTTCCTCTTTTTTCTTTGTGATGATATCTCTCTCCATAGGCAAATAAATGCATTGCAAACCGAGGCTTCTTAGTGATTGAATGGTGCAGTTTGATCTGACTATTTCTTCCTATTGCAGTTTGCAGGAGGTTCTTTATCCCACCATTTCTTCCTATTTAAGTATTTTAATCCAGGTTGAAGGAGCTAAGGGGGTTTACTTTCAAACGAAGCCAAGGAGGAGGCATGGAATACAACTTGCTCAAGGTTCCCGATCCTTCCTGTTCTTCCTATTGAAAAAAATCCTTTTATCCTAGTTGAGGGACTCGATGAGGGGGAGTTGTGCGGGTTAAGTCGTAGGAATATTCAAGGAGGATGCAAGGACTGCAGCTTACTCAAGTTTCTTCATCCCATCAATTCTTCCTATTGAAATTGAATCCTTTTCATCCTGGTTGAAGGAGTGGAGAGGGGTTAAGTTGTATGTGCAGTCAAGGAGGATGAAAGGACTTAGGTTAAGGTGACATGATAATGACTGGGTTAACTGGGTTTTTCTTTTATTTTAGTTTACAAGAGGTTTACCTTGGTTTATTTGACACCCTCATAACATTTCATGTATTTCCAATGCGTTAGTTGATGGAACGTGACTCGTAACACTGGAACTTTATCCCATTTATAATAATTATGTCGATAGACATTCTATTATGGGGTTCTTGTTTGTGACATTGTTGAGATTCTTCATCCTCAATAGGTGTCATGAAACCTCAACAGTGTCGGATAGTACAATACATATCCTCGCTTTCCATCAAACTAAAAACTTCTCCTCGCCTTCCATCAAAGCGAACACTCCTCGATTGGTTTCTATCAGCACTGCTCCTCGATCAATTTGTTGGACCTAGCTCTTGCCTTGTCTTTTCTTATGGAAGTAAGCGCACTCATCTTTGCAATCCTTCGACTAAATATGGTAGTCGAAGGCACAAAATTATTGTTACCACTTGGCTATGCTACCTGATTCCATCGGAAGGCTAGTAAACCTCCAATCCATCAATTTGTCTTATTGTTACCATTTGGAAATGCTTCCCAATTCTTTTGGGAATTTGAATAGACTCAAACGTCTTTTTTCCTTGACGGGATGCAAGATTATGACCATTTCCAAAGAGACACTTGGAAATGTTACCACGCTGGAATTGTTGGATCTTTCATGTTGTCCCAAGGTGAAAGGATGGCCTCCCTAGGTCGTACATCAATGGTTTCTGGAAAAATTATACTTGGTGGATGCCTTTGCCTTGCAGTGCAAGCACCTTTTCAAGGATCGTGTAATAATATATTTATGTACAATATACAATTTTCAATTTTGTTATTCCCATTCCTTGCATGACCTACCAAATTCCTACCTAGATTTGGGGGGTGTTGAGCCTGTAATTGGTGGAGGGTGTTATCATCTAGCGCAATTCGAACCCTGTACAAATATGTGCTCTAAATTTTTTTAATCTACAAATTTTGATTTCTTTGTTCAATTTTTATATGTGTATTGGCTTTTGAGAAGGGTTTGGAGGTTTTATGGAGAATTTGCAGTAGGTTTTGAAGTTATTTTGGCGTTAATTAACACTGGAGTTTTGTATTCCAAGGGTTTTTTCAATGAATTTGATTGTTTTAATCCTCCATGGGGATTTTCCCGTATGGGTTATTCATCGGTATTGGGTTTTCTTTTAATGGGCAATCAAGGCAGTGGTTTTTTAATCTTGCATTGTTTGTAAGTCAAACTTATTGTTTCAGCCTTCGATAAGGGTTTTGTTTTTATTTGTTTAATTACTTTCCTTTTTCTTCTTTTAATGATTTGTTAGAATGCTTAATCTTATGGTTTGGTTTTGGGTTATAGGCATTCTTCTGAAGTTGGTTGTAATTGGATCTGGATGTTAGTTTTATTGTATGCATATCTCCGATTTTTTTTTTTAAATGTCTCGAGCATTAATTTTTTTTGTTTTTTCAAATTGTTTTTTTTTTTTTAAATGTATCCAGCATTACTACATTTTGCTGTTAAGTAGTAAAATAGTTAGAATTTTCATATAATATTATGATTAATTTTTTGATATGACACTATGATCTATTCTTAAGTGTAAAACATTTAGAATTTTCACACACCATGATTAAAACATTCTGCTTGGAAAGAAGTGTATAAATTAATACACATTCCTATTAGAAATAAAAAATAAATATATAATAATTTATGAATAAAATAAATAATAAAATCTGCCCAAATTTCAGAAAATCAAAATCTCACTTAAAGATAACTCTTAAAATAAATATATAATTTATGAATATATGAGAATGTAATAATTAAATAATAGTTTAAATTTGTTTAAATTTTATGATAATATGTAGGGCTAGATTTAATGTTGTAAATTAAGAAGCTTTTTTCTTCTTTAGAGAAAGTTCAATTTCCATGAAAATTATAATGGTAAAAAGTGTGATTTAATTGTTGAAAAAAATTATGATACTATAGAAATTGATTTATTCATTAATAATTTTATAATTTTATAATTTTATTAATCTAAATTCATTTGAAACTTAAATTTATTAAGTGTGGGAAAAAAACAAATTTATTAGTGTATTTTCAATTTATCATTCTAATACATATATAATAAATAAATAATCACTTCCAATTCAATTTGTATTTCCTTTTTATTTTAAAACACACACACACACATATATAACATATTATTGACAATTTCTCATTCCCTATTTTTTTTAAACCAAAGACAAATAAAGAACCATTTTCTACTAGACTTATTGTACTCTCATCTCCATATAGACCATCAATACTTCAAAAATAAAATACCAATTAATAATTAATAGTAGTAAGCAGTTTAGATTTAAAAATATATATATATTTAATTGTAAATAAAAACATTTAAAATAAAGTAATAATTATTTTAATGAAATGAAAAAATAAAATATCTATAAAAGAATTGATTATGACCTTAAAGTAAATCATATTTTGTATACAATGTAGTGCAATAGAAATAATTATGACCTTAAAATAAATCATATTTTGTATACTATGTATTGTGAGTGAATTATAAATGAGGAGTGAAAATAAATTCCATTGTTTATTTTGAACAAGTTTCTATGCTTTTGTTTTGAAGGTGAATGTGGAGTAAACAGTAATTTCATGCAACCCAACAATATTCATTTCATTTTAAAATGGTTTGTCTATTGAAATAATGAAGGACAATGCCACTCAATTTTTTTTTAATATTTATTATCTAATAATACTTACCATTATAATTTCAATTAAAAACATAATTATATATGAAATATTGTATAAAATGTATCATCATATTTTTTTTATAGCTAAAATTCATTTGAAAATGTAATACATTTATTCATACACTATTTTATATTGTGATATAGCTCAGAGTATTATCAAACATTAAAATTAATTGATATTACTAAAGCTCTACAGCTTAGAGTATTATCAAATATTAAAGTTAATTGATATTACTAAAGCTCTACAAATTAATTGATATTACTAAAGCTCTAAAATGTGAATTAGTATTACTGAAGCTCTACTTTGCACTGGTGCTATGGTGCCACGTTCACTTATGTCATGTGATGAACATCTGACTCCTCGGGCCATGTTCTACGGCGAAGAGAGCAGGGTATAATTTATGGCGGGGATCAAATCCTCCAACCCTAAAACATTTTTCATGAAACCCTTGGCATTTTTTATGACATTTACCATTACCATTACCGTCACTTCAGGTGGTTAACTGTTTCACAAAGCAACCATTGAATTTATCTCAAGGTTACCTTCTAGGCTTCTATAGTCTGTTGAATTATTATATTTTTAATCCTTCTGATCACCAAGCAATCAACTCTTGCCGAAACTGATTTCGACTTTGTTGGGTAGAAAGTTGATGCAGTTGTCAGCGATACCACAATTTTTCACGAGTTGAAGTAAACATGTGGATTTCACACAACCATGGATTGAATGAGGTGTAGTATTGGTGGTTCTTATCAAGGCAGATGAAGAAAATAACGCTTGGGAATTCATGCTACCTTTTACTCTGGGAATGTGGTCTTCAACATCGACATTTGTCATATTCACGGGATTTGTATATGGCTATTCGAGCATAGTGTAAATCCCGAGTTCAGAGGAAGACCCAGGCAACAAGCGGTCACTCTACTCTGGTATTTTTTTCTCTAAATATTTATCTATTGTCGGTCTATGCATATATTTCCTTGGTGTTTAAAGTCTCCAACAAGCTGACCTTTCTTCTTTTCCGTTTTCTTTGTTGTACCAAGTTTTCGTTCTTGACGCTGGTTTTCTCACACAGTAAGCGATTCTCCTTCCACTTGAAATGTTTTTTTTTTCTCTTCTAGTTTGAAAATGAAAAACTAGAATGTCACCATTTACATGGATTTATGAGCTTTATCCTCCTAACCTATTTACTGTACTACAGGGGAGAAGTTAGTTAGCAGTTTGTCTCTATTGGTGCTTGTAATCTGGCTATTTGTAGTTCTGATTTTAACATCTAGCTATTCAACCATATTGATGTCTATTCTCACTTTACAAAAATTGAACCCTAGATGTTGAAACTCTCAAGGCCGGTGGAGACGCAGTAGGGTATTATATCGGTTCTTTTCTAGCTCAGTACCTCTAGCTGGAGCTTGGCATAAAAAATCTTAAGAAATATTCAACACCAGAGGAAGCTGGATTGGATCTCTCAAAAGGACCAAAGAATGGAGGAGTTGCTGCCATTTTAGACGAGATTCCTTATATCTATATTTTTCTAGCATCACAATGCAACTACACAGTGGTTGGACCAATCTATAGGACTTTAATGTACCAGCGGGGTCTTTTTATGAACTCATGTAACGAATTATTTATAAATGATTTTTCTAGAATCACAATGCAACCTCCTGGTTTGGTTGCTTCAGTCTACACGTTCCTTCACAAAATAATGAAGCCAAAGCCATGGAAATAGTGACACTTACGGAAGAAATTCAAGTCAGAAAATGAGCAGTGAGAGAAAACTGCAAGTTACCCCTGCTATGAAGAAAAACAAGATCCTAGGCACCTCTGCTTTGGAGAAAATATCTTCTGAACCTTCCAAAACAGGGCATCCTGTATTTAATTCCAATTTGGTTCCAGTAAGAGAGTCTTCTCCTTCAACAATTGTCGCTGCAGATGACGAGAAAGGTACTCATAATGCTGCTATATTTCTTAATGTTAATAGCCAAACTACTATTTTTGAGAGAGTTGAATCCACTCAATCAAAGAAAAAGAGGAGGCAATAGCCAGAAGGGAATTTAAAATTTGGCCTTGACATGTGTTCCAAATGAGGAGACTTACTGGAAGCAATATCATTGTATGAAAAAGCACTTTCAGAAGGTGTTGAACTCAACCAGCACCACTACAGTGTTCTTCTGTATATATTCTCTTCTACTACCATGGGTGTCAAGGGTGTTCTCAGGCCTGCAAAGAGTGGGAGTGAGGATAATAGTAGAAATAAACAAGATATATGCCCTTCAAATGGGGATCATGAAATGATAGAGAAGTATAAGGATGATACCTAAGAACATGAGGCTAAGATCGAAATTACTGAAGAAATGATGGAATTGGCTCTGAAGGGAGGCCTTAAAATTTATCAACAGACGCATTCACAACAAATTCCTCCAAATGAGGAGGTCGCTTTTACCTTAGTGGAAAGATTGGTTGTGGCGAAAGGGAATGGGGATTTGGCCTTTGAAATGGTGAATAAAATGCCAGCTTATAATGTTGTTCCAAGGCTACGTTCTTTCAGCCTGACATTTTTTACTTTCTGTAAAAACATGGAGGTGGAAAAAGCATATGAGGTAGATGCCAACATGGCAGCTTTTGGTATACAACCAGAAGAATCAGAGCTAGCAGCACTCTTAAAGCTCAACATTAAAGCTGGTAGAGAACAAAGAGTTTATTCTTTGTTGCATAGATTGAGAGCTAGTATTAGACAGGTATCTCCATCGATTGCGAATGTTATAGAGCAATGGTTCAAGAGCAAAGAGGTGAAAGAGGTGGTTACTACTAGTTGGGATACAAGAAAAATAAGAGAAGCCAGTGTAGCTAGAGGAGGAGGGTGGCATGGAAAAGGTTGGTTGATTAAAAGGGAATGGAAAATTAGGCACACCACTATGACCCATAAGGGGATTTGCAGATGCTGTAGGGAACAGTTAGTTACAATTGATATTAATCCATCAGAGACTGAAAAAATTGCCAAATCTATTGCAGCTTTAGCTCTTGAGAGGGAGGCCAAATCTGAGTTCACCACATATCAGGAGTGGTTGGATAATCATGGACCATATGAAGCTATTATTGATGGGGCAAATATGTGCCTCTATCAACAATGGTTGGACCAATCTAGAGGACTAGAGGCTTTGACTTTGTAAGTTCCTTTAAATTCTCCATAATTTATCTAAACTGTTTATGCGCTTCACTTTTGCTTTAAGTAGGGTTGTTATGACTAGTTTCGGCACATGATGAAATGCACATATGCATTGATACGTGGCAGGAATTTTTCTTTTTTGTCTGTAGTATTTAATAGGCCACATTGAAACGGGTTTAAATTTGTCATTTCAAAGGCTTTATGTGGCTCACCTTTTAGTCTTACGACTAAGAAAATATTGAAGCTCATTCTGTGCGTAATTTTCTTAGAGTATGATGTGTTACATTCAAGGATATTTGTTATTCTAAATGCATTTATCTAGGAAAATGTTGATGCTTGAAGGCAACTTCATCCAAGGTTGGTTTGCATTTTGTGCGCATTTTAGTGGTTTGTTCTCCGGTTTTTTGTATCTTTGCTTTTCGTTCTCTATATGTTTTTTATATGTCAATTCATTGCTCTTGTTGATATTCAGTGCTTCATTTGCTGGTGTAGCATCAAATTGATTGCACAGATACATGTTTGAAGACTACAGAAAATTCAAAGAAGCCTTTTTTCTTAAATGAATCATCCAAATTGTGGAGCAAAGTTGATGCCAGAACTTCCTTGGGAAGAAAGAGAATATGGACCATGTAACACCTTACTGATTGATCATAGTCCTTAAAAATCTTTGCACAATCCTGTGAGTGTGAATCTCACTCTTGAACATAGTATTTATGGAGTAAAGTTATGGAGCTATTTTTTTATTTATTCTTTTGGCATGATATACTAACATTGAAATTCTTCTTTTGTTAGTTTTATGTTTTAATAACCACACACTGCAATTTTTCCTTATCCATCTAAAGTTACCAATGAGCTAGACAAAATTTTAGGTTGGTATTTTAGTTGTTGAGAGTAAAACCAATGTCATGATAATTTTTTTCATGTTGCGGGGCATAATTTGTAGTTACTAATCATTCAGATACATCTCCCTGAAAGATCTATCAAAAATATCTCCCTGTCGGTTTTTACTTTGACTTTTTCTTATTGAACTTTATCATATTGTCTAGGAGGGGATTTGCAAAAATATTTAGAAGGGCTTTTAGCTGCTTCAAATGTTCAGCAATATGTGTAGCATCACCAGTTTGGACAGTCAACAATCAGCACAGAAAGCCTGAACTGGAATTTCTATCGCCAGGTTCTTCTGGTCAGTGAACCAATACAGAAACTTGTCTCTAGGAGAAGAGCACAAGGTGTTGACTATATTCTCTTTGTTTAATTTTTAATCTAAAATCTAAAAATGAAACAAATGAATCCTTATTTTCCTATTTATTAAGCACACTGCCTTCATTGTGCATGTTGGTGGTGCTGCCTGCTCATTGTATGCATTGGAAGTGCAATGTAAATTATAGTTGTCATCATTTATTGGCAAAACCGAGACGTTTGACTAAATATTACTTCATTTTTCTATCATCCAAAACATAACAAGTTTTCTTCCTCCTTTCCAAACAATACATGAAGTTGATGTTTGTTTTCTTTCGCTTAGGGGCCATCAGAAAGGCAGGTGGCATAAGGAAATTTGTGGATCTTATATTCAAATGGCCTTCTGGCAGGAAAGGGTTTTGGTAAGCTACAAACTTTGATTTCAAGAACTTGACACATAAAATGTTGAAACTAACAATGCTTTGTATCTTTAAGAGTTCTCTTTGCTGATAATAGAGCCATGTGAAATCATTCTAATGGATAGATAGACTTTTTTTTTGTCTCTGCTTCACACAAAAAATGTACAAATAAACCTCATAATCTCGAATGATGTCTTGATGTAAGATGGATTTGTTTTGCTTACTTTGTATACTATTCAATCTCTAAATATTTTTTGAAGAGAAATGTGAAGTAAGACAAACTATCTGAGTTCATTTTAGGGACACACTTTGCAGAATTTTCCTATAATTACTCCTTTTAGGTTTTGAATCATCAAGTATGGGAGCCCCTTGTAAACTTGAGCAGGTCAATATGGTTGAAACCTAGCTTTTATTGTTTTTGTAGCATGCCCGCTTTAAGGTGACTAAGCTACATGTGATGCATTTTTTGAATGGTGTGAGTCCAAAATTTTGAACTTGTTTTGTGCATTCACAGGATCTGCAAAGGCCAAAACCTACTGAACTTGTTTTATAGCTTTCTTCATTGAATGTCGTTGCTAACCCCTCGAGTGACACTACTCATCCTTAAAGAAATGGCCAGTTGACATATTTTGGGGATGGATACAGTAGCATCGTAGTATCATCGTAGTATTCAGACTAAAGGGTTTTCAATAACTCGAACAATCGTTATAGAAAACACCTTAATTTCCTAATTCAATTTCCAACTTCTCTCATGGTGGAATTTAATAGTATATTTAAATTTCCCACTTCTCTCATGGTGGCATTTAGGTTGGTTCTCCTGCTAAATCATTCAATGATGTCTCTTATTATGGCATTTATTATTCTAATTCAATTGTCAACTTCTCTTGTGGTGGCATTTAGGTTGGTTCTCCTTCAATGTGCCCTTCACCTACCAGCTATAAGGTAGATGTTTAATAAAAGCATGTAAGGTGTAGGATTTGCAGGGTTCAACTTGATAATGTGTTCTACCATATTCCCTCATAGATCTAGATATATATCTATTCTACATGCACCAAGAATGGAAAATATAGAACACCAGATTATATAGCCAAATAACTCTTTCCCAACCCCAAACAATAGGTTTGATGTTTTCAAAGATAAATTAAAGTGTAAATTGCAATTTTTGCAGCATCCTTGGGCATGAGGAAATCCCGGAAGAAACTAGAACCATTGAAGCATATTTTTTTCAAATGAAAATAAAGCAGACCCCGTTTTTCACTTTCAGTAAAAAATTGGAATATCATTAAGTCCGCCAGTTTGGTTCAGACTATTTTGGTCCACGAAGGAAAATGTTGCCTTATTTTTTCTAATAGAAAAGCGCATATTTGGGAGCCCTTCATATCAAAATGATTGGTATTGTACCAAAGGATCCTTGATTTACTAGTAAGATCAAAAGAGGATTTATCTGCACTGGTTGTCTTCTTGCTCACACAAATGGTACATCTCAAAAGAATACAAGGCTAGGAAGGCATTCAGGGGATGTTCAAGGAATATTAACCCTTGGACTTGGCACCTGAGACTAAACGATTTTTCTTACTTGTAGAGTATGGCTACACAATGAACATTGCAAAGAAGAGTGATGTATACAACTATGTGTTCCCACCAATTAACAAATCACTCATGGGGTACCATTTGGAATTTAGACAAATGAATACAAGAAAGTAAAGAACATTTAAGATCTATATCATTCAATTATAGGGATATTTAGTTACCATATTTTTCAATATTTGTTTATATGTGAAAACCAATGTAATGGGCCTCATACATGAATTTTGGATTGCGCTTGGGCACCTTATGATTGTAGTTTTTATTCTGCCTGAATGAGACTCCCTATGTCTTCTTTAACTGACAGAAAAGGTTCTTATCGTGAAGCTAGCACATCTGCTTCAACAATTACTATTAATGAACCCATTACATATCCTAATTGGTAGATCCCTCCTATTTTTCCAAACCAAGTATATAATATGCCTTTATATAAATATCTCGCTAAATCACAAATACGACAGAATTATGTCGATATATCCTTCACTACTCAAGATAAGCCAATCCAGATCCCTCTTCTTGAGAAATCTCAAATCGATTGGGAAAAATCAAAAGGTTTTAAGTATTGTCATCTTGGAGCAATAAGTTTCGGGTTAAACCCTCTAGTTCGGCCTTTATAAATATAAATAGTATGTGTGTTGTCATTGATACAAGACACAATCAATTTACAGATGCTATTATTTGTGGGTTTTCAATTCCTTTACATTGAGGCCCTGCCTTTAGCACAGTCTATCCCAAAATACTTTGTTTCCTTAAATGATCCATACATCTATAATTTCCTCCAAGCCTATATTCAGCCCCAAGGGTTTGATATGTCTTTCAATTCTCTAATTCTCCAACTTAAAACACTCAACATTGTTCTGTTTGGGAATGAAATTATTCCTCCTTTACAAGCCCTTGGCCCAAATCTGAGGATATGGAGCATTAACTAGTCCACATGTATCATTGACTATACTAAATTGGACATAAACATAATAGGAGAATGAAATCATGGTGCCAACATTCCATCAACTGTTTCCTGCACTTTGTATTTCTGCACCAAGATTTACCCCACATATAGCCCACAAAATTTGGGATTTATGTGAGATTGAGAAAAATCTTGGTGACATGAATGCAAAGATTAACAAGCAGTCAACAGACTAGTCTGATTTCACAAGATTTGAGGAAGGATGTCTGTGATATCCTGGAAAGGTGTTGCAGATGCATAGTTCTCAAGCTTCCAACTTGTTGATAAAACCTAGGGGCTTGACATTTACCAAGGGAGTGGGTTCTGTAATTTTGTAATTATTTAAATTATTAAAGGAGTTTCTAAAGACAATTAGTTGAGTGCAAATATACGTTGTTAAGGTATGACATATTGTAGGAGATAAATATTGGCAAGATCTTAGGGTCAATTGTAGCAATATTATAGGATCCAAACCGAAATAGTTATCATTTCTAAGTTTTAATGAAGCATTTGTAAGCTTACGGGCATTAGGGAGGTGGAGACAAGAATAGAAGTAGATAGTAAGTATGAGGGGAGAGGCCAAGGCATAATGTGCCCATATAGTGTAATCAAACCATGGAGCATCTGTCTATTGAATTCAACATTTTTGTATGAATTTGATTTTATGCTATTGGAAATGGTGGATTTATTATCGATTATGGAACCTTTGGGGCTCGTTTGGCTGAGTCTTCTTATACTGAAATGAGGGATGGTTTCAGGGCAGGGACTGGTAACCTGAAATCTGTAGGTGGGTTTTCTCTCTTTGATACCTACTATGATTTATCAAGGCTGAAAAATATGAAAGTCACAACTGTGGTCTTTCATTTCCAGTGACGAGTCGATGCCTCTCTACTAACAGTCATTCAATTTAAGGGAACCAATATTCATGTTAGTTGTTGTTAACTTAGAGGGTTTCCAAAGTGTTTTTCAAATATTTGCTTCATGGATCTGATTTAAATGGAATGAACTGCTTGTTGAGGAAATTTTGTAACTATATTATAACAAGAACCTATGTAAATGCAAGTCTTGTAAGAAAGGCACTCAAATAGACAATAGTTTATTGACATGAATAATGGATTCTAGCATAGAATTAACAGGATCAAGCATTTGCTAGCGGGAGCTATTGATAATATTTATACAGGTTCAAAGTTTATTCCCTAGAGTGGTCTAACTAACAAATACAATTTGCCTTAGCCAATGACTAGGTTCAAACCTGGATGCCCAAAAGAGGTATGTTATGCCTGTACGTTCCTGATGAAGGAGAGCTTCCTACTCCCAAGGAGTCTTGGAAACCTCCAAGCGAGGTGCAGATAAAGATTAATTTCAATGGGATAACAAAAGAAAACCCCATAAAGCATGTTGTGGAATAAACTTCCTTCTAGATCATAGGGGTCAGTTCACAAAAATCTCAATGAAAGGATTAGGGGGTTATACAAATAAGTAGGACAAAGTCAATGCGTTGATTGTAGAGATAAGAGATTACAAATGCTTGGTTTCCAAGATATTGTAGTAAAAGGGGACTCTCAGATAATCATAAACACCAGAAAGGCAAGGCTTATCCCCAAAACTGGGAGCTTTTAAAACAACTAAAATGGTTAAAACAGGTTAACTAGTCATTCATAATATTGAATTTTATCAAATTAGAAGCACTATCATAAGAGTAACATAGTCTGCGGCAAATCAGGCACTCAAGCTGGAAGATAGAGATTTGAGAGTGCTTAAAAATCTAGAGATGAACAAGGAAAAAATCTAGGAGGGAATTTTATAGATCTTAGGAGAGAATCTGAATCAAAATAGATTGAATCATATCAAATAAGAAGGAAATGAGGAATACTCACCTTCGCGTTGACTAGTTTTGATAACCTTAGCATCCCCTTGGAAATATGAAATATTATCTTGCCCCCCTTGAAAGAGTGCTAACTTTCAAATGAAACACAATTGCAATAATCATTAAGGTGGCATAAGGTTTGGCCCAAATCTGAGGATATGGAGCATTAACTAGTTCACCTGTATCATTGACTGTACCAAATTGGAATTAAACATAATAGGAGAATGAAATCATGGTGCCAACATTCTATCAAATGTTTCTCGCACTCTGTATTTATGCACCAAGATTTACCCCACTCTAGCCCACAAAATTTGGGATTTGTGTGAGATTAATGTGAGATTGAGTAGAAGCTTGGTGACATGAATGGAAATATTAACAAGTAGTCAACAGACCAGTCTGATTTCACAAGCTTTGAGGAAGGATGCGTGTGATCTCCTGGAAAGGTGTTGCAGGTGCATAGTTCTCAAGCTTCCAACTTGTTGATAAAACCTAGGGGCTTGACATTTACCAAGGGAGTGGGTTCTGTAATTTTGTAATTATTTAAATTATTAAAGGAGTTTCTAAAGACAATTAGTTGAGTGCAAATATACGTTGTTAAGGTATGACATATTGTAGGAGATAAATATTGGCAAGATCTTAGGGTCAATTGTAGCAATATTATAGGATGTAAACCAAAATAGTTATCATTTCTAAGTTTTAATGAAGCATTTGTAAGCTTACGGGCATTAGGGAGGCGGAGACAAGAATAGAAGTAGATAGTAAGTATGAGGGGAGAGGCCAGGGAATAATGTTCCCATATGGTGTAATCAGACCATGGAGCATCTGTGTATTGAATTCAACATTTTTATATGCATTTGATTTGATGCTACTGGAAATGGCGGATTTATTATCGATTCTGGAACCTTTGTGGCTCGTTTGTCCAAGTCTTCTTACACTGTAATGAGGGATAGTTTCAGGGCAGGGACTGGTAACCTGAAATCTGTAGGTGGGTTTTCTCTGTTTGATACCTACTATGATTTTTCAGGGCTGAAAACTGTAAAAGTCCCAACTGTGATCTTCCATTTCCAGTGCTGAGTCGATGCCTCTTTGCTAACAGTCATTCAATTTAAGGGAACCAATATTCATGTTAGCTACTGTTAACTCAGAGGGTTTCCAAACTGTTTTTCAAATATTTGCTTCATGGATCTGATTTAAATGGAATGAACTGCTTGTTGAGGAAAGTATATAACTATATTATAACAAGAACCTATATAAATGCAAGTCTTGTAAGAAATGCAGTCAAATAGACAATAGTTGAATGACATGAATAATGGGTTCTAGTACAAAATTAATGGGATCAAACATTTTCCAGCGGGAGCTATTGATAATATTTATACAGGTTCAAATTGTATTCCCTAGAGTGGTCTAACTAATAAATACAAGTTGCCTTAGCTAATGACTAGGTTCAAAGCTGGATGCCCAAAAGAGGTATGTTATGCCTGTACGTTCTTGATGAAAGAGAGTTGCCTAATCCCAAGGAGTCTTGGAAACCTCCAAGGGAGGGGTAGATAAAGATCAATTTCAATGGGATAACAAAAGAAAACCCTAGAAATCATGTTGTGGAAGAGACTTCCTTCTGGATCACAGGGGTCAGTTCACAAAAATCTCAATGAAAGGATTAGGGGGTTATACAAATAAGTAGGACAAATTCAATGCCTTGATTGTAGAGATAAGAGATAATTACAAATGCTTGGTTTCCAAGATATTACAGTAAAAGGGGACTTTGAGATAATCATAAACACCAGAAAGGCAAGGCTTATCCCCAAAACTGGGAGATTTTGAAATAACTAAAATGGTTAAAACAAGTTAGCCAATCATTCATAATATTGAATTTTATTAGATTAGAAGCACTACCATGAGAGTAACAGATTGCGTGGAAAATCAGCCACTCAAGGTGGAAGATAGAGATCTGAGTGTTTAAAACTCCAGAGATGAACAAGGAAAAAAGCTGGGAATGAATTTTATAGATCTTAGGAGAGAATATGAATCAAAACAGATTGACTCATAGACAATAAGAAGGAAATGAGGAATACTCACCTTTGCATTGACTAGCTTTGATAATCTTAGCATCCCCTTGGTAATATGAAATATTATCTTGCCCCCCTTGAAATAGTGCTAACTTTCAAATGAAACACAATTGCAATAATCATTAAGGTGGCACAAGGTTTGGCCCAAATCTGAGGATATGGAGCATTAACTAGTCCACCTTTATCATTGATTGTACCAAAGTGGAATTAAACATAATAGGAGAACGAAATCATGGCGCCAACATTCCATCAACATTCCATCAGCTGCTTCCTGCACTCTGTATTTCTGCACCAAAATTTACCCCACATCTAGCCCAACCATAAGATTAATGTGAGATTGAGCAGAAGCTTGGTGACATGAATAGAAATCTTAACAAGCAGCCAACAGACCAGTCTGATTTCACAGGCTTTATGGAAGGATGTCTATGAGCTCTTGGAAAGGTGTTTCAAGTGCATAGTTCTCAAGATTCCAACTTGTTGATAAAACCTAGGGGCTTGAAATTTACCAAGGGAGTGGGTTGTGTAATTTTGTAATTATTTAAATTATTAAAGGAGTTTCTAGATAGAATTAGTTGAGTGCAAATATACGTTGTTAAGGTACAACATATTGTAGGAGATAAATATTGGCAAGATCTTAGGGTCAATTGTAGCAATATTATAGGATCCAAACCAAAATAGTTATCATTTCTAAGTTTTAATGAAGAATTTTTAAGCTTACGGGCATTAGGGAGGTGGATACAAGAATAGAAGTAGATAGTAAGTATGAGGGGAGAGGCCAGGGCATAATGTGCCCATATAGTGTAATCAGGCCATGGAGCATCTGTGTATTGAATTCAACATTTTTATATGCATTTGATTCTATGAAGGCCTTTGTTTATGTGTTGATTATGGAATAAATGGTATTTTCTATTCGTGAGTAGCAATTTAATAGATGTGTGAGCAGTTTCTCAGGAATTCATGGCATTCCTGTAATGGTGAGTGAGTGCACAAAATCAAATAAGTAGAATTAGTTACAGGAATTCCTATTCCTGTAGAAGGGGTTTGTAGTACTAATTATATCATTCCCATGGAAATTTCTGCCATTTTCTTCTTTCCCTTTGTTGGAAACACTGGTGGGATCTCCAATGATGGAAATATCCAGCAGCAAGGGTACTGTGTAGTGTTTGACAATCTGGCAAATTGTTGAGTCCCGAATTTGCATCTTTTCCATACACTTTTCCATACCTTTTTCACTCACCTAAACCTCCCAAATTGTCAATATCATGTGCAAAAGGGTATCTAACATGGTTTTTAATTATGTTTTTGTGTTTTCTATTTGATCTAGATTTTGTTTATACAGCTGCGGAATCTTGCCACTTTCCGCAGCTGCTGCAACTTTCCGCAGCTATTTTGTGGAACTATATGCTACAGGTGTCTACAAGGGAAACGAGCCACATGGGCAGGCTAGGAATGACGTGGACATGGTTTGTGTCCTATTGGTTCAAGCAAACTCGTCCAAAGAAGCCGCGGTCAAAGGCGTCCACGTGGAAGTCAACTATGGAGTTTCATGTCGGCCGGACTCTGTTTCGTGGCACATAAACATCCATACGGCCGTTTCTAAGCTTGCGGAGGTTAAATCGACATCTGTGCAGAGCTCTGGAGTCGAATTCAAGCATCCACCTTCCGTAGATCCACTTTCCAACACAGCCATACTCCTATATCCGTGGACATAGTGGTCTACGTGCTCTCTGCCATCATGAACTTTAGGAGACAGTTACAGTTTATTGTTATATATAGAGCGTTTGCATACGCACATAAAGTTAGTTGATAGTTGATGTTCGTGAATGTACTTTGTTATCTTTTAGTCTGCTCTGTAGTGATTACGCTGCACTTTTTCCGTAACACTACCATTCTGTAATGAACTACTTTTTAATATGATAAGACTCTGTTTTTCAACTTAATTCGTGTTTGAGGATCGTTACCAAGGCTGTGTAGAGGGCCCCTGCTCAGCTAAGGTTTTGTGTATTAGTGTATATTTCTCATTTCATTTCTTTAAAATTCATTGTATCATAATCCATCCATATGTTCATACTTTGTAGTTGTTTCATTTATGTTTATACATTTCTATAATTTCCATTTCATTTCTGTCTTTCATGTTTTATGATTGTTAATCACTGATCAGTTTTCTTGATTGCAGGTTTTAGATAGACAGCCCGGGCATTTTTATAGCTTTTTGACTAATGACATGGATCTAACATTGTTCTGCTGCTAGTTTGCTTTTCATAGCTTTTATTTAAGTTCAGTCTTGCTTTTTTCATTTCAGTTTTTCTTATCTGCTTTAGTAGTTAAATTTAGATATATTAAGCTGCTCATAGCATCTTCAGTTGCCTCCGAAAGCCACAACTGGACTGATGGTGAGGGATTGCATTATGAAATGTGTAGTTTAGTATTAGTTTCTTTTCTACAAATTTATATATATTAAGCTGCTCATAGCATCTTCAGTTGTCTCCGAAAGCCACAGTTGGACTGATGGTGAGGGATTGCATTATGAAACGTGTAGTTTAATATTAGTTTCTTTTCTGCAAATTTAGATATATTAAATCATGCATGACATCTTCGGTTGCCTCCGAAAGCCACAGCTGGACTGATGGCGAGGGATTGAATCATGAGTGTATGGTTTAGTATTAGTTTACTTTCTGCAAATTAAATATCAGTTACACAAGTTGTTTATGATTACTTCCGAAAATCATAGCCGGTCTAATGATGAAGGGTCAGAAAATGAATTGATGTAATCTGATTTAGATTTATTTTGTTGCAATTTCAAATTTCATTAAGCATAGTTTCTTTTGTGTTTAGTTGGCAACAAGAATAGTTTGGTTTTCATGTTCACTAGTTTACTGTTTTGATTCATTAGATTAGCAGCACCTTTTCATTTCAGCAGTACACTTTTACTTTCTTTCAAGTCTTGTTATTGTAATTTTCAATTTGCTTTTAAAGTTTCAAGTTGGTAAATCATTATAGGGGATATCACTTCCTTGAACAAATATAACCAACTTTTTTTCATTTTAGAATTTTCATTTCACCTTAGAAAGACCAAAAACGACAAAAGTTAAGAAATAGGTTATCTTGCACATATAGTGCGCCGCACTTCATCAGCTTACGATTCCCGGATTGACAAATTAAATGAAGCAATTTAGGACACACTAAATTGACCAAACATTTTGGCGTCGTTGCCGGGGAAGTGTAACTAGGTAGCCAATTTCTTATAAAAAAAAACATAAAATCATAAAAGAAGGGAAAACTTGATAACTTCTTGAAGTATGCTCTCCTCTTGCACCTAGTGTGATCTGGAGGATCAAGAAAAGAGAGTTATTGGTTTAGTAATTTCTTAAGTATGCTCTCTTCTTGCACTTAGTGTGATCTGGAAGATCAGAAAGAGAATTATTAGCCCAACTTTTTAAAAATAAAAAAATGACATGCATAGAGCAAGAGATTCTAGGGGAAGGTTTATAGCTAAAGCCAAGAGTTCGATTTTCATAACTCCATCTTCTTCAAGGCATAGACCAGATTCACCACCATCTACCCCTAGCCTTAAGATTTTTTGGAAGTCAAAGAACAGCTGAATTAGAGGATTCTCCTATACCACCTACTAAAACCCACTTAGAAAACAAAGAGACTTTCTCTCATCCTTCCTTGGTAGAAGAACTAGAGGACTATAGGGACTCTAAAGAAACTATCATGGCAGAGGAAGTAATAAATAGAGGTGGAGGTAGAAGAGGAGGAGATAATGGAGATAACAATGGTGAAGGAAATGATGGTAGAAATAGGGACAATTTGCTTGGATTCCCTATAGTTGATGAGGAAACTCATGCAACAATGAAAAATATCTCACCATCTGTTCTTCCTAACTTTTATGGATTACGAAGTGAGGATCCTGAAACATTTCTGTTTGAGTTTGAAGTAGTGTACCGAACTTATGACTATATGGAAGATTCTCAAAAACTCAAACTGTTTCCTTCAACATTGAAGGGATCTGCTTTGAAATGGTTCATGGGATTAGCCACTCAATCTATCAGGACTTGGAATGATATGAAACAAACATTTTTGGATATATACTTGGACTATTGTATGCCTACCAATCACAAGGATGAGGTATTCAAAATGATGCAAAAAGAAGATGAAAATTTGGAAGACTTAATTGAAAGATTTCAATACAACTTGAAAAGAGAAAAGATGAGCAACTTAGATAATGAAACCTTGAAAGCCCTCCTATTAAAAGCAATTAGAGATGAATGGATAGACATTTTAAACATGATGGGGAAAGGAGACATTTCTCAACTTCCATTTCATGATATAACAGAACTATGTATCCATCTCTCAAGGGGAAAATCTAAAACTGGAAAAGGGCCTAGGGATTCTTCTCTTATTAGGGCTAACAAATCTGCAACTGGATCAGTAATTAGGGAAGAGATTGGTAATATGCTTGATGAGTTTAAAACTGATATCTTAGGGAGCCTTAGTGAACAACTAGACACCCTTAAAATCCAAAACAAGCAGAAAGCAGAAACAGATGCCTTAGCCATCTTTTGTCCGAAATGTAGAAAGAAACATGCTTTAAGGGAATGTCCCTTGGATGCAAAAGTTGTAGAAAAATGTATGATTTGCTCAGAAAATCATGAGATCAAGGATTGTCCTTCAATCCCTGGACTCAAAGCTGTTTTTCAAGAAGATCCAAATTCAATAGAATCTCTCTGTTTTGTCGCAAGGAGACCTTGGCAGGGACAACAATCTCAAGGGTTTAATAACCCCATGAATCTTCAAACCCCACCAAATTGGACTCCTTGGCAACAATCTTGGCCCCAACATCAAAATTCATATCAGCCATGGGTACAAGGGATGCAAAATCCTTATGGGAGATTTGCTCAATTTTATCGATATCCTCCATCTTTTCAAAATCAACAAGCTCCACAATTTCCAAGCCAAAATCCACAACTTTCATTGCCATTTCCACAACAACAACCTTCTCAACAAAATACAAATCCTCAACTCATGCTCCCATACCAACAGAAGACAAATCAACTTCCAGCTCAGCCATTGCCAAATCATAACAATAAGACTCCTCAAACTACTTACATGGTAGAAGGACAACAATTTCCTACCTATATGATTGTTCCTCTCAATGATGTACAACTCAGATCTGGTAGAGTCTTAGAAAAACCTTCTATAGACATTCAAGAGAAAGATACCTCTGAAGAGGACTCTCTTCAAGTCAATAAAGGTTCTGAGGAAGAATCTCTTCAAAATTCAAAAATTCAAAAAGAAAAAGAAAAGCTAACATCCACAACTCCTATAGTTGAGCAACCTGTATCTTTATCTACACCTCCTTTTCCGGAAAGACTACAAATTGATAAGGGGGTGGAAAAATAAATCTTTTTGCCTAACTATGACTTTCTAGATGAATTGAAGAATGTTTGTATCAAGATTCCATTGCTACAAGCCATTCGAGAAATTCCTATTCTAGCAAAAACCATAAAGGAGTTGAGTTTCAAAAGACCGGGAAGGAAGCTAAAGGACACAAGAAGAATCCACCTGGTAGGAAAAATTGCAGACATTATGATGGGAAAAATTACCATGCAGAAGTATGTAGATCCAGGAAGTCCAATTGTCAAGACACATATAAATGGGATAGAAATTCCAAACACATTGATTGACTTAGGGGCTGCTATCAACATTATGAGTAGACAGACTATGGAGCAGTTAAAACTTCCTAACCTTCTTTTTACACCTACTTTATTGCAACTTGCAGATCGATCGGTTATTAAACCAGATGGTGTATTAGAAGATATTTCAGTCTCCTTAGATTCTTGGGAATATCGAGTAGACTTTATGATTTTGACTCCCAAAAGTAATCTAGGAGGACATCCAATTATCTTAGGAAGACCTTGGCTGGCCACAGCTGATGCTTTTATTAGTTGTAGATCTGGAGACATGTACATTTCAAATGGTAATTCGACAAAGAAATTCAATTTGTATCCTCCAGCAAGAGCAATCACAGAAATAGGAGACAATGAATGGGTCGATGATGAGAACACTATACAACTTGTCTTTACCATTTCTGAAATTAGTGAGGATAGTCAAATTCCGAACACATTAGAAAATTTTGAGATAACTTCAGAATATGACCCCACACAATTTCAGTTGGAATCTGACATAGAATATTTATCATCAAGACAAATGTCTCTTTACTCTATGGAAGAGTTTGGTAATTCTGCTATTGAGATTTTTCCAAAAAAGACATTGAATATCAACAAACATTTGGAGAAGTCACAACAAGAAGAACTAACCAGAATCTTGCAAAAACATTCTACTGCATTTGCATGGGAGTATACTGACATGAAGGGTATTGATCCTAAGACTTGCATCCATCATATCTATATTGGGGAAAACAGTAGACCAATCAGACAACCTCAAAGAAGGATGAATCCAAATCTTAGGGAGATAGTGAAAGAAGAGCTCCAAAAACTTCTCAATGTAAACTTCATTTATCCAATTTCAGATAGCCGATGGGTTTCTCCTTTGGTTATAGTACCTAAAAAGAATGGTAAATGGAGGGTATGCATTGATTACGGGGAATTGAACAAAGCAACTTTGAAGGATCACTTTCCTTTGCCTTTTATCGATCAGGTATTAGATACATTAGCAGGTAAAAAGTACTTTTCATTTTTGGATGGTTTAGTGGCTATAATCAAATTTAGGTAGCACCTGAAGATCAAGATAAGACCACATTTACTTGTCCATGGGGAACTTTTGCCTACCGAGTGCTTCCTTTTGGGTTATGTAATGCAGCCGCAACATTCCAAAGAGCAGTACTAGGAATTTTTTCTGATCTAATCCATGATTGTGTAGAGGTTTATATGGATGATTTTACAGTTTATGGTAATTCATTTGAAGAGGCATTAGAAAATTTGGAAAAAAATCTTATAAGATGTAAAGAAACAAACCTTTCATTAAGCCATGAAAAATGCTTTATGATGTTTACTGAAGGGATTGTTTTGGGGCATCATATTTCGGGAGATGGGATTAAGGTTGATAGATCAAAAGTTGAAGTCGTCTCCAAGTTACCTATTCCAAATTGTCAAAGAGATGTTAGAAGTTTTTTAGGATTTACTGGTTACTATAGAAGATTTATAGAAAACTTCACTAAAATTGCATCTCCACTCTTCAAATTGCTTACAAAAGACTGTGAATTTAAATGGGATCCTGATTGTCAATCGGCTTTTGAAACTTTGAAAACAAGAATATCTGAAGCACCTATCTTGAGAGGACCAAATTGGAAACTTCCTTTTCATATTTCTACAGATGCTTCAGATACAGCTCTTGGAGCTGTGTTGGGTCAAAAAGATTTAATTCCTTATGCCATTTATTACACCAGTAAAAATTTGACTCCCACAGAGTTGAACTATACTGTGACTGAAAAAGAGTTCTTAGCTGTTGTTCATGCAATTAATAAGTTTAGACATTACATAACGGGCTATGAAACTTTTATTCATACTGACCATTCTGCAATTAGATATTTAATGAACAAACCTGTTACTAATGGCAGAGTGACAAGATGGCTCTTATTTTTGCAAGAATTCAATATTACTGTGTTGGATAGACCAGTGAAACAAAATACAGTAGCTGATTTCTTGTCTAGGATTCAAAATACTAAAGAAGATTCTCCTGTAGAGGATAAGTTTCCTGATGAATACTTGTTTGCAGTAACTATTAAGACTCCTTGGTATGCAGATATTGCTAACTATTTGGTTACGGGGAAACTGCCTTCACATTTATTTCCAAGTGAAAAACGAAAAATTATTCAGGAGAGTTCAAAATATTCATGGATTTCTAACGAATTGTTTAAAACAGGGCCAGATCTTGTGATCAGAAGATGTGTCGGGGAAGATGAAATGCCTGATATTCTTAAGGCATGTCATGATGAACCATGCGGCGGACACTTTGCGGACAAAAGGACGGCCTATAAAATCCTTTCCTTGGGATATTATTGGCCTTCTCTCTTCAAAGATGCAAAACAATATGTCAAAAGGTGTGATAGCTGCCAAAGAGTAGGGAAACCTACCCTTTGAAATGAAATGCCATTGCAAACACAGGTACTCATTGAACCCTTTGAAAAATGGGCTTTAGATTTCATTGGACCTATTAATCCACCATCTAAGCAAAAGAAGTATATATTGGTTTGCATTGATTATGTTACTAAATGGGTAGAAGCTAAAGCACTAGTATCTGCTACTGAAAATTCAGTTGTTCATTTTCTTTATGAGGATATTTTTACTCGCTTTGGTGTTCCAAGAGAAATTGTGACAGATCAGGGGAGCCAATTCACATCCAATTTGGTGGAGAAGTTGATGGAAGAATACAAAATCAAGCACGGAAGATCTACTCCTTACCATCCACAAGCAAATGGTCAAGTGGAGTCCACAAACAAAGTTCTTGAAAGTATCATCACCAAAACTGTTCATCTACATAGAAGAGATTGGGCGGAAAGGCTTCCAGAAGCCTTGTGGGCCTACAGAACTACATGGAGGAATACAACAGGACATTCTCCCTATGAACTTGTTTATGGGAAAGAAGTCTTGCTCCCCATTGAATTCCAAGTCAAGACCTTCAAGATAGCAGTTCAGTTGGGGATGGACTTATCAGAAGCCCAAAAGCATAGAATGGAGCAGTTGAATGAGCTAGATGAGATGAGACAAGAAGCAATTCTAAGAACTGATCTAGTTCAATATCAAAGAACTAAATGGCATGACAAATATATCAAAGAGAAGAAGTTTCAAGAAGGAGATTGGGCATTGTTATTTGACTCAAAGTTTAAAGATTTTCAAGGGAAATTTCAGACTCATTGGCTTGGGCCATATGAGATTGACAAGATCTTTAATAATGGAGCTGTAAGAATCAAGACCATTGATGAGTTTCAAACTCCTCTTATTGTGAATGGCCATAGATTGAAAGTTTATCATAAGCCACTCTCTAAAGAGGATTTTGTCAAGTTGTTTCAAGAAAGTTCTGCAATCAGGCTGGTACAGAAGAATTCTTCTTCTCCACCAGCCTAGCTTTTGTTTTTCAACTTTAAAAAAAAAAAAATGGTATAAGCCTGAAAACCAATCATTGATTGGCAGTCTTATACAGAAAATATGGGGTGAAAATCAGGGACACCTGACACTCTATATTTTCCAAAAAAAAAAAAATTGTCTTTCATTTCATTTCATCTCACCACCCACTCCATTTCATTCCACTTCATTTCATTTCATTTCATTTCATTTCACTTCATTCCACTTCATTTCATCCATTCCATCAATAAAAATATTTTTCATGACCATTTCCATCTGGTCATTTGTCATTTGTTCATTTATAATCAACCAAGTAATAGCTGTGTCATTTTCCGCAGCTGACATCTGTTTCCGCAGCTGACTCCAGTTTCCGCAGCCAGAAGCAGATTCCGCAGCTACTACTCTGTTTTCAAAGAGAATGTACAGTCAGTTGTTATTTCCATAATTATGAAATAAAATGCAGGAGAGAGGATCAATGGAACATTCAAGACACTAATGGAGATCAATCAGTTGAAGACCAAGGGCAAAAGCAAGGATTCCAAAGGTATGAATAAAGTTTATTTCAAATAGTATTGAAAAACACATTTTTATATAGTTTTAAACCATGAGCTCTACCCATTACGCGCAATGATTATATTGACAGTTCCGTAACCTGTCATGATCTCCATGTTATCCTCTTGCATTCATTCATAAACGGTTTCATCATTGAAATTCCGATTCTCACTCATGTTCCAATATCCCACCGGAGATAATGAGACGTATTTGAGTTGACAAAGGACTCTTACAAGCCGCATAACTTCATAACCGTTGATTGAAACGTGTTCATATTTATTACACAGCCACAAAAATTCAAAACGCGGCCGAATGTATTATACTGTGTTAACCTCTTTGTCGTGTCTCTGTCGTGTTTACAAAACCCCACTCTACTCATTCTCACTCCCTATTTCACTCCATTTCGTTCCCTTTGCTCATTCTCACTCCCGTATATCTACCCACGGTCTTACTCCATTCCGTTCATGGTGCTCATTTCCATTCTATGATACATTCCCACAGTCATTGTGCTCGATCCTGTGTATTCAGTCGTTCCATTTCCACTTAAACCCTCACAGAGGCAAATTAGTGAAGCACAGAAAAGTGAAATGGGTAAGTTGCTAAGGGTAGAGCCGGAAGGACCAAAGTTTATAGAGGGATATCCGCAAGCAAAAGAGATATTGAAGAAAGCTAAATGGCTGCGTTTTATTCAGAAATTCAGAGGTTACCACAAAGAAGTTACGAAAGCGTTTGCAAGGTCATTTGATGGCTCGGAAACAGAAGTTGGAGACCTCAAGTTTTCGGTTAATGAAGCATCAATAGCAACAGCCACAGAACTTCTTCAGGAGGGAGAACGTTGGTTCAAAAATAAAAGCATCAGTGATGAGGCATGGAGAACAATCCTATGAAATCAAGGTATGGATATCACTGTTTTTAAAAGAGGAATCCCTATGCATGCAATAAAAGAAGAATGGGCCACTTTACTACTAATTGTTCAGAAATTTATTACATGTGAAGGCCATTTTGGGTCTATGTACATGTACCATACGAGGCTATTGATGAATTTTCTAGAAAACCAAACTCTCAATCTCCCTTATTTTCTATTCAATAGCTTGAAGAAAATGGCTGTGACTGTTCAAAAACACTTAGGAGATGTAGAGCCTCATCTTTATCACCACGGCCTTATAAAAATTCTGATTAAAAAGGAGCTAAAGGAAAGAAAAGATACATGGGAACAATTCCTAGTTAGAAACTTCTTTGAAGAACCTCAGGAAATTCCTGAAGGTAGTTCAATTAGAAGGAGTAGAAGAAAAAGAATGAATGTTGAAACCCAAATTACTTCTTCTCAGGAAATTCCCGCAGCTAGCACAGCAAAAAGAAGTAGAAGGAAAAGAACAATAGATGAAATCCAAAATACTCCTACTACTTCTATGAAAAGAACTGATAGGGAAGAGAGATTGGTAAAAAGGAAGAAGAAGGAAATCAAGGCTAAGAAGCCAATAATACCAAAAGGGAAAGAAATTATTGAGGTTGTCCATAAAACTCCTTCTTCTGAAGAAGAAGATCATCAAATACTATCTGAAAGATTAGTTTATCTTCAAAAACAGTCATCTATATCCAAGAAGGCAGAGACAGGAAAACAAGAACAAAAGGGTAGTGTACCACAGCATGTGAGGAGAAGCAGCGGGCTTAAGGGAAAATTGAGAAAAACACAAATTAAGGGTCCTCATTTCATTGATTTGGGTGAGGAGACATCTGAACAGTCTCCAACTGACCATAGTCCATTTCAGTCAGTTAGTGAACCTGATTCCTTTCATTCCCAATCAGACAATGAGCATACTCCATCTTATTCTCAGCAAAATATTGATGTAAGCCCTCCTCAGCCAGATTTTGAACATAATTCTCCTTTACAGCATTTTGGGGACAACCCAATGAAAATGACACCGGAAGTAGACCCCAAGCAGCAGAAGGTATATGACTATATAGAATCCTTGGAAAAGGCAGCCACAGGTCCAAGTACCTCTTCCATTCAGCCTCATACATTGCAGGATGATTTAGTTCAGTCATTAAAACAGGAAATTTTTGAGCTGGAGCTTTTAAATCGGCACATGAAAAATGAAAATGAAACACTGAAAGAACAAGGCAAACTGGACAAGATCATCCATGATAATACTATGTTACATTTGGGAATTTGGCAAAAGAAGAATAAGAAATTGAAAAGGAAATGCCAGAGAGGAGAGATTAGACAGGCACTTGTTAGTCTCAAATTTAGGTGCTTAATGAAGAAACCCAGAATGATGGCAGTACCAAAGAAGAAGAGAAGGGGATTGGATGTGCTGGCTGAAGTATCAAGGCACATGAACTGAACAAAGAGTATCAAAATTTTGGTTGCATGAGGACATGCAACACCTTCACAGTCGGGGTATGTTGAGTCCCGAATTTGCATCTTTTCCATACACTTTTCCATACCTTTTTCACTTACCTAAACCTCCCAAATTGTCAATATCATGTGCAAAAGAGCATCTAACATGGTTTTTAATTATATTTTTGTGTTTTCTATTTGATCTAGATTTTGTTCATTCAGCTGCGGAATCTTGCCACTTTCCGCAGCTGCTGCAACTTTCCGCAGCTATTTTGTGGAACTCTATGCTACAGGTGTCTACAAGGGAAACGAGCCACATGGGCAGGCTAGGAATGACATGGACATGGTTCGTGTCCTATTGGTTCAAGCAAACTCGTCCAAAGAAGCCGCGGTCAAAGGCGTCCACATGGAAGTCAACCATGGAGTTTCATGTCGGCCGGACTCTGTTTCGTGGCACATTAAGATCCATACGGCCGTTTCTAAGCTCATGGAGGTTGGGAACGACATCTCAGGCAGAGCTCGGAGTCGAATTCAAGCATCCACCTTCCGTAGATTCACTTTCCAACACGTCCATACTCCTATATCCGTGGACGTAGTGGTCTACGTGCTCTCTGCCATCATGAACTTTAGGAGACAGTTACAGTTTATTGTTATATATAGAGCGTTTGCATACGCACATAAAGTTAGTTGATAGTTGATGTTCATGAATGTACTCTGTTATCTTTTAGTCTGCTCTATAGTGATTACGCTGCACTTTTGCCGTAACAATACCATTCTGTAATGAACTACTTTTTAATATGAGAAGACTCTGTTTTTCAACTTAATTCGTGTTTGAGGATCGTTACCAAGGCTGTGTAGAGGGCCCCTGCTTAGCTAAGGTTTTGTGTATTAGTGTATATTTCTCATTTCATTTCTTTAAAAGTCATTGTATCATAATCCATCCATATGTTCATACTTTGCAGTTGTTTCATTTCTGTTTATACATTTCCATAATTTCCATTTCATTTCTGTCTTTCATGTTTTATGATTGTTAATCACTGATCAGTTTTCTTGATTGCAGGTTTTAGATAGACAGCCCGGGCATTTTTATAGCTTTTTGACTAATGACATGGATCTAACATTGTTCTGCTGCTAGTTTGCTTTTCATAGCTTTTATTTAAGTTCAGTCTTGCTTTGTTCATTTCAGTTTTGCTTATCTGCTTTAGTAGTTAAATTTAGATATATTAAGCTGCTCATAGCATCTTCAATTGCCTCCGAAAGCCACAGCTGGACTGATGGTGAGGGACTGCATTATGAAATGTGTAGTTTAGTATTAGTTTCTTTTCTGCAAATTTAGATATATTAAGCTTCTCATAGCATCTTCAGTTGCCTCCGAAAGCCACAGCTGGACTGATGGTGAGGGACTGCATTATGAAATGTGTAGTTTAGTATTAGTTTCTTTTCTGCAAATTTAGATATATTAAATCATGCATGACATCTTCGGTTGCCTCCGAAAGCCACAACTGGACTGATGGCGAGGGATTGAATCATGAGTGTATGGTTTAGTATTATTTTACTTTCTGCAAATTAAATATCAGTTACACAAGTTGTTTATGATTACTTCCGAAAATCATAGCTGGTCTAATGATGAAGGATCAGAAAATGAATTGATGTAATCTGATTTAGATTTATTTTGTTGCAATTTTGAATTTCCTTAAGCATAGTTTCTTTTGTGTTTAGTTGGCAGCAAGAATAGTTTGGTTTTCATGTTCACTAGTTTACTGTTTTGATTCATTAGATTAGTAGCACCTTTTCATTTCAGCAGTACACTTTTACTTTCTTTCAAGTCTTGTTATTGTAATTTTCAATTTGCTTTTAAAGTTTCAAGTTGGTAAATCATTATAGGGGATATCACTTCCTTGAACAAATATAACCAACTTGTTTTCATTTTAGAATTTCCATTTCACCTTAGAAAGACCAAAAACGACAAAAGTTAAGAAATAGGTTATCTTGCACATATAGTGCGCCGCACTTCATCAGCTTAAGATTCCCGGATTGAAAAATTAAATGCAACAATTTAGGACACACTAAATTGACCAAACACAAATATAATGATGTTGATTGGGCTACACACATTGATGGAAGAAAGTTGATGAAAAATTATGTCTTTAATCTTTGTGGGGGGGGGGAATCATTTGGTGTAGAAGACAATACTGTATTGTTTGACAGGGTCTAGAGGCAGAGTAAATGGCCCTCTAGCAAGTTAGAAAGGACTGGAAGCAACTCCAAAAATAGTTCCATTGATGGTTGCTTGTATTCATAGTGTTGTACATATTCCATTAATTGTAACACACAAAATTAGGCATTGTTAGTATGGTTTTTTTTTATCCTTGCTTGTAACAGATTATGAAAGAAGACCAACAATTTCACAGATTCCAAACTCACAACATATTTCGAGGGGATGTTATTCCTTTACAGTTACATTCTTTGTTATAGGTTGTACCATTTCCTTCCTTGTAATATGGTCTACAAGTTTTTCTAGGGGTTGCTCTTCCTTTACATTTATATCGTTTGTTATAGAGTGTACCATTTCCTACCTCGTAAGATGGTCTACAAGTTATTATAGGGATCATTGAAACCTAAAGCTAGAAAAATGATATAGATTGATCAATAATCTCACACAAATATAGTTATAATTTTCTCAAAATTGAGGAAGAAAAGTTATATAGGGAAACTTTAATATTTATCCTTAACTGAATTGTAAACATTGATACTGCAACCTACTATTAAAAATGAAAGAAACTAGTCAACCAAGAAAGAGATAGCAGAAGAGTTATACATACACTGTCAAGACTCAAGAGGATCACTCTCTTGAGAAAAAATCTTTTGCAGGCACAAAATTGAAAAGGATGTAGCTACAATTGGATATGCAGTAATGTGTGGGATAGCTGGATGTCCACCTTTTCCTTCTATAATAACTTCAAAAATGCCCGACCCTGCCAAAATTGGCCCTGGTCTTTGATGCTATAGTCCCAGTCGATTGAATAGGTGTAAAATGCATTTCAAATCTAGCTTTTGCATCTCCAAGTGCACCTTCACAAATCATGTGAGTTGTACCTCCACCTCCTTCTTTGGCAGGTTGAAAAATAATTCTTACAGTGCCATTCAAAAGTTCATGGGAAAGAAAAGAAAGATTTACATTAGTGAAATGGGCAGTTGTATTACCCAAAAACCCATATGAAATAAAATAATACGAAACTACAACCAAATATATTTAAAATATGTTGAAGAATATCAAGCATCGAATTAAGTAGGCCTAATAAATGAATTATAGTAAATCTATGGCCATAATGAAAAGGGTATAGTCTAGGTAAAATTTAAACTCAAGTAAGAAAAAAAATTTGAATCCATCTAAATGTGTATCATCCTTTAGTTTAAAGTTTGAACTAATTATCACTTGCATCTGGTGATTCACATTAACATATAGATCCATGCTAAGCACCTGACATTTATATTTGTGTTTATGAAGCAATTTGACAGCTCTAAGAATAACATGTGTATCTTGCCCACAAGCATGTATTTTTCCAATATTCACACACTTGTGCTCCCTATCCATAAGCTCCTTCACATCATACATCAGATCATTGAATTATTCAAGGCTAACGACCCAAGAAGCAACAAACAAAAGTGAAAACATAAACATGACTTTGATAAATGAAGAATAGTGAAGCCAAACATAATTCAAACATTGCACTCATTTGGTTGTGGGATGGAGGCATTTCTATTCCTTTATAATTATCACACAAGGTTGCCTCATGAGTCACATACCTAGTATCCTTGTTAGAGAATGGTTAGGATTGGATGCATGTTAAGATGACCTTTGGCATATTCATAAATGTTGTTTAAAGGCCCCAAAGTGTTATTGAAACAATTCTTGGTAGAATATACTACTATCTCCATAAAATCCCCTTGGTATGAATGCCAAAGTTTCTTTAGGGAGCATGGCACTCACCCTGATCCACATTTCATTACCAAGTTTGTTGTATCATTTTATCCTAATAAAACTTACAATTTTATCCTTGGAAATTGTCTAGAGACTTAGTCTACTCTCTGGGTTGTGTAGGGAAAAGTCACCCTTGCAAATGAGATTTTTTTGGAGGTGGTAATAACCAGCTGAATGGATTTTTCTATCTCTCAGGTGCTAGTCACCACGATTTTTTATCTTGCTACTATCAGCTACTTGATTAGCACAGGGTTGCAATTTTCTTGTGCCAAGCTCCTTCCTTGTTAATGTTGACGGCCTAAAAACTAGGTATATGTGGGGGAATCTATCTCCTGGTATGATGCCTTATTCCTTCCTGATGAGAATGATTATTGTGCCATATATTGTCGTGCAAGGGAAGGAAGGGTTTAGTAGGTTGCTGTAAAATCCTAGCTTGAATTGTTGGTCAGCAATTTGAAATATATTCTCATGCCTACAAGGCACTACGGGATTCGGTTTTAGCTAGATTAATTGGAGGGCGAGGAAATGAGGGAAGTAGCTATAATGATGTTGATTGGGTTACAGACATTGATGGAAGAAGTTTGATGACAGATTTTGTCCTTAATATTTGTGGGGGGGAATCAATTGGTGTAGAAAACCATTTTTTATTGCTTGACCAAGTCTAGAGGCAGAGTAAATGGCCTTGTACCAAGTTAGAAAGGACTGGAAGAAACTCCAAAAATAGGTCCATTGATGGCTACTTTTATTCATAGTGTCGTACATATTTCATTAATTGTAACACAAAAATTTAGGCATTTTTAGTATGGTTAATTTTTTATCCTTTCTTGTAACAGATTATGAAAGAAGACCAACAATTTAACAGATTCCAAACTCACAACATATTTCGAAGGGATGCTATTCCTTTACAGTTACATTCTTTGTTATAGGTTGTACCATTTCCTTCCTTGTAAGATGGTCTACAAGCTTTTCTAGGGATTGCTCTTCTTTTACAATTATATTGTTTTTTATAGAGTGTAACATTTCCTGTCTCATATGACAGTCTAGAAGTTAATATATGGGATCATTGAAACCTAAAGCTAGAAAAATGATATAGATTGATCAATAATCTGACACAAATATTATTATACTTTTCTTAAAATTGAGGATGGAAAGTTATATAGGGAAACTTTAATATTTATCCTTGATTGAATTGTAAACATTGTTACTGCAACTTACTATTAAAAATGAAAGAAAATAGTCAACTAAGAACGAGACAGTAGAGGATTTATACGTACACTGTCAAGACTCAAGAGGATCACTCTCTCGAGAAAAAATCTTTGGCAGGCACAAAATTGCAAAGGATGTAGCTACAATTGGATCTGCAGTAATGTGTGGGATAGCTGGATGTCCACCTTTTCCTTCTATAACAACTTAAAAAATGCTCGACCCTGCCAAAATTGGCCCTGGGTGTTGATGCTATAGTCCCAGTTGACTGAATAGGTGTAAATGCATTTCAAATCTGGCTTCTGCATCTCCGAGTGCACCTTCACAAATCATGTGAGTTGTACCTCCACCTCCTTCTTTGGTAGGTTGAAATAAGTCTTACAGTTCCCTTCAAAAGTTCATGGTAAAGAAAAGAAAGATTTATATTAGTGAAATGGGAAGTTGTATTACCCAAAAACCCATATGAAATAAAATAATACAAAACTACAACCAAATAGATTTAAAATATATTGAAGAATATAGAGCATCAGATTAAGTAGGTCTACAAGACTAGCCTAGGCCCTATACCAGGAAGCTGACCTAAACATAATGCATATGAAACCAACCCTTTGCATTTGTTTAAATTTTTGCAGAAAATCATCAACAACTGAAGGAACAAAACATAAAGAACCTCCTATGCCTATAGAAAATTCTAAAGGCTTCGCATGGTAGAAATAAAACTCAGTCCTTGGATTTTAGTGCTTGATACATAGCTTCATGTGTATAAATGATGTGCCTCAAATTGATTTGTCCTTTATTTACTTTCATAGTTGGAAGGATCACAGGAAATGAAATATGTATTATGACTTACCGCTAAAAAATCATATACCCTAAATAGTATAAGCTGTGATGCTGAAAAATCAGATGCCTCGCACAGTATGTTGTACTGCTAAGAAATCTAGAGACTGAAGCAGTGCTCTTTTCACTCTCATAATCGGAAAACATCAGAGGAAACATATACACTATGTCGTGTTACTGAAAAATCAGATGTCTCAGATAGAATGTTGTGTATTGCTGAGAAATCAGGTGCTCTCTTTCCTATACACTGTATTTTCCTATCATAGTTGGAAAATATCACAAAGAGTAGCAGAAACAATAAACTGTATTGCTGAATTCAAATGCCCCAAACAGTCTTATGTTAATCAGGTGCCAAAAACAGAACTTTCCTTGAGATCATGGAAAGGAAATATTACATGCATTGAAAACAATACGTTGTATTGACAAGTGACAGAAGTAATTGCAAGCATAGGGCAGTGGCATGATAATGCAGAATGTTGAAATACAATCCTCATAGGCTTTAACATTTACAACACACTGTGATGCTGAAAAATTAGATGCCCCAAAAAATATGTTGTATTGCTAGGAAATCCAGTGCCTGAAGCAGTGCTCTTTTTTCTATCTTAGTCGGAAAACATCACAGGCAACAAATATAGTATGCCATATTACTGAAAAATCAGATGTCCCAAATAGCATGTTGTGAATTTCTGAGAAATCAGGTGCCCAATACAGTGCTCTCTTTCCTATCATAGTTGGAAAATATTACACAAGGCAGTAGAAACAATATACTGTATTGCTGATTTCAAATTCCCCAAATAGTATGTTGTTAATCAGGTGCTGAAAACATATTAGTGAAATGAGCAGTTGTATTACCCAAAAACCCATATGAAATAAAATAATACAAAACTACAACCAAATAGATTTAAAATATATCGAATAATATAAAGCATTAGATTAAGTAGGTCTAATAAATGAATTGCAGTAAATCTATGGCTGTAATGAAAAGCATATAGTCTAGGTAAAATTTAAACGCAAGTAAGAAAACAAATTTGAATCCATCTGAACGTGTATCATCCTTCAGTAAAAATATTGAACTATTTATCACTTGCATCTAGTGTATCGCATTAACATATAGAGGCATGCTAAGCACGTGACATTTATCTTTGTGTTTATGAAGAAATTTGGCAGCTCCAAGAAGAACATATGTATTATGCCCACAAGCATATATTTTTCCAAATATTCACACACTTGTGCTCCCAATCCACAAGCTCCTTCACATCATACATTAGATCACTAAATTAGTCAAGGCCAATGACCCAAGAAGGAACAAACAATAGCGAAAACATAAACAATGCCTCTTTGCATGCTCAATATCCACCCTGATTTTGTAGCAGGCGTCCGTGAATACAACAAGGGTGACTTGTCCGCCTTTGACAATCTGGAATGTGGAGAGGTGGATAAATGTAATAAACATTTTGAGTTATGATTATTATGACTTTTGAAGCACCCCCATTTGGTAGTGACCTTTGAGGAAAGAGTTATGGATGCTATTATGACTTGGGGAACACAAGGAGATGGATTTCATGGTTGGGAAGCAGTAAATCAGCAGCTAGAGGAATGCAGTCCCGAGACATTCTTTGTAGAAAGGCTAGAACCTCTAAATGAATTGCTTTCTCTTGTTTGTTTTCCTCTAATGCCACTTCCTTCACTTCAAAAGGTATGCCATATAATTTGTTGATGTTTGTGAAAATTTATTTCGAGCAGTTCTTTATTTACTGATTATGATACAAACATATATGTGATTATCTAGAACTAGTAGCATGTACCAGGACTTGACACTTTTCAATTGTGCTGCAGCTGGAGCAGAGTAACCTAAGCAAGCAAATTCTAGACTTTCAACAGCTGGTTAGTGAGAACAAATTATTTATGTAGCTTGCCCTTTGATATAAATTTTTTGAAATCTTGCTTCATGAAATGAAAAATAGGAAGTGATGGGCAGTTTTCCATGTAAACAGATAATGGAGGTGCTTCAGTATCTCGGGACAGATGCAAGAAATGCAGCAAATGAACAGAAGTAAGTTGCTATATTAAGATTCATGTTATAATCTAACCCTATATTGTTGTACAAGTGAATAGCTCCTATTTATTTATTATTTTTCAGGATTGATGGCCTTTTTTCCTACTTAATAATACTTGATCTCAAAACATATGGGTACAGGTACCTTTCAAATTCATTTGGCGTAAACACTTAAGGGCAGTAGCTAGGTAATTGTATCAGGTTCCATTCAAGACCATCGAGCTTTAAGCAACTCTTGTACATATGTGATGGTGATCATAATGGAGTAATTCATTATGCTCGCACTTCATATGGTGAACACCCATGGATGAATCCTGTGCTAGCAAAGGTATTATGAGGAAGTCTCTCAAATATGTTTATTCACACCATAAAGTTGTCTTCAATGAAAATGTTTAATTGATCCAACCATAGCAACAAGAAAACGAGTGCAGTAAAAGTTTATCGTAGGTCCCATTCCTTATTTATATCCGAGTTTCCTTTCATTAAAATATATACAAGGACGGATGCCCAAAAAATATCATCTCATCTATTAGTTAGACTACTTTAAAATATGACATGATTAATTTACTTTCGTGATTGCTAGAAGGCATTGGCATTTTGAGTGTCCAATATTTAATGTTCGAGTTGTTGTCATGACATTCCAAAATTCTTTTGTTAACCAATTCTGATATACTTACATATTATAAGCTTAAGAAAAAAATACACAAAAAAACTAAAATTTAATGTTTCAATTGCTATTTTCTTGATTATGAAAATTAAGGTACAAATTTTTGAATTTAAAATGTCTCAATTGCTATTTGTTTGATTATGAAAATCAAAATACAAATTTTTTAATTTAAATACCCTATCGACCTCTCTTTGCACCTTTTGGGGCACAAATAATTAATGATATACTTCAATTTTTGCAGTTACACCTTCTTTGACACCTGGAAGGATGCCCCAGATTCTGTGCTCTCCATATACCAAAAACTCATAGAAGGAGGCCTTCGCATATGGGTATATAGGTATGCAAGCATTGCCATACTAAACTTAGCTGACACGCACTGTCCAACACCTTGATTTTTTTCTCTGTTACAAGTCAAAATTTGATTATATGATATATTTTTGGTTTATTGAAAATGTTGTAGTGGAGATACTGATGCCCGAGTCTCAGTCATATTGACCAGATATTGTATGGATCAACTTAAGCTTTCTATCAAAAGAGTGTGGCAACCTTGGTTTCATGAGCAAAACACAACAATATTTTATACATTTTTCACTTCATCTTTTTCTAAAATCTGACAATACCTATTATAAGTTAGTTTTCAAGAAATAGCTTATCTATTATAAGTAGGTTGTCAAGAAATAGTGAAGTTATAACTTACTGTTATTTGTTGAAAGTTCTACTTACAGTGTTAATTAGTATTATTTGTTTCTGGCTATGTTGTCTTAATTCATGCAGGTGTCTGGATGGACTCAAGACTATGAAGGTCTAAAATTTGAAGCTGGTTGTAGATCATACATGTTGATCAGTGCCTACTAGCAAGCTGGAGTCTCTTTGGGTTGTGGTTGTATTGCTTGTGCTGATTATATTTAAGTTTCTTTGTATGGCTTAATTTGTTTGTATATTATTGTTTATTATGAGCTTTTTGTGCAAGTCAAGCTACAAGGGTGTCACAATAAGCTAACTCCATTGAGTTATTTTTTTATTAAGCTAAAAAGCTAACTCCATTGAGTTATTTTTTTATTAAGTTAAAAATAGGGGCTTGCATGATTATATATTTTACAATGATTATGCCATTGTGTTGAATTTTTTTTAAAAATCAATGCCTATTATACAATTTCAATGACTGCCATAACTTCTCACATAATTCTTTAAAGGGTGCTAGCTCAATGGAAGAACACCTGCTATGCAGGAGGTTGGTGGTTCGATTCCACTGTACGCTAACATAAATTATTCAATGATAGGATTAAAAACATTGTCTCCATAAAGACAATATGTTTTTAATTCCAAGTATTGTCTTTGGAGAGACAAAAATGCTTGTGTTATATATTTTCTTTATAGAGACAATATTTTAAGACGATTTAATTTGAGACACCTGCTTAAAGACAATATTTAAGACAATACACAAGTTTTATTTTGTCTCAAATTAAGACAATTTACCCAAAAATTGTCTTAAATATTGTCTTAAAACCTCCTTTATGTTGTAGAAAAATAAATTCTTTCAAAAATAAAAAAGTTATATTCCAATTATTGTGATGTCAAAATAAATTTTTTCAAAATTTTTAAAAAGTCAAATGTTAAAAGTTTCCAATTCATGTGGTTGTGCTCGAAACGCTTTGAAGGCATCCATGTTTCTTAAATAGAATCGAGTATCATGCAGAATTGAGTATCATGCCAAAAATAGTTTGGGGGCATGGATATAAAAATATCTACCTTTCTAAACTCTCCTTGGGAGCCATAATCATTTGGAGGATCACCCATAATTTGAAATCCAAGTACTTCTACATTATCTCTATTGAACACTATTATATACTAATACTTTCAAATAAATATGTAGAAGAAGGATTTATTGTATGAAAAGTATTGGTGGTAGATGGGGTTTGTGGAATTTTTGAAAAAATTGAAACAATTTCAAGATAAAAAAATGATATAAGGCATCCATGTTTTTAAATAGAATGGAGTATCATGTTAAAAATAGTTTGGGGGCATGGATATAAAAATATCTAACTTTCTAAACTCTCCTTAGTAGCCATAATCATTTGGAGGATCACCCATAAATTGAGATACAAGTACTTCTAAATTATCTCTATGGAACACTATTATATACTAATACTTTCGAATAAATATGTAGAAGAATGATTTATTGTTTGGAAAGTGTTGATGGTAGATTGGGTTTGTGGGATGTCTGAAAAAATTGAAACAATTTCAAGATAAAAAAATGGTATATATCTTTTTATGGGAGTCAAGGAGGAGTATTATCTTTCTGAGCCTCTCTTATATTCCTTTCACAAAGCTAGCATTCTCTTCCTTTTGACAACTGAAAGCTCAGTATCCATATATAAGAGGATATCTAGGGTGTAAATCTAGAGAGGATTTAGTGCTTCCAAAGGCCAAAGCATCTAATTCATTAATATAGTTTTCGGTTACATTACTTTAAAGGGAGATGATAATGATCATATATGTTAGTCTAAAAATTCTAGTTCGGGTTAGTATATTAGGAAAATAGGATATAAAGATATTGTTCAAGTTGATTTTTTTTTTTGAGAAATGTAACAGTAGTGGAATTTTTTGGGGAAAATCCATGTTGCATTGAAGGGTAAAATGCATTGGTGTTATGATGAGTTCGGCCTAGAAACCTTATACAAAGTCTATAAAGAAATAATTTGAGGTTTGTTTACTCAATTTTCTTATACTGTGAAATGTTTGTGGTAATTGAATTCAAGGAGAAGGCTATTTCAAGCAGATTAGAGTTTGGCAAGTTCCTTTCAAACTTGGATGGAAAACAAAGACTTAAAGAAATTTTAACGCATTCGTCACACCATCGTCAATAGTAGTTGGTGCTTGTGCAACATTGATATTCCTCTTATAATCTCTACTAATTTAATTATTAAATTAGCATATATTATATACTAGCACAACCACATTTACCAATGTAATTGGTATACATTAATAGTTGTATATGAAAAAACTCAAAGCTCCACCTAAAATTCCAAACCCTTTTATATGAAGTGAGTATAGAAATAAAAAGGAAAACCTTTGTTCCATGATTGTTGTTTTACCTTCCATATTCAATTTATTTGTCGATTTTCACTACCAAGTACCCTCATTAATCCAGTGATTAGATCCATATTAAAGAGATGCATGATTAGATCCAAATTAAAAAGCTAATCTTGCAGAAACAATTTAAACCATTAACATGACACAACCAAATAATAAACATTTGAAATTTTAATAGTGAAAAGAGTATAATTTTTGTGGAGCAGAGTTCAATTTTTAAAAATCAAGTTAGCTCAGATGTTAACCATAAAACTGGTAAAGATATCATTTAGTTTTGGAGTTCTAATGATCAGCCTTAGTTATTATGGGAACAAATCAAAACTGAAGTGCAATTTACAAATGGCAAAAAATTGTTTCATACCATAAACTAATGTACAAAATTAATCATAAATAAATTATAAAATATACCACTGTAGTGACATTCACTACATAAAAATTGTAAATTTAACAGCTCTTTAATACGTAATCAACCCCTCTCAACGCAATTAATTTCAAAACACTTTATCGATCAAAAATAGACATATCTATATTATAATAAATCTCTTATAAATTAAATATTGCAAAACAATATTTTAATCAAACATAATTATAGTACCGATGTATATTGTTAATAAGCCGATCAAGACATCAATGGTCCCTAGATATGTATAAATAAGTGTCTCCAGAATTTTCCAGGCTATTTTTGTGGGTCGAGAAAGAGAGAAAAACAATGGTGAGGGCGTTGTTCACTTTCGACATCAGAAAACGGTTGACTTAAAATTGCACTTAAAGGTGATAGGTCTGGATGGAGCGTATAATGAAGGATCTCTTCTCTATATTCACTCACAAATTTTAAAGAACTCCAAGGTTTTCCAACAAAAGCTTTCTGATTGATGGTCTGCGGATGAGAAGCCTCTCGAAATCCATTTAACTATTTATGTAATCTATAAAAGTGAGATTCAATTCATTTTTAAAATGCCTGCACAAATAAACGTTCAAAGTTAAAATCAAATTGATTATGAAAAGAACGTTTACATAATAAATGTTGTTTCAACATCTCTGCCCTAGTTCAGTTTCAACATTACCAGTTTAACCTAAACAATATCTCTTCCATCTACACACTGTTATGGAATTTGCACACTTTTCAATGATAATTCTAAAGTGTCCTCTATGGCAAAGAAAACCAATGAACAATAATCTGAGGTACATTTCCATGGGAAGGGGAGCCATCTGTATTATTATATTTTTGTTCCATCTAATCACCAAAATAATTTAATCACCCCGACGAAATCTACAGCGTTTGCACAAGACACCTTGTCCTTATTCATCCACGTTTCCATCTATATCTCCAAATTTAACGTGCACAAGTTTCGGAATGTAGATCACCATTCTTTCATGGAGATGAATAAGTGGTATAGTAAATTTTTAATGATATTTTGGTAAAAAAATAACTTAAAGTGTTAGAACGATTGATTTAGTTACTTAAAAAAGTTATTGCTTTCAATTTCATTCATTTATTACGCATTTTTCAATTCAAACCATTCCATAAATTTTAAAAAAAATATTATATCAAAAAAATAAATACATCACCGACCAGTAACAATTTTTTTGATGTCAACGTGTCGTCGCTTTCTCTCCAATGTCAGTCTTGCTGGTATCAGACGTTTTGATAACTCGTGTTAATATATATATACACACACGTGTAGTCTAAAAAAGCAAAAGTAGTAGAATGGTTAAGAATCTAGCAAAGATTTTCAAAAAAATTGGCAAAGATTTTTTCAAAAGCTTGTTTATAGTTGTTAAACTTTAGTATTTTGAGTATTCTAAAGATTTTTGATAGTGCTGAATCCATTTTCACTATCAAAAATGGATTCCAAATACTCCAACTACCTGATTTCTCAAATTTTAGTTTATTCCACATGCTAAATAGACAACTTATATATATATAACTGTTCCTATCACACTACATGGACCTTCAACTATTACTTATAGTCGGACAAATTCAATCATTAAATGCCCGTAAAGGTCATTACCTGCATAATCGTTGCCTCAGTGGGTCGTTGTGAGTGTGAAGCTATAGTCGTCGGAAGTTGGAAGTTGACTCGTAACCGCATATCTATGGCATGCCGATGCAAACCTAAAAGAGACATTATCTATGTGTTTGAAAAGGGCTATTACTACAAATAATTGATGTTAAAAAAAGGGAGTTGTTTTTAGTGCGATTTTTTTGGAGTTTATTGTATCTGAATCTGATAAAAAATTTTGAGATAAAATCTTGATTTCTGTTATTTAAATTGGTTTTTTCACTGTATATATGGATTCAACACCATAAAAAACCCTTATGCCACTTCGATTGTGTAAGGTTATCCATCAAATTTTTGGTTTCAATTAATTCCTGCTGAAATTTAGAGAAATTAGACCAGTAAAATCCACCCAAAAACCTTCAAAAAGTCACACTAAAGACTACTCCTAAAAAAAGTAGCCATGCCGACCATGGCGTTGAATATAAGATTTCTTGTGAGCCCCGGTTTTATTATAATATTGTTTTATTTTTTCTTATGATGATTTTATTTGGGAAATCAAATATTTAAATCATTTTAAAATTATGAAATTCCGATAGGCAAATTTTGTGCACAACATTTTCAGTAAAGAAGTATTGAAGTTTTTATGTTTTTGTTTTTGTTTTATTTTCTCAATTAGAAAATTATTTTTGGTTTATATTTAGTACCAGCACAAAATCATTATGGATTATCTAATTGAAATACAATATTAGTTTTGTAAATTGAAACTAATCACATATAAGAGCATTCAAAAATTGTCAAAATATTTACATGCTATGACAACGTTTTTTTTGTCCATGTAGCCATTCTTCATTTACCTTGTTTACTTCCTTTAAAATGATGATACTGTGTCCATATCTTTTACGTTGAGAAAACCCCAAGAATGATTATAGCAAGTGATTTCTCCAACAATATTGCTCACTTCCATACTATTTGTTTCTCTTTGTCTAGCATCAAAAATTATGTAAACATACTATTCAGTCCTGTACTGCAAAAGAAAAAAACACAGCTTCTGCCCAAAGTTTTGAGATGTTCCTTAGTCCTGAAAGTGATTACCTTCCATCAATTCAGTCAGAAAAAATTTACAACTCCATTCACCCCAACTCGTGATGCATCTGTGAGCTTGTAATGCATCACACCAAAATTACCAATCAGCCCCTTCTTTGACATCCTATCTACTTGTGTATTCTTCTCCCTGTAAATGTGTTTGAAAGTAATTGCAGAGGAAGATCTACTCAGTTATTTAATTCTTTCAAGCCAAGCAGTAAGGTGACCTAGATTTAGTATAGTCCCCATGTTCATGTGATCCATGAGAACTTGTGAGTCCCCAAACACCCATAACTTATCCACATAGTTGATTTGAGAACCAAAGCAGGCCCCACAATGCTAACATCTCAACCCTCATGTTCCTGCCCAATCCACCATACCAATGGATTTTGTAATGGCACAATGGTGAAATCATCAACCAAGCTCCACAACAACATCTCAAATTTTGTGAAGCCCAATCAAAAAAACCCTGCAGTATAGTGGATTTCAAATGGTCTAATTCTTTTTAATAAATATGAGGGGGGTTTTTGTCGAATTATTAGTTTTTCCCATGTTTTTTATTTTTCTAGGGTTTCTTCCATGTTCCTCAAAGATCCACCTATTCCTACAACACCAAATGTAATAGTCCACAACATTGTCATAATCCCGAAGTTTTAATTTGAAATGATTTATCACGTGTAGTAGGACCTCACATGCAAAAGCACATAGATAAAATAGGTGTTGATTGTCTTCAAAACCCTTCATAATATACCAGGCCCAATCTTACCTTTTCTCTGAAGATTAGCCCAGGTTAGATTTTTATCCTGCCATACAAGCCAGTAAATCTTAGTTTGTACATTAGCCTTCTAGATAACCATCAACCAACTATTATGTTCATAACCAAATTTAATATTCATTAGCTCCTTATATGTTTCACTAGTTCCGATGTGTCCATTTTTTAAAGTCCCTCCCCTTTGAACTCTGTCTCCCAATCTATTTCTTCTCAGACTAGGACATCTCATCTCTTCTATGTATCTTGTCCACTCTAGTTCCATGTTACCCTGTAGTTCCAGCGTTGAAGTAGACTTCCATCTCAAAGAAGAGCCAACCCAGTGCTAAATGACCTATCCCAAATAAAAGAGGCCTTTTCCATTAAGCTTAGACACCAGTTCCATACTGAGTGTTAGCTCATATTTCATTTCACTGATCCTTTGTTGACCAATCATTGTTTTCTCCCCATCACCAAACCAAAATTTCATCTTAAATTCTCCACAAAGTGTTTCCATATTTTCATAAATCTGTTCCAAATGATGGATCCCTAGAAACATTCGTCATTCCCTTAATATATAGGTCTTCCACTCCCATATTCTTTATGTATTTGTTCTTTAATATATCATTCCATATACCATGAGTTTGCATACCTCTCCATAAAGATTTCATAAGCAATGACTTTCCCAATGTCTCCAAATCTAAGATAAACAATCCACCCTTTTCTTTTGGTTTAGCAATCAAATCCCAACTAACCAAATGGTATTTCTCGCTTTGTCTTCCTCCATTCCATATGAATTTAGCTATGATGCTCCTTATAATGTCTATAATTTTCTTTGGTATAATATAGAGGTGAGCCCAATACACAGTAAATTGTTGTAGTACAGCCTATACCAATACTAATCTGCCTCCCTTCAAAAACCATTTTAAAGTCCATCCCCTGGTCCTACATTTATATTTATTCAATACCCATAACTAGTCCTTCGCTCTATAACATACAACCTTCATATGGAATCCAAGATATGTAAAACCCTCAGCCAAGGGAGCCGTTCTGAAATTATACATAGACCTAATATAATCAATAATAACACCATCTCCAGCAGCATAATACATACAATATTTACCTTCGTTAGCCATCATTCCAGTGTGCACCTGGGAGAAACAACAAAAGGCCTCATGATCACAAGGTTAAAGAACATACATAAAGACACAACTATGATACTAAAAGAATTGGAGGAAGGCGTGCAGTTCTCGGATTACTGGTTACGACTCAAAATCATGGAAGAGGAGAAAAGAAAGATCTTGCTCATCGAAGAACGGACCCAGAGGCTGAAAAGTAGGGTCACATGGCTGATTGTGGGGGATAGAAACACGAAATACTTCCACTCATATGCAACTCGGAGAAAAAAATGCAAATGTTATATGGAAGGTGGATGTCAATGCGATTTCACATCACACTATTGTGAATATCCAACATGAAGCGATTAAATTCTTCTAGTCTTTGTATAGGGCCACAGAAGATATTGATGTTGGGGTTCAATTATGGTCTTTGGAGGATTATCCCAAGATGTTCAAGGAGGGGGACTTACTCACACTTAATAGAAGGGTCAGTATTGAAGCGCTGATTGGGGTCCTTAAATCATTTACAGTGGATAAGAGCTTGGGTCCAGTTGGATGGACCTCGGACTTTTTCATTCATTTTGATGAGGATTTCATCCAAGAAATATTTAATATGGTGGAAGAAGCTATAATTTCAGGCAGGATTCATGGGGCATTAAACTCTACCTTTCCGACACTCATTCAAAGAAAAAAGAAACATTATCTTTTGAAGAATAGAAGCCTATTTCTCTTTGCAACACCCTATCTCTAAAATTATTGTTGAACGTATGAAGGTCTTGTCAAAACACATCACTCTAAAACAATCTGGTTTCTAAAGAACGGATGTATTTACAACGTTGTGGCTACAACACAGGAAATTCTCCACACCCAGTATCAAACAGCTGGGGTCATGAAAGGAGACTTAAGCAAAGCTTAAGACAGGGTGGATTGGGGATATTTGAGACTTATTTTATTTTATATAAGATTGGCATAGACAAAACAATTGTAAAACGGATTATGGGATGTGTCTGCAACACATCTATGGCCATCTTAATTAACTAAACTTCCTCCAAAGGATGCGCCCTATCGCCACTCTTATTTGTTCTTATAATGGATGCATTAAGTTTAAAATTAAGGAAGGCTGCGAACGTGGGAGAGATAGGGGCATTAAGGTTACTGATAACAGGGAGGTTACCCACAACTTTTTCGTCCATGTTTTGATCTTCGGGTTGATAATAAAACACTGTTGGAAAATTCTACATATCAAGCTTTTAATTTATAAATTTCAAAAATGTAAATTATATACATATTCTAAAAATCACTCCAGTAAACACACCAGCCAAAACACCCTGTATTGATTTAGCAAATCCTGCACTCTTCAATCCTCTAAAAAAAGATCGTATAAAGTTATAAAGTTATCCAAAATAAAGAACAGCCAACTAATCTACACAACTACCATATACATCATTTAGAAAACCAAAATAAAGACCAGTCAACTAATCTATACAACTTTCAGACAGTATGTCATCTCTATCTATTTACAATCTCAAAGGTATAGGATAAATATTACGAGGGCACATTGCTGAGCAAGAAACAAGAAAAGAAGACATGATGAGTATGAATGATATGATGAGTCAGAATGATCTATACTGCATCTAAGATCGTATTTTCACTCTAAGAGAAGAAACCTAACATAACATTTATGGTAAGAAACCTCTTAAGCTAACAATGACACATCATAAACTCTGTAAGCTGTTGTCAACAGTAAATAGGTATATTTACTCAAAACTACTTCAGCACCTACTATTTTTATCCAATGGAATTATCCTCAATACAGTGATTGAATTCTTATTACAATCATTTTTATTTAATTTAAAGTAGAAAATAGCTACTTCTTATATTAATAAAAGGTGGTACAATTGTACTGGATCTATCTTTCCTTCTGTTGTTACAATCTTTCACATATCATTTGCTCCAAATTTACCAAACACAAAAATATTTTACAAAACACAAAAATATACTCTTGAACCTATTACATCAGACTTCTTCGTTCACGACGCTTGCACACTATACTAATGCTACAATCATTTTTATGACGGGTAATAGACATACAAATCCCCATCATCGGAAATCTCTTACTGCCAATTTAGCTAATTCCCAAACTCTCTGCCTTACAAAAAAAACAGGACAGAGCCTATACTGAAAGATGATCGAAGTTACTGAAGGAAAGCCCTTGAAAAGACAATACGATTATTGGTCTCATCATTGTAAGCAAATTTTTGGGACAAAATTTGACAACTAGCTGTTTGGCAGTTCTTTACTGCTCTTCGAAGCTGCCTTGGAGACTATTCATAACCTTTATTTCTAATTATTGTATGATTTCAAGGAACACGTCCATTTTCTGACAATGCAACCTACCATTTACCTTCGGATTCTGTGGGTTCAATCACATGAACACCTCCGTCAGTCAACCCTACAGCAAACTGATTAGGTATATGTGGATTCGCAGCAATTACAAGAGGATAGATATTGTCACTGCACAAACAAGCCAAACAAATTTTTAGGATTAAATCACAATAGCAGGGTTATTTCCTATCGTAATGCACAGTACTATAACCCTTCTCTTTTTATTAAGTTATGCTTTACCTGCTGATGCTAGGTATAAATGCAGAGGGGGCAATACGACAGCGTGGCCTCAGCACTTCAGCATCAAATACACCAATTGAACCGTCGTAGAAACTGACATAGATTAGTAGGTTGTCACATGAGTATGTGGCACTAGAAATACGTTTAAGTAAACGATCTTGAGGTGCCCACTGCAATGCAATTATTCAGAGTCACTATCCAGTCTTCAAAGCTGAAGATAAAGTCTTTAATTTGTTTATAAAAATCTGACTTCAACATAACTTGGGTTAGGAACTGGAATATGAGAAAGCATAGGATCTTACATGGCATATGCATTTCAGTTGGGGGGCATTATAAATAGCAATTTGGCTCTCCTGAACAACAAGCAAGTGAACTCCATCACTATGAAATTGTATTCTTGTATCTGCAGGTGGTGGTGATGATTGTCCTGCCTGTGTATGCACAAATTTAGACTTCTGTCTCTGCCATCCATTTATTTTCCAGACACAAAGCTGCCAACACAACATTGATTTTAGTCAAGAGGTTTTAAAGCGATATCTTATATGGAGGGTATAATATGTAGCTAATTCTAAATAAATATGAATATGTACCTGTGCATCAGCTCCACATGATACCAACACATTTAAATGTACAGAAAATCCCAAACCAGTTATTCTCTTCTGGTGCCCCTTAAGTTCTGATATTACCTGTAATCAGAACCCATTCAGTGGCATTCTATTATCCACATGAAGTGGCAGGTAAAAATATTAGACACTAGTAGGAAAATTGTAAATCCACATAACCTGATTTTGAGGTACATTGAAAATTTGAATCGTTGAATCCTCCATTCCAATAGCAACGATGTTATTATTTAAAGGGTTGAAAGCTATAAACGTTGCGGCTGGAGGAGGGGCCATGCACTTTTTTATGACCTGCAGAAATATGGATGTCCGAATTCTTATATATATACAACAATCTCACCATTAAGTTTTCACCCATGTCACTCAGGCTTTACACGGCATTACATGACAGAATATCATGAATTCAAGAGAAATACACATCTGGATGGAAGCATGAGGAAAATAATGACATTTCCAAACCAACTGTGATATATAAAAATAACATGACAAGATTAGACACTAAAGCAAACAGAAATAAATGCAAGCAACCTATTTACTAGGAAAAGAATACCTAACCTCAAATGTCCTAGTCTTGAACAGAGACACTTGACCACCAGAGGCAGACATTAGATATGCATTATTATCTGACAAAGCTATGCAGGGATGAACTTCTTGTGAACCTCTATCACTGGTGTCATTTTTCATAAGCAACCCATCAAGAGGTTGCCACAACTGTGGTTGAGAAGTTGTTGTAGCCTGTCAAATAAATTCCAAAATTTTACTCAACTTAAATGTATGGTGACAACTAATCACTCCAACTGAAATTTTGAGCAATTTGTCCATGTAAAAACTAACCTTTCCAGATGGATTCAATTCATTGGGTTTCCATTTCCATATTTTAATCGTAGCATTGGTGTCCAAAGCTAAGAGCGAGGAACCTGAATATTTGTAATGTAATCTAGCAATCTGTAATATGCAACAAAGAAAATCAATATGTAATCTGTAACTGTAATATGTAATCTGTAATTGCAAATGTAATATATATAATATGTAATCTGTAATATGTAGTGTGTAGCTGAAATATGCAGTTGTGTGAGATAGCATGCCAAATTCATTGACATTCAATCTAGTACATAGAAGAGTAGAGCTTGTGTGTCCTTTTGACATTCGATCCAACACTATGATAGACCTACATTGGGATGGATCTTTCACCTCAAACACTTTCCAGTTCTTACTTTTGTCTACACCTTCAGCTGAAAGCCTTCGTTCTACATCGATCCTCCGATTGCTATCGACACTATTCTGTTGGTGTGTTTTGAACATTACAGTTACATATTTAGTTAAAATAATTAGTACTTTGATCCTCCGATTGCTATCGACACTATTCTGTTGGTGTGTTTTGAACATTACAGTTACATATTTAGTTAAAATAATTAGTACTTCAAAGCCATTTCATTTAAAATTGATTAACTAACATCAAATTTCAAGTAAATGATGTAAAATATTGTAGAATACTGAAACATAATAAATCTTCCAGTGGAATAGCTTACCACCAATACTTCTGGAACACTTTTTTCTGAATTTTCTTAATTGATGTGAATATGGCTAATTCCCTTTGATGCAGAAATTGGATTTCGAAGTGGATCCTGCAGTTCAGAGATCAAAAAATTAGGTTGCAACCATAACTTTGATATACCTGCATAGGGAGTGTGCAATTTGGTTTCCATCCTACCTTTGGTATCACGGACTCTGGTGTCCCCCCTCTATTTTCTGGCATACGAAGAAACTGAAGTCTGTCTTTATTAGCTAAGATCTTCACTCCATTATTATTTGTTGTAACGGCCAACAGGGAACCCTCTTTATTGAAGCGAAGATGAGGTCTAGACTGCAAAGAGTTAGAAGAATCGATGAGTCAAATATGCAATGGCCGTGAAAAAAATATTAAAACACATCTAGATTTAAATTGTTAAGTAATAGTTGCTGTAGAAAGTGTCCTTTTACCCGCAAGCGACCCTCAGCCAAAGTTGCTGAAAGGATAGTGACATTATCCATCCCCCAAAACTTAATTTGATATTCATCACCAGCTGCTAGTACCCTATTCTTTGTCGTATCAAACTTCAACGGCTCTAAAGACCTGCTCTGAAGGCCAGAATACATCCGTTTGATTGATCCATCACGTTCATTCCACTCGACTAAATATGATTCTCCATCTTTGTTTGTACAGCATGAGAAGACCCTAATCCCAAACATGATAAATCAAATTTAAAAATATCGTTATAAATTCCAAATGCCATTGACGAAACAGTGGAAATTAATTTTAGTTAGCTGATATCCTTGCTCTACATTGAAACATCTTCATCTATATAAATTTAAATAAAATAAAAAATAATTTTGGTGAGCTGATATCCTTTCTATGCATTCAAACATCCTCATCTATATAAATTTAGATAAAATATCACATAATTACCGTGATCCATCATCACTATAAGCCATTGTAATGTGTCCATGCTCAGGTGCATCGTGTTCAATTTTATTTTCCAAATAATCAAACACCCAGGCTTTAATCTTGCCATCCAAAGATGTAGACAAAATGTACTGTAATCATTGAGAGACGATCATTAGAAATATCAGAATAATTCATAGTTTAATGCTAGTTGAGTCTTGTTTAGTCTTACATGTGTTTCTTAAAAAAAAAAAAATTGCAAACATTGCATCTGTATGGAAAAAATAGTTACTCATAATCTCTGTACTAAATAAATTCCAATTTGTGAAATTCATCTTCGCACTAACTACTGTAATTAGTGTAAGACTTCCAAAAATCAATTACCTGGGTATTTTTGTTATCATGAGCACAAACAGAATAAACAGGTGCTGTGTGACCTTCAAATGTGTATTGTTTATGACCTGTTTTTGCATGCCATACCTATAGAATAGACAATAGGTTTTTTCAACAAATGTTCAGGCTTATAAACATCCATGATATTACTCAAGGTCAAATGAGTTATTTTTTATATCATTGATACATTAATGTAACAAAGTCAAGTATCATGTAGTAAATTTACCTTAATGGTCATATCATCCCCACAAGTTACAACACATAGTTCGTTCTTAAGGTGCACCAAGGCAATGTCATTCACACTACCAATATGTGCATTAATCTGCAAAGTTATATTAATATCGTCACCATATCCATGTATCACATAAATAAATTTCAACACAATGCAAACCATTATTGAGCTTTAATATGGACCTGTAGTTGTTTCCTCAGCTCTCCGGTCAAATTATAGGAATATATGTGAACAATATTCTTGGAAAATGCCACTCCTGCAAGTGAGGCTATGTCAATGAACAATATATCCTATATTATCATTCCTAAAGTAATAATGGCTTCGTCAAGATATCACATGAAGAAATTGTCTTGAATATTAATAATGGTTGTTAATATAGCAAATAAAAAAATTGCCATGAAATACAATCAACACGTACCAACCAATGTTCCATTTGGACTCCAGATACATTTGTTCACTGAGACAACTGATTCTTTCAAAAGGGTTGCCTAATCAAATATAAGGAAAATTTGTCATCCAAATTTCTTTGTGGCTAAGAATCATCTCTTATTGGAAAACACCTGATTTGTGGAAAAATAAATCATAAAATAGGTTCTTCACGCAAATCACTTTAAAAGAAATCAAGGTGAGATTGTACCTCTCCCTCCATAATGCAATATGATGCATCCCAAACTTTGAATGACCTATGTTCTAACTTTTTAGACGATTCAACTTCCCAAATATCGATGTCCCCGCCATCTGTTCCAACTGAAGATATTCATCCAGACGTACATATATGTTTAGAAATAATTTCCGCTGTAGATGAACAAACTAATTTGATGAGCTTTATAGAGTACAGAATTCTCACAAATGAAATTGAACATTACCTAGTAGAACTGTTTGCTGCAGAGGATGAAAGTCCAAGCTGACTACATTTGAAGCTTGGTTGAGGCTTCTCACAACTGTTTTAGGAAGATCAATCTAATTGATTAGTCTTAGATCATGTGAACCTACACTCTGAAAAAATTTGAATTGAATAGAAGTGTGTTATTGTTAGAAATATTAAAGTCACCAATACCGTTACCTTGGCGATGACGAGAATAGGCTCATCTAAAACAAGGTAGTGAAGCGAGGACTACGTATTTAAGAAAAATAAGTCCTCGTAAGGATAAAGAAATTAAATCTTGTATAGACGCGATAGAACGTGATGGAGTATTACAGAAATATAGGCGTGGTGGTACTACAGAAGGCTTAAATTTCAATACAATCACGGAAAACTGATTTCAATGCTACAGTCAAATTGACGTTTAAAAACACAACAACAAATTAATTAATGATAGGAATAAACCGGAAAGTCTCTTATGAGAGGATAGGACAAGTGGTCCCTACCACTTGAGCGCAAAAGCGCAAAAGCGCAATTTCAGAAGTTTAGAAGACCAAGTGTCGTGTTAATGTGGAAATCTGCGATGTGCGATGGTTGCGCCATCGCAACATCGCAACATCGCAATATTGCATTTTTGCAGAATCACCCTCTGCCCATTCCATTGTATCATCGCAAATGTTGAAGTTGTGATGTGCGCCCGTCGCACCATCGCATGTTACGAGTATTCCTCAATATGTTATCGCAAGTCTGAAAGTTGCAATATGCGCCATCGCAGAGCGCACCGTCGCACTTTTGGTTGATTGCAAGTTTGTTTGTTCTGCCGTTTGCGCCATCGCAAAATCGCAAAGTGGCCGACTGCGATGTGGTCCCACTCGTACGTCGCGCCGTATTGAAATGTTTTATGTTTTTGCAAAGGTTTTCCTTTGTATTTTGGTTTATACGTTGGTTTATATTTTATATGTAATTTGTGCCGCCGCGCCATATAAAGAGAAAAAGGCCCGTGCGCATTTGTGTGGGGAATGTATTGTTAGTGTGACCGCTGTGAGAGCCTGCAGGCAAAGAAAACACAGCAAGAAGAACGAAAGCATTGTTAGTGTGTTCTTGAGAGACAGAGAGTTGTTAGAGTGCACTGCGCTTGTAGCAGTCAAATATATTTTTTGAATCCCTCACTGTTGAAGAAGAAATTTGTAACAGTTTTTTTTAGTTCTGTTAATGAAATAGAAGAAAGCATTTTCATGCTATCTCTGTCTGCAATTAAATTTTTGTTTTAAACTTCTCTGTGCTTAGAGGAGAGCATCATTCTCTCCACTGTTTGCTTGGAATTTCCAATAATTCCAACATGGTATCAGAGCTAGTCTAGGCTCTTTGAATGCTTCAAAGAAGCTGAAGAAGAAGACCGGTTGTAGTGTTTTCTCCAGCAGTGTGAAAAGCTCAATAGAGGTCAAAGTTCAGGTATTTATCAAAGATAATAGTGCTGTTTCTTTGTATTTAAAAAGGAGTTTGTTCTTTCAGTAAAGGAAAGACAGTTTTTTTAAGTTTAGAAGTTCAGTTCAAGAGCAATCGCTGGACCAAGCACTGGAATGAGTCTTGGAAATGTTCAGCTTCCACAATTTAATGGAAAGAACTATGATTATTGGACCATTACCATGAAAGCCCTATTTGTATCACAAGACTTATGGGAACTAGTAGAAGATGGTTTTGTTGAACCAGCTGATAAGCAGGCTTTTAATGCCTTAACTCAAGCAGAGAAAGATGTGTTGAAGAATAATAGGAAGAAAGATGCTAAAGCTCTCTTCTGTTTGTATCAAGCTATAAATGAGAGTGTGTTTCCAAGGATAGCAGCAGCTAAGAAATCCAAGGAGGCATGGGAAACTCTGAAAGTAGCCTATCAAGGTATGGAGAAAGTTAAAACAGCAAAACTTCAGTTGTTGAAAAGAGATTTTGAAACTCTTTGCATGAAAGAGTCAGACAGTGTTGACACATTTTTCACACATGTGATTGGGATTGTCAATCAGATAATATCCCATGGAGAAACTCTTGAAGAGAGAAGGATTGTGGAGAAACTTTTGAGTTGTTTACCCTCAAAGTTTGATGTTATTGTAACTACCATAGAAGAGACCAAAGATCTCTCATAGTTCACAGTGGATGAACTTCATGCCTCACTAATAACTCATGAACAGAGATTGAGCAGAGATGAACATTCATCTCTTGAGCATGCCTTCAAGGCCCAGATGCCTTCAAGAAGAGGAAGAGGTCAAAGAAAAGGAAGAGGAAGAGGCAGAAGCCAGAATAGAGGTGGAAGGAACATCCCTTCACATTCACATGGAAGGAGCAACAGTCAAGGTCAAAGCCAAGCCCAATGCAACAACCAGCAAGGTGGACATCAACACCAACATACTCATGGACAAAGGTATGACAAATCCAATGTCCAGTGTCATTATTGCAAGAAATATGGGCACTATGCCAATGAATGTAGAAAGAAGCAAAATGACATGAAAAATAGGTAGAATGCTAATGTAGCAAAAGAAGAAAAGAACCCAAGCAATGTGCTGTTAGCTTGTAATGTAGCACAAGATAAAAATGATGATGTTTGGTTCTTAGATTCTGGATGTAGTAATCATATGACTGGCAACAAAGCAATGTTCGCCAATCTAAATGAAGAAGTAAAATCTGAAGTGACCACAGGGACTGATACTAAGATCTCTGTCAAAGGAAAAGGCAGAGTGAGTATTAGAGCTAGAAATGGGGAGCAGAAATATGTCCCTGATGTGTATTATGTTCCAAGTCTGAAATGTAATCTTTTGAGCGTTGGGCAGCTCATAAACAAAGGTTACAATGTAATTTTCAAAGATGATGTGTGCACAATAAAAGATATACCTCCAAGCAAGAAAATCATTGCTGAAATTCAAATGACCAGCAATAGAATGTTTCCGCTCAAGCTCAACATTGACTTGAAGCAAAAAGGGAAGAATGTAGCAGCTGTAACACAAGAAGCCTTTCAGAAGGAAGCAAAGGATGAAAATTGGTTATGGCACTTGAGATTTGGACATCTCAATTTCGGAGGATTAAATTTGCTGCACAGAAAGGGAATGGTAAGAGGTTTACCATTGATTGAAAAGCCTGACAGCCTATGTGAAGGCTGCATCTTGGGAAAGCAACACAAAGAAAATTTTCCTTCAGGGAAAAGCATAAGGGCGAAAGCACCTTTGGAAATAATCCACTTAGATTTATGTGGGCCGATGCAAACATCATCTATTTCGGGCAGCAATTACATGCTGACTTTCATTGATGATTTCACAAGAAAAGTGTGGGTTTATTTTCTGAAATACAAGAGTGAAGTCTTTCAGAAATTTTGCCACTTTAAAGCTCGTGTAGAGAAACAAAGTGGGCAGTACATTAAAGTCCTCAGAACTGACAGAGGAGGAGAATATATCTCAAAGGAATTTCTGCGTTTCTGCAGAGAAAACGACATACACAAGCAGTTTACCACAAGGTACACGCCGCAACAGAATGGAGTTGCTGAAAGGAAGAATCGAACCATAATGGAGATGGTGAGAAGTATGCTAAAGGAAAAACACTTGTCGAATGAATATTGGGCAGAAGCAGCAAACTGTGCTGCGTATATTTTGAATAGATGCCCCACAAAAGCCATGATGAACAAAGTTCCAGAAGAAGCGTGGAGTGGCAGAAAACAGGGAGTCACCCACATGAGAGTTTTTGGGTGTGTAGCATATGTACACATTCCAGACAAATTGAGAAATAAGTTGGATAGTAAGGGGGAGAAGTGCATTTTCCTTGGATACTGTGAAGATTCCAAAGGATACAGACTGTATAACCCATCCACAAAGAAGTTTGTAATTAGCAGAGATGTGCAATTCATTGAAGAGGAAGCATGGGATGGAAGCATTGAGAAAACAGTCAATGTCAAAAACTGTTTATCTCATGATGAAGATGATGTAGATGTGGTTGAGATTAATAACCCATCCATTGCACAACCTCCAGCAGCGCAAGGCCAGCAAGGGACGCCTCAAGCGGAAGTAAGAACACCCTTGAGAAGAAGCGGCAGTGGTTCACCGAGTACACCACAAGGAGCAGAATCGAGTGCTTCATCAAGCACACCTACACCAAGTGAAAGAGGAACAAAGTTCAGAAGCCTTAGAGAAATCTATGAGCAAGGAGAAGCAGATGAAGGTATGAATTCTTTATTTGCTTTGTATTGTCAAGTTGATGATCCTATTCATTTTGAAGATGCTATTAAAGATAGAAAATGGATAGAAGCTATGGATGAAGAAATTAAAGCCATAGAGAAGAATAGAACATGGGAGTTGGTTGATCTACCAGAAGGTAAAGAAGTCATTGGAGTTAAATGGGTATACAAGACCAAAAGCAATGCTGAAGGAAAGATAGAAAGACACAAGGCCAGACTTGTTGTCAAAGGATATAAGCAGAAGCAAGGGATTGATTATGAAGAAACTTTTGTACCAGTTGCAAGAATGGAGACAGTAAGAGCAGTGCTGTCCATAGCAGCACAAAACAAATGGAAAGTATATCAAATGGATGTAAAATCCGCATTTTTAAATGGAGTTTTAATGGAAGAGGTATATGTGGAACAACCTCTTGGATATGAGAAGAAAGGCCAAGAGCATAAGGTCTGTAAATTGAAGAAAGCTCTTTATGGGCCGAAACAAGCACCAAGAGCATGGTACAGCAGAATAGATTCTTATATATTGGAGAATGGATTTGAAAATTGTGAGGGAGAACCCACCCTCTACATCAAAGAAAAGGATGGTAAGATGTTGATTGTTGTCTTATATGTTGATGATTTAATTTTTACAGGTAATGATGATTACCTTGTTGAAAATTTTAAAACAGTCATGAAAGATGAATTTGAAATGACTCACATGGGTTTGTTAAGATACTTCTTGGGAATAGAAGTGGAGCAAGGTGAGAAAGGAATTTTTATTTCTCAAGCAAAGTATGTGAATCAAGTTTTGGAAAGATTCAACATGCAGGAGTGCAAAGCTGCAATTACTCCCACAGTAATGGGATTGAAGTTAAGTAAGAATGACAGCAGCAAGGATTTCGATCCAAGTTTGTATAAAAGCATAGTTGGCAGCCTCATGTATTTGACTGCAACTAGGCCGGATATTATGCATGCTGTTAGTTTAATTTCTAGATTTATGGAGAAGCCAAAAGAAGCACATTGGCAAGCAGCAAAGAGAATTCTGAGGTATGTGAAAGGAACTAAAAGATTTGGTATTTTATATACTACTTCAGAAAGTTCAGAATTAGTTGGTTACACTGACAGTGATTGGGCTGGAAGTGTAGATGATCGGAAGAGCACTTCCAGTTATATTTTTCATATGGGTTCAGGAGCCATTTCATGGGCTTCCAAGAAACAGCCTATTGTAGCATTGTCTACAGCAGAGGCAGAATATGTGGCAGCTACAGCAGCAGCATGTCAAGCAATTTGGATGAGAAGGATGTTGAGAAGTTTGTGCCAAGAACAGGTAAAGGGCACTGTGATTTATTGTGACAATAGCTCAGCTATTGCATTGTCAAAGAATTTTGTGTTTCACAAGAGAACGAAACACATAGACACAAAGTTTCATTATATCAGAGAATTGGTGAACAATGGTGAAATTGTTTTACAACATTGTAAAACAGAGGAGCAATATGCAGATATTTTGACAAAGCCATTGGCGCAGAAAACATTTGAATTTTTGAGAAAATGTTTGGGTATTATTGATAACCCAGCAGCTGACTTTAAGGGGGAGTGTTAGAAATATTAAAGTCACCTGCCGTGCCTTGGGCAGTGACAGGAAGAACAAAGTACAAGGCAGGAGAAGATTGAGTGAGCAGCACTCTGTATTTAAGAAGAATGGAAGATCCGTAAGGATGAAATTAAATCTTGTATGGGCCGCAGCCATAGACAGCAGTGGAATTAATTTTGAAGTATGGGCGTGAAGTTAATTTTGCAGGAGGAGCTAAGATTTCCCGTAATGCCAATCTACGGAGGAGCAGGTTTAATTAAAACAGTCAAGTCGGGAATTTTAAGCTTCAACAACCAAATTGAAGTGAAACTGATGAGAACAGACGGAAAGTCTCTTATGAGAGGATAGGACAAGTGGTCCCTACCACTTGAGCGCAAAAGCGCAAAAGCACAATTTCAGAAGTTCAGCAGACCAAGTGTCGTGTTAATGTGGAAATCTGCGATGTGCGATGGTTGCGCCATCGCAACATCGCAACATCGCAATATCGCATTTTTGCAGAATCACCCTCCGCCCATTCCATTGTATCATCGCAAATGTTGAAGTTGCGAAGTGCGTCCGTCACACCATCGCATGTTACGAGTATTCCTCAATATGTTATCGCAAGTCTGAAAGTTGCAATATGCGCCATCGCAGAGCGTACCATCGCACTTTTGGTTGATCGCAAGTTTGTTTGTTCTGCGATTTGCGCCATCGCAAAATCGCAAAGTGGCCGACTGCGATGTGGTCCCACTCGTACGTCGCGCCGTATTGAAATGTTTTATGTTTTTGCAAAGGTTTTCCTTTGTATTTTGGTTTATACGTTGGTTTATATTTTATATGTAATTTGTGTCGCCGCGCCATATAAAGAGAAAAAGGCCCGCGCGCATTTGTGTGGGGAATGTATTGTTAGTGTGACCGCTGTGAGAGCCCGCAAGCAAAGAAAACACAGCAAGAAGAACGAAAGCACTGTTAGTGTGTTCTTGAGAGACAGAGAGTTGTTAGAGTGCACTACGTTTGTAGCAGTCAAATATATTTTGTGAATCCCTCACTGTTGAAGAAGAAATTTGTAATAGTTTTTTTTAGTTCTGTTAATGAAATAGAAGAAAGCATTTTCATGCTATCTCTGTCTGCAATTAAATTTTTGTTTTAAACTTCTCTGTGCTTAGAGGAGAGCGCCATTCTTCCACTGCTTGCTTGAATTTAATTCCAGTGAAGCAGGAACTCCAAAGGAATAAAGATGAAGAAACCTCCCCAAATAATCATGAACATAAAGGTTAATAGAAATTGTGTTACACACCTCATCATGGTGACCAGCTCGGAAACGCTTCACGGAACGTTCAGAATCAGCAAACTTATGCTTGTTTCTACTACTGCTTGGTTGAGAGAGTGGCATAGCACCTTCCAGTGAAGCAACAAAAATTCATTTAGCTTAGAAAATTGTGGGCAAATAATGTTAATTATTTATTTTCTTTTCAACCAACCAGAGGAGAACAAGATGCTCTGATACTACTTGAGTTCAATTGTTAAATACAATAGTTTTTTTTTACTACATCAATGACCTTGACCTTCTACTTAATAAGGAAATATATATATCATTATCTAATATTTATAGATTAATAGATTATCAAATAGTTGACCTGCATTTATAGGTGGCACAAAGGCATAACCAGTAGTAGTTACTGCATTATGACGATCAATAGCAGTGTCTTTAAATCGAGGTTGAAATGGCTGCAACCAATAACATAAATAGTTTATTCAAACAATAATAGATATAGACTAAAATAAATAAAGGATTCATTCATATTCAACAGGCAAAAAGAAAAAAATACATATTTTTGATACAAACAAAAGTTGACTTACAATGTGTGTAGCAATCGAAGATAAATCCACCCGATTTTGAATTATCCTCATAGGAGGATTATTTGGTGGAAGTGTAGGTTGTATCCTAGTCAGTGGCTCACAAATATGATCAATATACAACGTTTTGATATCAGGATTAGGGAGAGGATTTTTGCAAGAATGATGCTGCCAATGAAGACTGAAAAATAGGAAATATGACATCATTGTTAGAAGTTACAAATTATTCAAGTAATGCATTCCTCCCTGTGGCGAGAAATCACTATAAAATCCAACAGTTGTTTGATTGCAATAATTATTGACAATATATTTCAAAATTCTTTGGGAAAAAATGCATCCATCAAAATGCTAGGCTTGATTTGAAAATGTAACAATATATATGCAATCTAGAGAAGTCCTAAACTCAATAATGATAATTTCTTATTGATGAACCACGGAGACAAGTAGAACCTTTGATTCACGAGCGTTTTAAGCCTCGAAGTTGGAACGACAGGAAACGACAATTTGGGACCTATGACAGGGTTATCTTCTATAAGTTTTTTAATGTTTAACCACTTTGATGTCCGATCGCATGGCGGAACCTCGCTGCATGTAACCAAATAATAAATTAGACTTTACAAAAAGCAGAGAATCAAGAAACTTCAATGAAGCCGTAAAGACAGTATAGGAAAACCATCATTACCTGAGATCGTCAACTGTAAGTAGCTGCATTATAGATTTACAAAGTTGTGGATTGTAATCTTGAAATTGTTTAAGATCATTGTAAAGTATTTCGACAGCTTTGGACCGATCATTCCTGTAAAATAGAAATGTTTATAATCAATAGACCATACATAATAATCAGTGTACTATAACCTTTGTCTTAATTTTACATGGAACCACAGAAAAGAGCCTTGAACATACATCTTCTGTAGAAAAAAATTAAAATTAAAAAGGCCAGTAAACATAAACAACTTCAAAATTGTTAGAACTTAGAAATTTAAAACAGAGGATTCTTCTTCAAGAAAGAGTCGTGGAGAGATCTTACTCAAGACAAGAGAGTGGCGAAAATCAAAGCACAATCTTACTCAAGACAACAGAGTGGCGAAGATCAAATCACAGTTGACTTGAGCCATTGAAATGAGGCTAAATGATCAAAAATTTAAGCGAAGTCAAACAGAGTAAAATAAAATAAATTGGAGCAATATAATAAAATTTTGAATTGTATCTTCAAAAACATGAAATACATTCACATGGAGTTATTCACATGGAATTTAAAGGCTCCTTCAGAAAGTAACTCTCTGTAAAACCCAATAATTGTTTGTTTTCACTCACACACCAAAATTTGATCAACTATTTTCTCTCCAAGGCTTCTACACTTACATATTCCACTATGAAGAATACTAATACATACATGCATATCCAAAATATATATTTTCAACACATTAATTCATGTCAGAGTCAAAATATTAAACGAGAGGATGGAAAATAGTACAAAAATATTTTTCTATGTTGCTGTGTACATATGTTAGTTGCTAAATTAATATTTGGACCATATGTTCCACCAAATTTGCATTAAATTCTCATTTGACTTTAATTATTTAAACACCTGCTCAAAAGTCCATTTAAGAGATGTCCTTGCGTGTAAGCAAAATTGGAAAAATTGGCCACCTTCAGTGTACTTGGTAGATTTACAAGTATACCTAATGTAAGTTTAATATATCTATTGTCAGTTTAATAACTTTGGTGGTTGAGATTAATTTTCCAACAACCGCCTTTAATCACAACAGCTAGCATTGGCAATTCCCAAACAATCTCTAAGATAAACTAATTTTTTATGTGCCAATTGCTTTGTGAAGATGTCTGCAAATTGTTCTTTTGACCTGCAATGCAGCAATATAGTCTCACCATTCTTAACCAATTCTCTTATCAAATGATATTTAGTGTCAATGTGCTTGGTCATCTTGTGAAAACATTCCCTCTTGTTCATGGCATAAATCCATTGACATTCTTCTCATCCAAACTACTTGACATGTTGTTGCTATTACGATGACATATTCAACTTCTGTTGTTGAGAATGACACTATCAGTTTCTTCTTAGCGGCCCATGAAATGGCTCTTGAACCCAAATGAAAAACATATCCTAGCATGCTCTTTATGTCATCAACACTTCCTGCCCAGTCATTGTCTGTCTAACCAACCAGCCTAAAATAACCTGTTGCAGTGTACAAAATACCATATTCCTTTGTCCTATTGGAAAACTTTAAAATCCTTTTGGTTGATTGCCAATGTGTCTCCTTGGGTGTCTCCATGAACCTTGACGCAAAACTCACTACATACATTATATCATACCTAGTTGCAATCAAATACATTAGGCTTCCCACCATACTTTTGTATAATGTTGGATTGATATTGCTGATGCAATATTATTTGCTCAACTTCAACCCCATGAAAGTTGGAGTTGGTGTTGGATTCTTGTTTCGCATATTAAACCTCTCCAAAAAAATTTGGTACATACTTTGCTTGGGAAATAAAAAATACCATTTTCTCTTTACATCACTTCTATGCCTGGAAAATACCTTAACTACCACAACTCAATCATTTCAGACTCTCTTTTCATGACTTCTTTGAAATCAATAATGAGTAAATCATCACTCCCTATAATAATAAAATCATCTACATATAAAAAAAAACAATAAGAAGCTTACCTTCACTCTATTTGATGTAGAGAGTAGGCTCGCTGTCACATTTGTCGAAGACATTGTCCATCAAATAAGCATCTATATTGCTATACCATGCATGTAGTGCTTTCTTCATCCCATAAAGAGTTTTCTACAACCTATACACCTTGTCTTCTTGGCCTTCTACCTCATAACTAAGTGGTTGCACAACATATACTTCTTGTTTCAACACTCCATTCAAGAACGTTGATTTTATGTCCATTTAATACACTTTGCATTTATGTTGTGTGTAAATTTACAACAGTATACGTACTGTCTCCATCCTCTCCACTAGAGAAAATGTATCCGCATAATCTCTTCCATGCCGCTGCTTGTATCCTTTGACAACTAACCTTGCTTTATGCATTTCAATCTTTCCTTCAACATTTGTCTTGGTCTTATAGACCAACTTCACTCCATTCACTTATTTTCCTTGCGAAAGGTCCACTAACTCCCATGTGTCTTTCTTTTCTATTGCTTTTATTTCTTCATCCATTGCCACAACGCATTTTTCTTCTTTGACTGCATCCTAAAAATGGATTGGGTCATCTACATGACAAAATAATGGAAATAAGGAATTCATACAAGCGCTACTATCAACTTCATTCACATATATTTCACTTAAATTTCTGAATTTGTCTTCTTATGCTTTCGAAATATGGGTTTGACACATCACTTGATATTGTGCTTGAGGTAGAAGGTTTTGCATGTCTTTATGGTGTTCTTGGAGAAGCGCGTGCTTGGATGCGTGACATTGTCCTATTATTTGTTGAAGATGTTACTTGATGATTACTTTGTTGAGCTTGTATGGGCATAGGGGGGTCACCATTAAGGAATTACTTGTTACAGTCAATTCCTCTTTGTCTTCATGTGGTATACATGTTTTTACATTGACTGTATTCTCTAAACTTCCATCCCATGATTCCTTTTTTATGAACTACACATCTCTGTTGACTATGACCTTCTTGCTTGATGGATTTTAGAGTTTGTATTCCTTTGTTGTCCAACTTCTTCCTTAACTCATCCGAGACATGTGCATACGGCACACATCCAAACACTCTCATGTGAGTGACACTATGCTTTCTTCCACTCCATGCCTCTTAAAACTTTTGGTTGGACACGTATTAATGGTATATGTTGCAAAAGAGACAACTTCATCCCAATAATAATTTGGCAAATGGTTTTCCTTCAACATACTCCTTTCCATTTCCATAATGGTCATATTTTTCCTTTTTGTGACACCATTTTGTTGTGGTGTATACTTTGTTGTAAATTACTTGTGAATTCCATGTTCCCTAGAAAAACGTAGGAAGTCATTTGAGATGTATTGGCCACCTCTGTCATTCCTCAAGACTTTGATGTAGTGTTCACTTATCTTCTCAATAAGATCTTTGTATTCGTGGAAGCACTCAAACATTTCATTTTTTAGTTTCAGGAAGTAGACCCATATCTTCCTTGTATAATCATCTATGAAAGTCAAAATATAATAGCTGCCACCAGTTGATGGTGCTTGCATTGATCCACATAAATTTGAATGACAATCTAAAAAGGTGCCTTTGCCCTTATTGAATTTCTTGTTGAAAATGGTTCTCTATGTTGTTTTCCCAAGATGCATCCTTCACATAGGTTGTCCAGTTTTTATATGAATGGCAATCCCTTCACCATGGATTTCCTATGCAGCAAAAATGAAATGACCAAATCTCAAATGCCAGTCACTTTTCATCTTTATCTTCTGCTTAAAGTTTACTTCTGTGACAACTACTACATTTCTTTCATTCTCTTGTGAATTCATTGATAGGTGTACTTGAGCATCTTCTTCCTTCGAATATGGTTTTATCTTGAGAGGAAACATTCTATTTCCTGTCATCTAAACTTTTTCAATCAACTATATGCTTGGAGAATTATCCAAAATTGTACACTCATCATTTTTAAAAAAGGCATTGTAGCCCTTTTGCATGAGATGTCAAACGCTTATGAGGTTATGCTTCAAACCAGGGACAAAATAAACATATGAAATGTAATTCTCTCCCTTCTTTATTAGAATGTCTGCTCTTCCTTTTCCCATGAAATATACTTTCCTATCAGTCTCTAATGTCAATTTGAATTTCACACTTTCATCTATATTGGAAAGCATTTCTATGTTCCCGATCATGTGGTTGCTACACCCTGAATCCAAAAACCATACATCCCCTTTTTTTTTCTTGTGCTACATTACACGCTAAAAACATGGTATCATGGTTATGATTTTCCTTTGTGAAATTTGCACTTAGTTTGTTACTTATGCCATATTGCTTCTTTCTACATTCATTTGCATAATGACCATAATTCTTATAGTAATGAAATTGTACTTGAGATTTTTCATACCTTTGATCTTGCGCTTGATTTTTGCTTCAACCTTGATTTGTCACTTCCACTTGAACTTGAAGGGCTGCCTCTTCGACCTTTGTGTGGGCTTCTTCCTCTTCCTCTAGAATTTGATCTTCCTCTGCATCTACCTTGACTAAATGAAACTTCTGTCTTGAAATCATACTCCAATGAGGAGTTTTTTGCTCTGTTTAGTTTTTGTTCATGAGAAATTAGTGATGCATGAAGCTCATTCACTAAAAACTGTGAGATCCTTTGTCTTTTATGGCATCAAATCTTAGTCGCATACTTCTCAAAACTTTCTCAACTATTCTCCTTTCCTCAAGTGTCTCACCATGACACCTGATTTGAGTAACCAGTCCAATTACATGTGTAGAAAATGAGTCTACATTCTCGGACTCTTTCAGACAAATTGTCTCAAAATCTCTTCTTAACATTTTTAGTTTTGTTATCTTCACTTTTTCCATGCCTTGGTAGGATGTCTCAAGGGTATCCCATGCTTTTTGGGACCTTTTTGTTGCCGCAATCCTTGGGAAGATACTTTAATGAACTTGAAAACTGTAGAAGAGGGTTTTTAGTCCTCTTCGTGTTGTCCCTCAACAAATCATTTTCTGCTTCTGTCAAAGCATTGTATTATTCTCGTTCTTGGAAACGATTCTCCACCAATTCCCAAATATCTTGGGAAGAAAACAAAGTCTTCATTGTAATAGACCAATAGTCATAATTTTTTCCATTAAACTGAGATATTTGAATATTAGTCAAACACATATTTGAAGAGTAGTCAAGGTTGAAAACAAGCTTTCCATTTTAACTATAAATGCTTTCAAGACAACCTTTCCATTTTAATTTTAAAAGAACTCTCCCAGTTAGTAAATATGCTCCAAAAAGAATGCTTTCAAAACAACCTTTTTAACTCTACGTAAAAATACTTTTTCTTACCCTAATAAAGTTTTGAAGTATCAATCAAGCTTGTGCTTGATGCTTCCATTTTAAGTGTAAAAAAGCTCTCCGTAAATACGCTCCAGTAATAAAGTTTTAAGCCAACACCTTTCTAACTCTATGTAAAACACTTGCTATCACGGTAATAAATTTTAGATCCACTTTGATACCATGTTAGAAATTTAAAACAGAGGATGCTTCCTGCACTTTAGCCAAGATAAGCTTCCCCAGAATCTTAAAGGTCAAGATGCTTCCGAGACAGATTCATAGAGATCTTAGTCAAGAAAACAGAGTGGCTGAGATTAAATCACACTTAATTTGTGCAACTGAAATGCACCTAAATGCTCAAAAATTTAAGCGAGTTAAAGAGAGTAAAATAGAGTAAATTGGAGCAAGATAATAAAACTTTGGATTATATCTTCAAAAACATAAAATACATTCATATGGAATCTGCAGGAAAGTAAAAACCAATTTCTTGCAAAGATTTAGACTTTACAAGAGTTGTGGAGTAACTCTCTATAAAACTAGTAATGGTTTGTTTTCACCCTCTCACAAAAATTTGCTCCACTATTCCAAATATATATTTTCAATACATTAATTCATGAAAGAGTCAAAACATTAAAACACAGAAAAGAAAATTATACAAAAATGTTTTTTTATTTTACTAACTACATTACATATGTCACTTGCTGAATTAATGTCTAGACCATAAATTCCACCAACTTTTCATTAAATTCTCATTTGACTTCATGTCTTGAGAACGAGTATTTTAACTCCTCATAACTCCATTTAAGCGATGTCCTTTCGTGTAAACAAAATAGGTATTTTCACTCTTCCTCATAAGTCCATTTAAGCGATGTCCAAAATCTACAGTACTGGTTGTTTTACAAACATGACTACTATCACTTTAAGAACTCTGGTGGTTGTGATTAATTTTCCACCAACAATGAGAAATAAATAAGAGAAATAATTAAGAATATATTCAACAAACAAAAGAGAGATAATTAAGGAAATATTCAGCACCCAAAACGCGATCATAAAGTGACCAATAGTCCAATAAAATAGTTGAAAATTACCCTATATTTCTAACTTATTTGTTCTCTGAAATTTTGAAAAGTAAGACAACATCAATGATGACAATAAGGCTATGTTACATGCTAAAATTCTATTACATTAATAAACATGAAACCCTAACCATCTAAAAACCCAGCATTAACCAATTTGAAAATATTTAAGAACATTGACCTTTCACAAAGATAAAATAAATAAGCAAACAATATCGGAATGAATGCACAAAAATAAATAAGCAAAAACTATCGGAAAGAATGCACAAAATATTGTTCAAGGATTTGCCTACTAAAATAAATCAATAAACAGTTCAATGATTTACCTACTACACACCCTCGCAATCAATAAACACTCAGATCCTGTGAAGACAACGATTGAAAAACTAAGAATAGCATGGCCAAAGGTGTTGCATTTATTGATTCGGAAAATACGAACAGTCCACAAAGCAAATTACCCCAAAATTCAGAAAACCAAGAAGACTTAAATTTATAAGAGACTTTAGAATTCAGAACCCTACTTTCAAAAACACGAAAGACTGCAATGAATAGTCACAAATATGAAAAGAAAAAAAAAAACTGAACAAAGCGAAATATTCGGCAAGCTGCTCATCTTCCCTACATGTAACCACAGAATTCAAATGTTATTCAGTCATGAAACGATTAAGCACTATTACCAACTTCCACAAACAGAAAGCATAGCCCCACAAAAGTGTTGAAAATTAAATTGTATATAACCTTTAAACTGCCGAAATCCTGATTATACCTTATCCATTCACAAGCATGAAAAAGGCCGAAAAGGCAACAACCCATCATTTCACCATTACCTAAAGATCAAGACCAAATAATCAACAGGCAGCCATCAAAGGAATCTGAAAACTCTCAGGTACAGAATCTGAAAACTCTCAATTACACACTTTGACACTGTGAGAAGGAAAGAAAGATAAAAAAAACTTACACACTTTGACACTGTGAGAAGGAAAGAAACATAAAAAAAAAACTTACTGTTGCAGTGCTTCAATATATTTCATCATCCTGATCTCAAAGAACATTGCCACAGATTGCTTATTGTCATTAACTTTTGTAAAATCTAATAAGTACTGTTCAGCCTTGTCGAATTTTCCAGCCATAACTAGGTCTTCAACATAATTCTCATCCAGGAAAATCCCAGATTCTCGTTCCAGCCTGGGGCCATGCATGCACGAAATGGTCAGTTGACTGCGCACAGACGAGATTAACAAAATGCAGAAAACAGATGGCAAAATGCAGAAAACAAACTTACTGGTGAACCGTTTCTTTGTAGTTCTGCTCATCAAGGTACTTCATGACTACGAAGAGCAAATCCTTGTGCAAATCAGCCA